>SJXQ01008034.1:0-78682 GCA_006408695.1 Aepyceros melampus | reverse complement strand
AAAGAAAAAAAAAAAAAGGAAAGAAAAAGCTTGTTCAGATTTCCCGGAAGAATCTTTTTGGTCAACCCAGTAACTCACCCAAGGTCATACAACCAGTAAGTTGGTGTGACAGGGGTTGAAAATCAAAGCCATTGATCTTTCCAATACACTGATTTTCCTTCTAACTTTCTAATTACAGATACCAGACTGGTTCTTAAACAAAGAGAGGGAAAAAAACATTCTCTTTCTAAAAGGCTCACCAAATTGGCTTGATTTTAGGATGGGGTCATATTTTAAACATGACCAGGAGCACCACTCAGACAACACCCTCCAAAGACATGTCCTTAACTATGTCAAGGTTCTGCTGTACCTTTCTCAAGTACAGCCAAAGAGCACACAGAAAGACCTAAATTGTACAGTAAAGGTCTGAGATACACTTGGCAGTTTAATCTTTCTTTCTTTGGTTTTTGCAAAGTTCATTTTGCAGACATGTGTTTCTGCTTAGAAATGCACAGAGGTGGATAAATCACTGGACTGGCGTCTCTGGAGCCAGCTCCATTAACTTTCCTGGCATGATCTCACCACTTAAGTCAACATGACTTAAGAGTTTATATAACATTTTATTAGGCTTTAATTCCATACTTTTCCTGAATTTCAATGTTCGTCTGTTGGTTAGAAAAGAAATGCTACTCATGACTCAACGACCGAAGTTTTCTACCTTTGTTATTAATTAATTTCTTTGGTTAATTTGAAGTAGTCAGGAGGGAGAGAGTTATGAACACTTCTAAAGAAAAAAAATCACGTATATTATATAATATTCATACACACATACATACATGTGTTTAGAATGCGACAATATAATCAGACTTCTGAGATGAGTAAATGGACGGAAGTTTAAAGTTCAATATGAAAAATAAAACTGAGGTGGGAGATGGGAGGCAGGAGAGGGTTTCAAGAGGGAGGGGAACATATGCATGCCTATGGCTGATCCATGCTGATGTATGGCAGAAACCATTACAATACTGTAAAGTAATTAAAATTTTTAAAAATTAAAAAAAAATAAAATAGGATCATTTTATTGTGATTGTATTCTTGGGTTTCCCTTGTGGTTGGTAAAGAATCTGCCTGCAATGCGGGAGACCTGAGTTCAGTCCCTGGGTTGGGAAGACCCCCTGGAGAAGGGAAAGGCTGCCCACTCCAGTCTTCTGGCCTGGAGAGTTCCATGGACTGTATAGTCCACGGGGTCGCAAGGAGTTGGACACGACTGAGCGACCTTCACTTTCAATTCACCCATGCCAGGTGATTTCATGACTCTGGTGATTATATTTGACTAACTCGGTCTTCTGACTCCTAACCTCTTTTTTTAAACCAGACTTTTAGTAACGATGTAGCTCGGAGTTTTCATTTAAGGAGAAAAGGAGATAGTGTGACCCAAACTAGGCCTCCCTGGTGGCTCAGTCGATAAAGAATCTGCCTGCAACGTGGGAGACCTGGGTTTGATCCCTGGATTGGGAAGATCCCCTGGAGGAGGGCACGGCAACCCACTCCAGGATTCTGGCCTGGAGAGTGCCAAGGACAGAGGAGTCTGGTGGGCTACAGTCCATGGGGCTGCAAAGAGTTGGATGTGACTGAGAGACTAAGCACACATGTGACCAGAACTCAGCTAATTGGAAATGCATCTTTTGGACAGAATCATTAGATAGGTGGACCGCAACACCTGAGAATTTTGCTCCCCAGGGGACAATGAGCGATGTCTGAAGACATTTTTGGTGGTCAAGATTCAGCGGTGTTGCCACTGGCCTCCAGTGGGTAAATCAAACCACAAAACTGAGGAAGTGTGATACGAGAGTTTGCCTTGAAGAGAAAGAGATTATGGAGCTATCTTTCACCTCACAGGGAAAACAAAGCACTTGTTTCTCCAGTTCCTCTGGTGAAGAAATCTTATTTTGTAGCTGATACGGGCAATGCCTTTCACAGTTGCAGAGAAGGCATGGAATTCCAGAAGCCTGAGCACAAGACCCGTATTTTGCACAGGCCATCGAGTGGTCTTAGGGAAGCCTTTTAGCTCTTTGAAACTTCGCTTGTTTACATATCAATGGGGCTGCAGATGATAATGATAGCTGCCCATCTGATCTCACAAGATACTGGAGAAAATTCAATGAGATGATGCCTGTCAGGCATGATCAGATGCCACCACCACCGTCACCATCATTCAACATCCAGATGGACCACAAATGTCCATATTAAATTAACAGCTTCCTTTTTCATTCATTCTTTCTTTTTTCATTTATTTATTCAGCAATTACTTACTGAATTATTTATGTAGCTCCTGCTACATGCTGGGCATCCTGAAGTTCAGGGGTTATAAAAATGAGCAAAACATTCAAAACTTATTCCCTTGCTGCATCAATTCCTGTTCTCCAAGATCTTATGATCACTGGACAGAACAAGAGGATAAATACGGGAATGGATGTAGAAGAGTCCTGATGCATTATCACACAGTCCCTTTCATAACCGGTGACCCTCAGAGAAAGATGTAACTGAGATCAAGAATGGCTAAAGAGATGTAAGGGACTGGCTTAGGAAACAGGTTGCATCAATTATTTGGAGTTTGGCCCAGTCAGATTCAGGCACAGGCTCACTTTTTTCCAGAAGAACCAGGAAGACAATCATTGTCCTAGAAAGGATTATAGAGAACACTTCCACAGGAGAGCAGGGCTCTTATGGATGCAAATTTAATTCTCCTGAAGATCTGTAAATAGACTTCTGATTTTAAAGCCAAATGACACCCTATCCAATCAGTCCATTCTCAATGAAATCAGTACTGAACAGTCATTAGAAGTTTATGGCCCATCAGTCATTGGATGCTGAAGCTGAAACTCCAATACTTTGGCCACCTGATGCGAAGAACTGACTCATTTGAAAAGACCCTGATGCTGGGAAAGACTGAAGGCGGGAGGAGAAGGGGATGACAGAGGAGGAGATGGTGGGATGGCATCAACAACTTGATGGACATGAGTTTGAGTAAGCTTCGGGAGTTGGTGATGGACAGGGAGGCCTGGCATGCTGCAGTTCTGGGGTTGCAAAGAGTCGGACACGACTGAGAAACTGAGCTGAACTGACACCCTATCCTTCCCAACCTTCCCTCCGACAGCCGGGAAGCTTTACCTCCCAGCGTGGAGCGTGAGGTGTCACACTGTACGTGGTGTGCTCGTGTGCATTTGTGCCTTTAGCGTATCTATTCCCACTGCGAGACAGTGACTGCTGCTGCTGTTCAGTGGCTAATTCACGTCTGACTCTGTGTGACCCACTCTGACCCTCTGTGTGACTCTGCAGCACGCCAGGCCCCTCTGTCCTTCACCATCTCCTGCAGTTGGCTCAAATTCATGTCCATTGAGTCAGGCCAGATGGCGAATCAGGGAGCAAAAGGAAAGGGGAAACCAGTCTGGAGAAACAGCCTACCTGTGGCAAGCACCATCACCATGGCAATGGTTTTCAGCTGCAGAAACACATCAGAAGCTTTGGGAAACTTTATGGAAATACGGAGGCAAAGCACAGTGGTTAGGAAACAGAGTGAACGGGCTCAAACGCCAACTGCCACTGACCTTGTACGGAGGCAGCAGGTTGTTTAGCTTCTCCATGCTGCAGTTGCCTCATCCTTTATGGGGGTAATATTGCCCATCCATAGGGCTGTTGGGAGGATTCAATGAGATAAGCTATACAGAACCGCACAGTGCTGGCACCCGATAAGTGTTTGCTGTGCAGCTGCTATTACTGTGCTGCTACCATTTTTAACATCATCGTCGTCGTCGTCACCATCATCATTACATGGGGGCCCTGGGTTCTGGTCCAAAAGCATTCCATCACTTTTAAGGAATGAGGGACTGGGCGTCAGTATTTTTTTCCAAAAGCTCCACCCGTTTGAAAAATCACTGACTTAGTATGCAGTTGGTTTTCCATAGCGATTGAAAAATAAATAAATGATGGCATGAAATACACCCAAATGCTGTGGAAGAGATCCAGAGCAGAAACTGAGTCAAGACAGAGTGAGAGCCAGAGAGATCCCTTGTCAGCAGGAAGACTGACCCTGCAGGATGTGGCAGAAGGGCTCATGGAAACGTCTTCCCTTCGAACTTGAATTCATGTGGCAGGGGGCGCTCACTCTTGGAAACTGTCCACCCAGATTCTAGCCTTCGGCCAAGGGAAGCCCCTGATGAATTCCTGGTCTCCTTCCAGCCTTTCAATTATTTATTTCTCCTGTTTCTAAGGAAGAGGTAGAAGGGGAGAAGGTAACTGATTGCTAGAAACGTCAAGATTCGTTCTGTGCACATTCTTGTTGTGGCTATCTTTCTGGGTGCACTTCATTCTGGAAGAGTTTGGTTGGCACCCCACCCAGGCCTTTCCTAACCACTAAGTCCGCCCATTCCATAAACACACTGACTCTGGACCTTCAGCACATCCCACAGGGGGATTAGATTCTTCTTGATCTTTGCCCCAAACACAGCACAGAAGATGCTCAACAATCTCTGTTGAAAGATGAAAACAATCCAAGCAAAACAGAGTATGGATCTTGGCTCCATAATAAGTACTGCGGCTTCCCACATGGCTCAGTGGGTAAGAATCCACCTGCCAACGCAAGAGCCACAGGAGATGTGAGCTCGAACCCTGGGTCAGGAAAATCCCACATGCCACAGAGCAACTAAGCCCGTGCACCACAACTCCTGAGCCAACGGTCTAGAGCCTGAACCTCAACCAGTGGGCCCAGATGCAGCAACTACTGAGGCCCCCGCACCCAGGAGAGCCCATGCTCTGCAACAAGAGCAATCACCACAATGGAAAGCCTGTGCCCTGCACCTGGAGGGTAGCCCCTTCTCACTCTAACTAGAGAAAGCCTGCTCAGCAACGGAGACTCAGTGCCGTCAAAAGTCAAAATAAAATTTAAAAATTATTTTAAAAAACACGCATTGGCCATAAACTTCTAAGGCCCCTATCCCTGACTGTTATAAGCCCACCGTCTCCCATACCATGTCTTGCATCAATTACCATCTGGTGAGAATACATTATCCAGTCGTAGCAAATAGTGAGGAAGATGTTTAAAGCAGACTTTATGTTACCGAGTCTATTTTTGTTGAACAAGAGGATGATTCGAAACATTACAATAACAACAGAGAAGAGGGCCTCCCCACCAGGATCTGCTACTAACTAGCTGGACCTCAGAAGAGAACTTGAATTACCCGGAGCTTTCGTTTCTTGGAGCCAAGGAATAAAGAAAAGAAAGCTTTTCTTCTAGGAAGCCCAAAGTGCTTCCTTTTGTATGCCTTCCTTGATTCTCATAGTTTCTCTTAAAAGAGAGAAAGGCAAAAATCCTGATACTGCTTACATGTGAATTTATCTATGAAACAGAATCCCTCAGAGCTCAGTTGGTAAAGAATCCGCCTGCAATGCAGGAGAGCCTGGTTTGATTCCTGGGTCAGGAAGATCCCCTGCAGAAGGGCTAGGCTACCCACTCCAATATTCTTGGTCTTCCCTGGTGGCTCAGCTGGTAAAGAATCCGCCTGCAATGCGGGAGACCTGGGTTCGATCCCTGGCTTGCGAAGATCCCCTGGAGAAGGGAAAGGCTGCCCACTCCAGTATTCTGGCCTGAAGAATTCCATGGACTGTACAGTCCAAGGGGTTGCAAAGAGTCGGGCACGACTGACTGATTTTCATTTTCACTTTTCACTTCATGTGAAACAGAAACAGAGTTCCAGATGCACAGCAGCACGGAAGCCCAGATGTTTGGTGTTACTGCTTTTGTCGTCGTTTAGTCACTGAGTCACGGCCCACTGGTTTGCAATCCCATGGGCCCTAGCCCACCTGGTTCTTCTGCCCATGGGATTTCCAGGCAAGAATACTGGAGTGGGGCGCAGAGTTAGACGCAACTTGGAGACTGAAAACGGCATTCTTGGCAGACAGGTAGGGGTTGGAAGGACCAAGTGGCATGAGGCTTACACAAAAGTGAGAGAAAAATGAGAATTCAAAAAGATTTGGGACATGAAATTAGGGCAGGGCAGCATGCCAGGAGTGGTAGGTCATTCGACGAGGCCAGGAACATGGAAATGAAGGTGGGAACAAAGACCCCCATGGCTGATCTGAACTAAGAAGAGCTCTCGGGTTTCCATTTCATCTGTTACCAGTGAGTTTTCTTTCTTTCTTTTTTTTTTTAAATCAAAAAAACCACCCAATACCTCACCACTTTCACAGAAGAGCCTAAAAAAAAAGTCTGCTATTCAAATGTGCATTCCTGCGGTGAAGGTCCTTTCCACAAGGCGTAAAACAATGGTCCATATTTAATTCTTTTCTACCTTTTCCCATCCTTCAAGGGTCTTTATGATAACAGATGCAGAATGGAGGCACACTTAAATTCTCTGCATGATTCCAGAAACTTCAGACTGGCTTCTCTGCAGAGATTTCCAATCTACTGCGCTGTGCCTGCATTTTTTTTTTTTTTTTTTTTAAACAGCAGTGAGAGCTAAAATAGTGAGAATACCCTCATTGAAAGGATGCCCTAAGATAATCCACATAACTAAAATAGGCACTGCCTTTTTCCATTGCAGCTAAGGAACTAATGCAATAATCACAGAGCGAAATAAGTGGGAGACAGCAGGATGCCTCTGTGTGCAGACAGACAGAGCAAGGAGAACAAGGAGGTAAAGGAGCCTTGGGTGTGGGCACAGAGCCCAGGGGAAGGGAGTTCTTGGAGGGTCTGAAGTTCATAGGAGTCTCACTCTTTCCCCAGGGCATGGGGCTTTTACAACCTTAGATGCTGCTGGCTCAGATGGTAAAGAATCCGCCTGCAATGCGGGAGACCAGGGTTCAGTCCTTGGATGGGGAAGAAGATCCCGTGGAGAAGGGAATGGCAACCTACTCCAGTATTCTTGCCTAGAGAATCCCATGGACAGAGGAACCTGGCGGCCTACAGTCACGGGGTCACAAAAAGCGGGACACAACTGAGTGACTAACATACACACACTCCAAAGGGAAGCTCCAGGGATGAGGAGATTCTTGAAGTCTATTTCCATTGACATTTCTGGCAGCTGAAAAACAGGTCTTGAGACCAACCCACACCTGAAAGAGTGAGAGAGGATCGGGCGTGGGAGTTCGAGGGCTGCTGCTGCTGCTAATCGCTTCAGTTGTGTCTGACTCTGTGCGACCCCAGAGACAGCAGCCCACCAGGCTCCCCCGTCCCTGGGATTCTCCAGGCAAGAACACTGGAGTGGGTTGCCGTTTCCTTCTCCAATGCGTGAAAGTGAAAAGTGAAAGTGAAGTCGCTCAGTCGTGTCCAACTCTTCACAATCCCATGGACTGCAGCCTTCCAAGCTCCTCTGTCCATGGGATTTTCCAGGCAAGAGTACTGGAGTGGGCTGCCATTGCCTTCTCCATAAGGAAGGGCAAGGGAGGCTAAGCGCCTTCCTGCTGGGTGACCAATACTTGGGCCACCTGATGCGAAGAGCTAACTCCTTGGAAAAGACCCTGATACTGTACCTGTGTGCCAGATAATCAAAGGGGGAATGAGGGCAGGCCCAGTAAAACAGTTCTACAGTTCAGTTCAGTTGCTTCTCCTCCTGCTCTCAATCTTTCCCAGCATCAGGATCTTTTCAAATGAGTCAGCTCTTCACATCAGGTGGTCAAAGTATTGGAGTTTCAGCTTCAACATCAGTCCCTCCAATGAACATCCAGGACTGATCTCCTTTAGGATGGACTGATTGCATCTCCTTGCTGTCCAAGGGACTCTCAAGAGTCTTCTTCAACATCACAGTTCAAAAGCATCAATTCTTCGGTGCTCTGCTTTCTTTATAGTCCAACTCTCACATCCATACATGACCACTGGAAAAACCATAGCCTTGATTAGATGGACCTTTGTTGACAAAGTAATGTCTCTACGGGTGCTGGCTTAATGCCAGTGTTATCGAGCCACATGACAGGCTGATACATCTGAGAGACGAGGGGTTAAGGCAAGGAAGAGACTTTATTCGGGGAGCTGGCTGACCATGAAGATGGCAGGCTAGAGCCTCAAAAAACCATCTGGTCTGGATGCCAGGTTCCTTTGTGGAGTCAGAGAGAAAGAAGCGATGAGGAACTGAAGTCAAAAGGCAGAATAGAGAGGGAGAGGCAGTGAGAAAGTAAACTGAAAGGGTCTCCAGGCTGCAAAACATCTCCAAGGGAAGGGCCAGCCTTTGCAAGGGGTGTGTTATTGTCCAGCTGCTCAGTCGTGTCCTACTCTTTGCGATCCCATGGACTGTAGCACGCCAGGCCTCCCTGTCCATCACCAACTCCCGGAGTTTACTCAAACTCATGTCCATTGAGTTGGTGATGCCATCCAGCCATCTCATCCTCTGTCGCCCCCTTCTCCTCTGGCCCCCAGTCTTTCCCAGCATCAGAGTCTTTTCCAAGGAGTCAGCCCTTCCCAGCTGGGCAGGGTCAGATCATCTCTCTCTGAGCTGAACAAGGCACTTTGGTTTACAGGCGGGCAGAGGGACAGTGTCCTCTGAGGCAGGCCATTATGTATGATGATAATAACAAAAGCAACAAAAAGGAAGTCAAAGAAACAGTTTCCAACACAGAGTCAGAACTTCTTCTCTGCAATGCTAGGACTTAGGAGCCCATACGTGGGGACTGCAGGAGGGACGGGGCCGTGAGGGAACAAACCTCTGTCCACATTGGCCAGGCCAACCCAGGATCTCTGCTTGGAATATTTGCCAAGCCCGAAGCGTGAACCCTCCCAGCACCCCCACCTCACCCTCAGACTCTGAAGGAGAGTAAAGCAGCAGCTGCGGGTGGGGGACGGACGGAGGTGAGTAGCAAAGAGAAGACAGCGCTTTCCTTGCCCAGTGCATCTTTCAGTGTGAACCAAGTCTGAGCTGCACAGCAGAGAAGATCTAACTGGAGCTCAGGATTTGGCTGTTACTCAACATTAGATGTTCCAGCAGGTGAGCTGGAACTCAAAGTAGCCGAGTCATACCTGAGAGGGAGCAAACCAGCTTTCTCCAGGGACAAAAGGAGGAAAAAGTCTGCAGTGGGTTGAATAGCAGCCCCACCCCACTCAAAAGTTAGGTCCACTTGGAACCTGTCATGTACAGATGTAAGAGCTGGACTATCAAGAAGGCTGAGCACCAAAGAACTGTGTTTTCAAATTGTGGTGCTGGAGAAGCCTCTTGAGAAGCCCTTGATTATAAGGAGATCAAACCAGTCAATCCTAAAGGAAATCAACCCCGAATATTCATTGGAAGGACTAATGCTGAAGCAGAAACTCCAATACTTTGGACTCCTGATGTGAAGAGCCAACTCACTGGAAAAGACCCTGATGCTGGGAAAGATTAAGGGCAGGAGGAGAAGGGGACGACAGGGGATGAGATGGTTGGACGGCATCATTGACTCAGTGTACATGAGTTTGAGCAAACCCCGGGAGATAGTGAAGGACAGGGAAGCCTGGCGTGCTACAGTCCATGGGATCACAGAGTCAGATACAACTTAGTGATTGAACAACAACATGGAAAAAAGGGGGTGTTTGCAGATGTAATCTAGTTGAAAATGTAAGATTATCTTGGATTAAGGTGTAGCCTAAATCCAATGATAAGTCTTTATGAGAGGTTAAGAAGGGAAAATGGACCCAGAGACACAGGGGAGGGGTCCATGTGAAGACAGGGTCAGGGAGATGAGTGACGCGTCTACAAGCCAAAGCTTGCCAGGAGCCACCAGGATCGAGAAGGGGCACCTAGAACAATCTCAGAGCCTCAACCCAGCAGACTCCTTGATTTTGGCTTCTAGCCTCTAAAACTGCGAGAGAGTAAGTTTCTGTTGTTTTCAAGCACCCAGGTTTGGGGCACTTTTGTATGGAAGCCACAAGAAACAAAGACGCCCCGGGGTAAATTTGAAGAGACGCTGGGAAGACAAAGTAAGGGCTTGTTTTAATCCACACGACAAGCTTGGGCCATGCAGGAGTTGTGGGGTGGGGGGTGGTTACCTGTCTAGCTCTGGCTCAGGGAGTGCAGTAATGAAGAGAAAAAGCCTCGCCAAGAGCAGTTATGGCCCCAGATGGCTGCCCAAGGCACTCAGCCAGCCCAGGGGCAGGGCTGAGAAGGAAAGAAGGCCTCCCGGGCCTGGAGCTGACCCTCAGTTTGCAACCCCACAAGGGGGTCTTGAAGCCTCGCTGAGGCTCACTTTCTAGCCCTGGGAGAAACCAGGCAGCTTGCCGAGGGTGGAATCCACAAGCAAGGCAGATCCCTGCCAGCATGCTGTCCCTCCTCTGCTGGTCCTCTGGGTGGGTCTCATTTCCTTTCTACCGCAGAGATGTCTGCTGAAGCTCAGGTTTCGGGCTTCACTGTGGCCTTACCAAGCACCCTGCTGGTAGACGACCCTTTTATGGAGACAGGCTCTTACAGAGAAAATCCACAATATTTCACAAAACCTCCGAAGCAGAAAGACCCGTGGGTCTTCACCCAGCAGCAGCCTGGACACACGCCCGTCCGCAAGCAGTGCTGCCCTCCCTCCCCTTGCCTCGACTGGAAAAACAGGCGGTGGGTTGCTTTCCCATAGAGCCTCGTTGTGGTTTTTGTTTTTGTTTTTTTTTTTAAATGGGAGACAGGGGCAAAGAAAGGGACCTTATTCCATCCAGAGGGGTTGGGTGGGGGCTTTTCCCTTTGAGTTGGGGGTTGGGGAGGTATGGCTGGAGGGGTGGGCATGGGTATAAGCTGGTTAGTTAGATCCTGAACGCCATGTCTGGCTGTCGACTAAGATTGCTACTCCAGGGTGTCTGGGAATGTCCCAGGTCACTCAGTCTCATCTCAGTTCATAAAATGAAGCACAGAGAGGGTGAGCGATTTGTCAAACGCCACACAGAGACAGGAAGAGATGGCACTTGTGTCTCAGCCCAGAATTCTTCCATCTCTAGGCTTGGTCTCCATGATCTCGGGGTGACCTTTGTTTAGTATCTGACAGTTACAAAGGCATTTCCATCACACCATGGGGGCTTCCAACTGTGGCTGAGCAGCGATGGGAGGTCAGGTATTTCTCGGGCTCTGCAGTGTGCAAGCCTTGGGCTCCATGCTTTTCCTGGGTTTTTCCCTACTGCCCTCCTGACAACCCCCAGGTATCACTTCCATCTCAGGGTTGAGGGAGCTGAAGTTGAGTGTGAGCATGGGCTTAGTCTTGTCTGATTCTTTCCCATCCTTTGGACTGTATAGCCTGCCAGGCCTCTCTGTCCATGGGACTCCCAGGTAAGAATCCTGGAGTACGTTGCCATTTCCTCTTCCAGGGGATCTTCCCCACCCAGGGATCAAACCTGTGTCTCCTGCATTGCAGGAAGATCCTTTACCCATTGAGCCATTGGGAAGGTCGGAAGTCGAAAGAGGAGGAAGGATTTGGCTAGTTTTCAGCAGACCTGGGATCTCCATTTTTTCTTTTAATGTTTACTTGAGTAACTACTTGCATTTTCTGGCCCCAGGTTGTCTCATGTGACATGTGGGATCTTAGTTCCCCTACCAGGGATGGAACCCATGTCCCCTGCCCTGGAAGCGAGGAGTCTTAACCACCAGACCACCCGGGAAGTCCCTCCATTTGGTTTTCTTTCTGCTACACTTGCCACTCCAACCCCCACAGAGCAGGTCAGAGGCGGAAGAACTAATGAAGGCTTTGCAATCAGGCAGAGCTGGATGTCAGGCTGAACTCTGGGCTCAGACAACTCCCAGAGCTTTGTTCTTTCTCAGCTATAAGGCTAACTCATGGATGGCATCGGAGAGGGAAATGGCAACCCACTCCAGTGTTCTGGCCTGGGGAATCCCATGGACAGAGGAGCGTGGTGGGCCACGGTCCATGGGGTCACAGAGAGTCAGACATGACTAAAGCTGCTAAGCACTCATGCACGCGTGCACGGATGGCATAGGTTTCCTCTTGGAGAGCAATTGTCTAGACATCGAGGCCAAGCTCAGACCTTAGAGGACAAAAAAGGTGCCGGGATCAATGAGCAATGTCCGCCTGGACCTGGTTGAGGGGGGAGAAGGTGCCTGTCCTCCACCCCCGATGTCCCTGGACCGGCCCCAGACTCTGCTCCCTGGGTGCACTTTTGTGTAATGGAAGCACCTGATGAGGCCAGCAGCTTCCTTCTCACCGGGGGGCCTCCGCGGGCCTTCTGCACCATTGGCCTCAGGCAGGACGAGGGCCCAGAAACCTGGCGGAGGAGGAGGCTGCTTCGGTTCACTACTGAGGCTCATCGGCTCAGACGTTCCGGGAGGCGGAACAGTGGCAGACAAGGGCCAGGCGAAGAGACCTTTCCTGCCTTTGTTCTCCTAAAAGCACCTGAGGTTCCAGCACCCTGGAATCCCCTCATTCCCTGACTGCTCAGCTTCCTTTACCTCTGGGTTTCTCTCCTGTTGACCTATCCTTAATGGCCTCCCTGGATGCTCAGATGGTAAAGAATCTGCCTGCAAGACCTAAGACTTGGGTCTAATCCCTGGGTCAGGAAGATCCCCTGGAAAAGGGAATAGTAACCCGCTTCAGGACTCTTGCCTAGAGGAGTCTATGGACAGAGGAGCCTGGAGGGCTATGGTCCGCGGGGTTGCAAAGGGTCAGACATGACTCAGGGACGGAACAAACAACCAGTATTCTTGCCCAGAGAATCCCACGGACAGAGGAGCCTGGCGGGCTACAGTCCACGGGGCCGCAAAGAGTCGGACAGGACTGAGCGACTAACACTTCCACATCACTTCACTTAAAGGGGTTCTGGCACTTGGTGAAGCCTTTCAAGGCCATCCCAGGGCTGCTCTCCTCTGAAGTTCCGCCCTAGTCCCGGCGCCTGACGATCCGTCACATGCTGCCATCTGACATGGCTTGTGCTTCTGGTTATTTCGAGCTCCCTCCATATGGGTTTATGTAAATGATGTGGCAGAAGGAACTCTGTACTCAGAGAGATTTGGGTATGCCTCTTCTTAAAAATCATTTATCTGTTTATTTTTGGCTGCACTGGGTTTTTGTTGCCACGCGGGTTTTTCTCTAGATGCAGCGGGCCGGGGTCTCTCCTGCGTTGCAGAGTGCAGGCATTCATTGCTGTAGCTTCTCTCCTGACAGAGCACAGGCTCTAGGGTGCAAGGACTGCAGTCGCTGTCACACACCGGCTTAGGTTCCCCACAGCATCGGGATCTTCCTCAACCAGGAACTGGACCCGTGGCTCCTGCAGGGGCAGGCGGGTTATTGATCACTGCACCACCAGGGAAGTCCTGGGCAAGAATACTGCCCTGTTCAATTTCTGAGCTCTGCAACCAGGGGCACGTGTCATAGCCTCTGGGTGCTTGCTCTCCTCCCCTGTGAACGGGGTGGTGATATCTGCTGTGTTAGGTTCTCCAGAGGACTGGGCAGAATTTCAGATGCAGAGAGCCTCACCTGGCACAGACTAGGTGCTCAGAAACGGTCTTCAGTAATGATGTCTCTGCATGATGCACTTGGGTGATTCCACCATAAATTGCAAAAAACAACAACAAAAATACTGGCCGTGAAACTCATGATAGTATCAGATTCACATCGGATATTGGCAGAAGAGTAAACTATTCAGGGCAAAGAAGGTTAATTCATTTAAAAGAATGAGATCAGGGACTTTCTTGATGGTCCAGTGGTTGAGAATCCACCTCCCAATGTGATCCCTGGCTGGGGAAATGGGATCCCACGTGCCACGGGGTAACTAGGCCCTCCAGCCAAAACGGGAGAGAACCCACGTGCTGTAACGAAGATATCCCACGCCACAGTGAAGACCCAACACAGCGACATAAATATTTTTAAAAATTAAAGAAAAATAAAGAACTGAGGTCATGAAACCCATGAGGATTCCTCGAATGCTGGGATGGAAAGGACACAAGACTTGGACTCTGGTTCTGAGACTAGAGGATCAGACTGGCAAGATTCATCTTCTTTAACCTTAATTTCAGTACCTGGAAAATGAGGATGACAGCACCCATGTCACGGAGGCTTGAACTAATCACGTGGGATAAATCACACTTAGCATCTGGAACAGAGTCAATGTTGGTAAATTAAAGCTACAAATGTGGCTGATTTTTCAGGCTCTCTCCCGGATGATTGACTTTGCTAAGGAAGCCTCAGTTTTCTCATCTCTACAGTCATGATCCTAAGATTTGTCTTATCTCCTTCGAATGAGATACTTTGTCCTGCAAGTTTTCAGTGGAAAGCAAATTCCGGACACAGTTGAGTAAGAGCTTTGAGATGTCTTCTTGTCCATCTGATCTCTTTTCTTAGTAGATTTACGATTGGAATATAGTAAGAAATGGACACATGTCTTCTGTTGATTAAACACTAATTCAGTATATCTATTTATTTACAAGGACTTCCCAGGTGGTGCTAGTGGTAAAGAACTCGCCTGGCAGTTCAGGAGACATGAGAGATGTGAGTTCGATCCCTGGGTCAGGAAGATCCTCTGAAGGAGCCATGGCAGCTCACTCCAGTATCCTTGCCTGGAGAATCCCATAGACAGAGGAGCCTGGAGGTTTACAGTCCATGGGGCCGCAAAGACTCGGGCATGACTGAAGATGAACATGAATTTAAAGGTATTAATAGCCAGCACTTAGTAATTCTCTACAGGGAACCTAGCACTGTCTTAAAAATTGCATAGTCGCTCTTTCCTTTACTCTCACAATACCTTGTAACCTGGGAGGTGTAATATTTTTTAATATCCATTTTGCAGCTGAAAAGTATAATATGCATCAAGTCCTCACTCCAGGCTAGGATCCAGGCTAAACATTTTTCAGGGATTATTTTACTCTCTGGTGCTGTGGTTCTGTGACCACTCATGCCCAAATTCTGGAGACAAACACCCTGAGTTTGAATTTGGGCTTCTCTATCCCAAGATATTCAATCTTTGGGTCCTTATCTACACAGTAGGCATAATAATAGTACTTACTTTACAGAACTGTTATAAAGACTAAATGAGTTAATACAAGGAAAGCTCTCAGAGAAGACATATACTAAGTGCTCCATAAATGTTAGCTGTCATTGGGATGACTGTCTTTCAATGAGTAAAACATCGAACGAAAGCTATCAGTAACTAAGCAGCAAATGACAAGAATGCGAAAAGCTCAGGCTCAGCCGGGAAGAACTGCTTCAGGAGACGCCCGGACACATCCTCCAGTCCTGGCTGTGATGTATGGTTCAGATCAAGAAGCACCAGCTAGTCACCATGTCACTTGTCCAACCCACCCAATTTATAAAGGAGGACAGGCTGAGTTTCAGAGAGGGTAACGGGTTCAGTGTCATGCTGCAATCAGAAGCGCGAGTGCCAGCAAGGAGGCTGAGACCCAGCCCGGTGTCTCCATGCCTCCGGACTTGCCCTGGGCACACTCCTCCTGGCCCCGGGGCTCTCTACGGCCCATGAGCCCCATGCTCATGCAAACATGTTTACTATTTTCCCTTCTTCTCTCATGATCCTGTATCATCGCCAGAATACAATATGTTGCCCATTGTGAGCTGGAGTCCTTAAAAAAACAAAAACAAAAACAAAACCCTCTCTATAAAAGGTGTTATGCACTGAATGTTGGTGTTCCCACGCCAAAAAATTCATATGTTGAAATCCTACCCTTGGGTGTGATGGTATTAGGATGTGGGGCCTTTGGGAGGTAATTAGATGATGAGAATGGTACCCTCATGAATGGAGAGAGTGCCTTGTAAGGGGATGAAAAGACTGAAGCTTTCGGGACTTCCCTGGGAGTCCATGGTTAGGACTCCAAACTTCCAGTACAGGGGGTGCTAGTTCCATCCCTGGTCAGGGAACTAAGATCCCACATGCTGTAAAAAACCAAAACAAACAAAAAGAGTGAGAAAGAAAGACTGAAGCTTTCCCTCTGCCATGTGAGGACATGGGGAGAAGGTGGCCATCTCAGAAAAAAGAGGGTGAATGCCGACCAACTGGAGGGAGAGTCATCTATCAGGGTCCCCACAATTCTGGAAGCAAGATGCCGTTCTTGGACGCAGAACTGAAGGTCAGGCTAACGATGCGATTTGACTAAGATCTCAAGGCCGAGAGGTGACAGAACCGGGCTGCCAGCCCAGAATTCCCAGTTCTTGTCCTTCGCCCTCTGCTATGCTTCTCTGACAGCAGTGACCCTGCCTCCCAGGTTGGTCCAGCCTATGGATACCAGTTTCCTGCATATCCGCTGCTAAGTCGCTTCAGTCGTGTCCGACTCTGTGTGACCCCATAGACGGCAGCCCACCAGGCTCCCCTGTCCCTGGGATTCTCCAGGCAAGAACACTGGAGTGGGTTGCCATTTCCTTCTCTGATGCATGAAAGTGAAAAGTGAAAGTGAAGTCGCTCAGTCGTGTCTGACTCCAGCAACCCCATGGACCACAGCCCACCAGGCCCCTCCGTCCATGGGATTTTCCAGGCAAGAGCTGCCCACCCCCAAATACGCAGAGATGGTGGCAGCTGCCTTTAAGGTAGCCAGGCCACATGCCTGGCTCATCCTAGGCTTTCAGTCACCTAAAATCTGGACCCTGATTCTTAACTGAGTTCTTGCAGTCTAGACTTCTGCTGATTATCCCCTGAAAGATAAATGGAAGTATCTACCATTATCCTTTTGTAATTAAAAATTCATTTTTATGTCTATTGATAAATATAGCTCTATATTTGATCTTTACATGGATCCACAGAGGAAGGTTTGCAGAAGGCAATGGCTACCCATTCCAGCATTCTTGCCTGGAGAAATCCCAAGGACAGAGGAGCCTGGTGGGCTACAGTTCATGGGGTCACATAGAATTGGACACGACTGAGCACAGAGGAAGGTTCATGATGTTCTCTCCTTTACAGAAGACATAAGCGAGATTCAGAAAGATGAAGTGCATTGCATCAGTTGTCAAAGGCAGACAAACCTAATAGGTGACAGTACCAGAATTCCAACCCAGCTCTTCACAGAATTTCTAATGTTTACTACCTGCCATTGTCCTGGACCGCTAAGGGCTTTGTGAATCTTCATTTTCAGCACCCACAGTTCAGGTAGCCCTCTTTCCCAGGTTCTTGTCATTACTAGTGTAATAAATCTGTCTCTGTATCTTCAGATATAGCTTTTTTTTGCTTGTTTTTGGCTGTGCTGGGTCTCCACTGTGGCACAGGTTTAGTTGCCTTGAAGTATGCAGGATCTTAGTTCCCTGACCAGGGCTGGAACCTGTTTCCCCTGTACTGGAAGGCAGCTTCTTTACCACTGGACTTCCAGGAAAGTCCCTGGCTTCTGAGTCTTGATCAGAGGTCAGCAAACTAGGGCCTAAGGTTCATGTCACATACTGGCTCATCATCTGTTTTCATAATGTTTTATTGGAATATAGCTGTGTACATTTATTTAAGGATCTTCTAAGCCTATTACATGCAATGATATCAGACATGAGTAGGTATGACAGAGACCCAACAGTCTGCAAAGCCGTAAGTATTTCCTCTCTGACTCTTCATGAAAAGTTTTGCACCTACTGATCTAAGTCACTGATGAAGAAGCTGAACAGAAGCAGCCTGAAATCTGCCCTGTTTCCATCACTGGAAACCTTTGCAGATGGCTTGTGATCGGCACTCCTTAGAGTCAGAACTTGTCCAGAGCCAGGACACAATTTAGTGATATTACACCCACCAGGATCCTCTGTCTAGGGGATTTTCCAGCAACAATATTGGAATGGGTAGCCATTCGCTTCTCCAGGGGATCTTCCTGACCCAGGGATTGAACCTGAGTCTCCTGCAATGCAGGTAGATTCTTTATGGCTGAGCCATGGGGAAGCTCCAATATATGCCAGTCCAAGAAAAATGGCAGCCCCATGAGTCAAGAGGCTCACTAACGTAAACCACATGACCTCGAGTGGCATTTTTTTTGCAAATCTCTAATTTCAGGGGCAGACTGCCCTGTGACTTCACACACAAAAGTTGTGAGTCTTTGCCACTATGCTCTCTGCCGACCACCCTCCAGGGTGGTTCTCAAGGTGGAGTCACAGACAGTGGCCTCCCTGGGATCTGTGAGACTGCTACAGTAACTTGCCAATAACAACAGTTCAAATCCTAACTCTCAGGACTCACTGACTATTAAATAAAAACAAGCCAGTTCAAGTTCATGGTAAAACATCACCCAGTGCAATTAAAGACTGCAGACTCTGATCAAAGGGAGCTCCTCTCAGTTTAAATCCCAGGTCCACTGCTTTCCACATACAGACCTTAGGCAAATACTCTACCTTAGGCAACAGGAGTCTTATCTAGAAAATGCAGGTAATGATAATACTCACCTAAAAAGGTTTTTGTGGCAATTAAATTTGTTAAAATATGTCACTCAGTAAGAGATCAAACCAGTCAATTCTAAAAGGAAATGAACCCTGAATATATATTGTAAGGACTATTGCTGAAGCTCCATATTTTGGCCACTTGATGCGAAGAGGCAACTCTTTGGAAAAGACCCTGATGCTGGGAAAAATTGAAGGCAAAAGGAGAAGGGGGCAGCAGAGGATGTGATGGTTAGATAGCATCACTGACTCAATGGACATGAATTTGAGCAAACCCCGGGAGATAGTGGAGGATAGAGGAGCCTGGTGTGCTGCAGTCCATGGGGTCACAAAGAGTCAGAAGTGACTTAGCAACTGAACAACAATAGTGAGAGAATGCTAGAAAAGTGGAAGGTGCTCAGTCGTGCCTGACTCTGTGCGACCACGTGGAGTGCAGCCCGCTAGGCTCCTCTGTCCATGCGAATTCTCCAGGCAAGAACGCTGGAGTGGGCGCCATGCTCTCCTCCAGGGGATCTTCCCAAACCAGGGACTGAACCAGATCTCCCGCACTGCCCATGGGTTTGTATTTTTTTAAACCATCTGAGCCACCAGGGAAGCCAGAACGCTTGGCCTGTAAGAAAGGCTATATGAAGCTTCGCTATTGTTATTTATGGAGTGTGTTGACTATGCAATTGTATTCTAAGAGCTGTGGATGGATTACCTTGAACCTGTGACCCTGAATTGCGGTGTGTGGGCTCCTTTCCGAGAAGGAAGAGTTAGTCACAGCTGGTGTGTGGGGGATGGGGCAGAGCCCACAGCCTGTGTTATCTTTGTGATATTCAGAAATAGATCTTTCACTGGATGATATCATTACTCAAATACTCAAAAAAAATTTTTTTTAAGTAGCATGCACACAGAAACAAGAGCTTTGAGTTTAAACCCAATTTTCTCAAATTTCTCTGAAAAATTCGGAGGAGGGCTTATTAAAATCATAGATTTACCCCCCTCCCAAGAGCACGTCAACCATGAGAACATCACCTGTCAAATGGATGTCAGGAGGAAAATTCTGGCAAATCTCTACCTTGGGAACTTAGACTCACACTCCCTTTCAGTTGATCACGAGTTTGTTCATCTGCACAGAGCCAGGCTCCTGGGTTTGTAGTGAAAGAGAACGAGATCTTCTATGTACAATCCGCTGCCCAAAGTGGGGGCTCCTGGAACCCCGAGAGCCCTCGGCTTCCCTGTCATTGTCCCACAGTGTCTGGGTTCCCTCAGCAGCCAGAACCCAAGCCTATTCTGGGCACAGGTCAGTCAACCCCCCAAGATGGAGACCAACCTACAATCAGAACCTTGGGCTTAACGTGTGCAAACGGATGAACATCCTGTGCTAACTCTGGGAGCTCGAGTGTCCAGCAGCCCGGACAGAGGGGCCTGGTGGGTGACTCCTAGAGCCCAGTCCCAGTCCCATTCCCACGGCAGGCGGGGTCCACGCCACTGAGAAGGGCCCAAGAGCTCGGGGGACACCGTGGAGCCCAGAGGTCCTCCTGTGTGCCAGAAGCCATCGGCACAGAGTGACTTGGCAAGCAGGCTTGTGTCTGGAGCCATGGTTAGATGACACCAGCCAGGTTCAGGGGCCTCCCTGGTAACTCCATTGGTAAAGAATACGCCTGCAATGCAGGAGACCCCAGCTCAATTCCTGGGTTGGGAAGACCTGCTGGAGAAGGGATAGGATAACCACTCTAGTATTCTTGGGGTTCCCTTGTGGCTCAGCTGGTAAAGAATCTGCCTGCAATGTGGGAGACCCGGGTTTGATCCCTGGGTTGGCAAGATTCCCTGGAGAAGGGAAAGGCTACCCACTCCAGTCTTCTGGCCTGGAGGATTCCAGGGACTGTATAGTCCATAGTGTGGCACAGAGTGGGACACGACTGAGTGACTTTCACACACACACACACACACACACACGCAAGCACACACACACGCACGCACACACACACAGACAGCCAGGTTCAAGAAGTCATTTGCTTTCCACACAGGACAAAAGTGGGCTGCAGCCGGCTTGCTGTTGTTTTAAAGACTCACCATTTTCTTAGTTTCTGCAGGGAAAATGATGCCTGGGATGCAATTTCCAGAGCTGCCTCCCAGCTCCCTGCCCGGGTGCGTGGAGAAGACCAAAACTTTGGTGACAGTGACAGAAACCAGCAGTGACTGTTTGCCAGTTACCTGGTGCCTTAAAGACGCTTCCCAGGCATTACTCAGAGCTACCCTATGAGGAAGGTATCATTACCATCCCAGTTTTACAGCAAAAAAAACAAAAAACAAAAAAACAAAACTCAAGAGATGGTAACCAACTGGCCTGTGATCACACAGCCTGTAAGTGACAGAACCCAGTTAGAAATCAATTCAAGTTCAGAACCAGCAATCCTAGCCTCTATCTCTAGTGATTCCCAGGATAAGTGTGTCCCCCAAAACCAACATTCTCTTGTGGCCAAGTCAGAGCAGGAGAAGAGTGGAAGTTGCTTGAGGTCTGGCAATGTCGTCTAACAAGATGCTGAGGCTGGCAGACAGCACCCCAGGCTCACCATCAGACAGGCAAGAGTTAACAGAAGGGCAACTGTGCCCCTGCTGACTTGCGTTCCAGTTTCTGTTTTCAACTATCCTACTGGGAAGGACTGTAAGCCTTTCCCGCTCCTTATTAAAAACAGAAAATCTGTTGAGGCAGCGGCTACAGAACAGACAGATAGATACACAGGAGTGAAAAGGAGCCAGGCTACAGGCAGCCAGCATCTGTGGAGGCGTGGTTTGCACCAGCCAGTCAACAGGCTGAGGATCTCCAGTTAAACCCTCTGCCTCTGGCAGGGTTAGGGAAATAAGAAACAATGGAGAAACAATAGCACATTTCATTCTCTACAGTAACAAGGAGAGAATGAGACCTTCAAGGAAGCAAAATAAAATAAAATAAAATAAAAAACAAAACCAACTACTGCCTTCTTTCTTTCCTTTCCTCCCTCCCTCTCTCCCTTCCTTCTTCTTCCAACTCATCACTGAAAACTCTGATTTGTGACCAACGGGGTTTTGATTCTGAAGTGAAAGTGTTAGTTGTTCAGTCCTGTCTGACTCTTTACCACCCCATGGACTGCAGCCTACCAGGCTCCTCTGTCCATGGGATTCTCCAGGCAAGAATACCAGAGCGGGTAGCCATTCCTTGCTCCAGGGGATTTCCCAACTCAGGGGTCGAACCCACATATTCTGCATTGCAGGCAGATTCTTTACCCGTCTGAGCCACCAGGGAAGCTGTGCTTCTCAAGGACAGTGGTAATTACCATGATATTCCTTTTCAGGGATAAGGGCATGAATCTGTTTCACAGTTAATATCTTTGCTTACCAACTATAAATACAAACTCTTTCTGGGATATGCTCTTCCTACACCACCAGTCCAACGTCTTCAGCATGTGTATAATCTGCTCAAAGATTGTGTTGAAAACACTTGTGGATACTTATTAACTAATCAGTGAGTGGATACTTATTAGCTAATTGGTGAGTGAATGAATACATGAATATCAGAAGTAGATGGCCAAAGTCAAGGTTATTTCTGCAGCACCTCCCCCACTACCACCGTTAGATTTGGGGGCTGTTGTTGTGCGTCACTTTTAGATTAGTTAGCAATAAGAAACACTCAGGTCTTCTCTAAACCTATGCTCAGATGCTTAGTCATGTCCGATTCTTTGCTAACCCATGGACTGTAGCCCATCAGACTCCTCTGTTCATGGCATATTCCAGGCAAGAATACTGAAGTGGGTAGCCATTTCAAAACTTAAGGTCTTCTAAAAACCTTCTTTTCACACACGCCCTCTGTTTAAAAATTCATTTTAGGTAGCTCTGAAATATGTTGCAGTAGGTTTTGTGAAGTCATCAGAATTTTGCAGAGGTTTTTGGTTTCCTTATGCTGCTGAGTGTTCTATTTTTCTTTGCTGTTGACAAGTCCTGGCATGAGTAAACTGTTATATGGGAACATCTGGCCATATCTGGACACACCATGGTTGCCACGAGTGATGAGGGGGTAATTGCCATCTAGAAGCCAGGGATGCTGCCAAACAACCTACATTTCATAGGGCCACCTCCTTCTTCCAGCTTCCCAGGTGCTTCAATGGGTAAAGAGTCCACCTGCAATGCAGGACATGCAGGCAGACATGAGTTCGATCTCTGGGTCGGGAAGATCTCCTGGGGGAGGGGATGGTAACTACTCTAGTATTCTTGCCTGGGGAATCTCATGGACAGAGGAGCCTGGTGGGTTAGAGTCCATGGGAATGCTAAGAGTTGAACATGAATGAAGTCACTGAGCCTGCATTATCATCTCCTTCTTCACCCCCAAATATAAAACTATCCACACCAAAAAGTCCCTAGTGCCGAGGCTGAAAAACCAAATTACCCTGACAAAAGGACTTGCTGAAGAGGAAGGGAACCCTGAATATCACAATGAGGACACCTCTTCCTTTTCTGCATGCCTCCCCTCCTTGCAGAGAGGCCTGTTAAATTCCATGGGACCTCTGCCCAGAGCACAGAGAGAGCGCACAGGAAAATTAGAGCAAAGATCAATAACAGGAATAATGATAACGACCCACATTTCTGCATCACTTTACTGTTGACAGAGCATGCGCTCATGGGTTAACTCAACTGCAACTGCACTGCTGAGGAAGCTGGGAGGTTGCCCGAAGAAGATTCCCATTTTATGCATTTCCAGAGTTAACAGTTTAAAGCAAATTAGAAACAGCTTAAATGAAATACCTTTGGTCAGACAGGAAAGCAATTACATGATATTACATGATAGGAAATTGTAATAATCCATCACAGGTGTCTACTTCCACATCTCATGCTGGCTGCAGTTCTTGCTGGTATCTCTGCTGATACCCAGCCATGGAGGTTGTCTTTAGTCTTTGAAATGCCAAAGATGAGAGCAGTTACCATGGGGAGGTGATTGGAAGAGGGAACCGAGGTGTTCCCAGTGGTAAGTTATTGTTCAGTTGCTAAGTTGTGTTCGACTCTTTGCCACCCCATGAACTGCAGCACACCAGGCTTCCCTGTCCTTCACCATCTCCAGGAGTTTGCTCAAACTCATGTCCACCGAGTGATGGATATCCAACCATCTCATCCTCTGTCATCCCCTTCTCCTGCCTTCAGTCTTTCCCCTTCAGGGTCTTTTCTAATGAGTCAGGTCTTCACGTCGGGCAGCCAAAGTACTGGAGCTTCAGCATCAGTCCTTCCATGAATATGCAGTTTTTCCTTTAGGATGGACTGGTTTGATCTCCTTGCAGTCCAAGGGACTCTCAAGAGTTTTCTCCAGCACTGCAGTTTGAAAGCATCAATTCTTCAGCGCTCAGCTTTCTTTATAGTTCAACTCTCACATCCATACATGACCACTGGAAAAACCATAGCTTTGACTGTATAGCCCTTTGTCGGCAAAGCAGTAAGTTAGAAGCACGTATCTTTTGTTGTGTTCCCATGTAATGGGCTAGACTGGGACCTGGTTTATATATTATCCATACATACTGTATTGCTTTGGCCAAAAAGTTCATTCAGGTTTTTCTATACCATCTTACGAAAAATTTGAACAAACTGTCTGGCCAACCCAATAATTTCATTTCTGGGCTGTATTTTTGCAAGGTAGGGATTGTCACTCACTCACGTACTTATGGGTAAGGAAACCGAGAAGCTGAGCAATTGCCTCACACAAGTCAACAACGAAGGCACACAAATAGGAATAACTTGTGATGCAGGCTTTGAACCTTGGTCTGCCTGCCACACCAGCCCCACGGCCGGCCCCAGCCCCCACCACGCCCTCATCATCTGTAATAGAGAACTGCGTTTCTTGGGATCTGCAAATGCGTGGTACCTTGTACACAGGAGGGACTGAATTAGTATTTGTTGTTGCTGTCATTTTTCTGGATAAAATTAGAGAAGAAATAAAAATCTCGTCTTTTGACAGCACGCGCACACACACACACACATCTTGTTCTTTGTAGTAAAGGAATGGCGGGTGGCCTTGGTTTCGCTCAGCACTATGATAGCAAAATACCTAATTTATGAATGAGGAACCCCAAAATGAAGTCCTCACTGGCATTCATGTCCATGAACCATGAAATGATCAGATTGCTGCTAACTTGTGCCTGCAGTTCTGAGTATTGTCATAGCACTTCCTGTGTACCATGGATGTACTCGTTTTTAAAAACGCTTCATTTTGAAATAATTATTGGTTCATCTGCCATTGTAAGAAATAATACAGAGAGACCAGAATATTCTTCCCTCCATTCTCCCCACCGGTCTCCCTGGCAGAGCCCAAGTATAGGAATGACTGCATCCAGGGAACTGACATTGGCCTTGATACCTCAGCCCCACCTGAGTCAGGGCTCACTACTTGTACAAACATTCACACGTGTGTGGGCGTGTGTGCGTGCTTGTGTTCAGTCACTCGGTCATATCACACTCTGCAAAACTCCACGGAGTGTAGCCCACCAGGCTCCTCTGTCCATGGGATTTCCCAGGCAAGAATACTGGAGTGGGTTGCCATTCCTTCCTCCAGGAGACCTTCCCAACCCAGGGACTGAGCCTCCATCTCTTGAGTCTCCTGCATTGGCAGGTGGATTCTTTACCACTGAGTGTGACTTTAATCTTATGCAATTTTATCACATGCATACTTTTTAAATTTTGTAACATGGTAAGAACTCTATGCAACTTCAATAAAAGTCAAATAGTGCAAAAACAATGATGAGTCACATTCCTAATATAGATACAGTAGTTCAAAAGATTCATGGAAGATGTTCTCTGCCAGGCACTTTCATAAAATAAAAAATATTAGGCAGGAAGAGAAAAGAAAAACCCAGCTCCTGCTGTCCTGGCACTTCTGGTCTCATGGGAAAGGCAGGAATGTAGAACCCAGCAAGTGCAAAATAAAAGAAGTCTTTCAACTACAGTTGACTCCTGAACAACACGAGGGATAGGTGCGCTGACTCCCAGTGGAATCGAAAATCCACACAGAACTTCATGGTCAGCCTTCTGATCATGGAATTCTGCACTGGTGGGGTTCAGCCACCCGGGCATCATGTGGCGCTGCTGTGCATGTTCACTGAAAAAGTCCATGCGCAAGTGGACCCGTAGAGCCCAATCCCATGTTGTTCGAGGGTCAACTGCTGCTGCAAAAATAATCAAGATGAATAAAATTATATATCTTGGTGGTTATGATTAAAACGTTGGCCCTGAGCCCAAAGTCACCTAAACCCTTAACACTATATGCATCTTAATATATTAGCAGTCCCATGCAACATACGTGGAACATTTAAAAATGCGAGCTCTAATGATCCATCAAGATGAGGTCTGTGTATCTTTTCCCATTGCAACAATTTAATTCAATATGTTAAAACATAAAAATAAATCAAAGCCAGACTTGACTCATTTATACAGAGATTTCCCCATTTCTTTAGTACAAGATTATTTAGAATCCCATCGAATACACATATCTGTCTGTGCTTAATTAAACAAAGATGTTTGTCAGATTAGGAAGGACTATTTGGCGTATTGGCAGATGCTCATTAAGCTTTTATTAATGATAGGAAGATGAACAGTATATTTCATACCCACACGAACACCTCTGTCGGGAGAAGTCAGTTTTTATAACTGAATATCATCACATCCTGGGATGTGCGCTAGTGGTAATGAACCCACCTGCCAATGCAGGAGACTTAAATGATGTGGTTCAGTCCCTGAGTTGGGATGATCCCCTGGAGGAGGGCGTGCAACCCACCCCAGTGTTCTTGCCTGGAGAATCCCATGGACCGAGGAGCCTGGAGAACTTCAATCTATGGGATTGCAAAGAGTCGGACTGGAGAGTATTTCATCTCTTTCTGTATCCCATCCCTCTATCCCTAGAGAGTGGAGAGGGGGTTGAAATGGTTTTACCTGGGAAGGGCTGAAGTACAAGAAGGCAAACCTCCAGGTGAGCATCACATGCCCACTGGTGACACAGGCTAGATCAGAATCCCCGCTTTGTACAAGACTACATGGCAGGTGTTGTCGGGACTTACACAGAAGAGGAAACTTCTATTAACCAGTGAACATCATTCACCTCCTAGGACATAGATGGGTTTCTCAGGTGGCACAGTGGTAAAGAATCCACCTGCCCATGCAGGAGATGCAAGAGACACAGTTTGATCCTGGGTCGGGAAGATCCCTTGGAGAAGGAAATGGCAATCCATTCCAGTAAGATGATGCTGTTAAAGTGCTGCACTCAATATGCCACCAAATTTGGAAAACTCACCAGTGGCCACAGGACTGGAAAGGACAGTTTTTACTCCAATCCCAAAGAAGGGCAATGCCAAAGAATGGTCAAACTACTGCACAACGGCACTCATCTCACATGCTAGCAAGCTAACACTCAAAATCCTTCAAGCTAGGCTTCAACAGTATGTAAACTGAGAGCTTCCAGATGTACAAGCTGGATTTAGAAAAGGCAGAGGAACCAGAGATCAAATTGCCAACATTCATTGGATCATAGAAAAAGCAAGAGAATTCCAAAATAACCCATTTACTTCTGTTTCATTGACTACGCTAAACCCTTTGACTGTGTGAATCACAATAAACTAGAAAATTCTTCAAGAGATGGGAATACCAGACCATCTTACCTGCTTCCTGAGAAAGCTGTACGCAGGTCAAGAAGCAACAGTTAGAACTGGACATGGAACAACATATTGGTTTCAAATTGTGAAAGGAGTATGTCAAGGCTGCATATTATTTAACATCTATGCAGAGTTCATCATGCAATATGTTAGGCTGAATGAAACACAAGGTGGAATCAAGATTGCCAGGAGAAATATCAATAACCTCAGATATGCAAATAATGTCACCCTAATGGCAGAAAGTGAAGAGGAACTAAAGAACCTCTTGATGAAGGTGAAAAAGGAGAGTGAAAAAGCTGGCCTAAAACACAGCATTCAAAAAACTAAGATCATGTCATCCAATCCTAATACTTCATGCCAAATAGATGAGGAAAAAATGGAAACAATGACAGTCTTTATTTTCTTGGGCTCCAAAACCACTGTGGATAGTGACTGCAGCCATGAAATTAAAAGACGCTTGCTCCTTGGAAGAAAAGCTATGATAAATCTAGACAGCATATTAAAAAGTAGAGATAACACTTTGCCTACAAAGGTCCGTATAGTCAAAGCTATGGTTTTCCCAGTAGTCATGTACAGATGTGAGATTTGGACCATAAAGAAGGTTGAGTACCAAAGAACTGATGCTCTCAAACTGTGGTGCTGGAGAAGACTTGAGTGTCCCTTGGACTGCAAAGGGATCCAACCATCCATCCTAAAGAAAATCAGTCCTGAATATTCATTGGAAGGACTGATGCTGAATTGAAGCTCTAATACTTTGGCCACCTGGAGATCTGACTCATTGGAAAAGACCCTGATGAGGAAAGATTGAGAACAGGAGGAGAAGGGGGTGACAGAGGATGAGATGGTTGGATGGCATCATTGACTCAATCGACATGGGTTTGGGAAAACTCCAGGAGATGGGGAAGGACAGGGAAGCCTGGTGTGCTGCAGTCCATCGGATCGCAGAGAGTCAGACACGACCGAGGGACTGAACAGCAACCAATATCCTTTCCTGGAAACTTCCAAGGACAGAGGAACGTGGTGGGTCTCAGTCCATGGGGTCACAAAGAATTGGACATGACTGAACATGTGCACACACACACAAACACACACACACACAGACACACACACAAACACACACACAAACACGGCAGATGAGCACTCTGCTAAGTTCCAGAGGTGCAAATAGCCCTAAGGAATTATCAGTAGCTTCGAGAACTACACAGTCTAACTAGTAAGCCAGGGACTTCCCTGGTGGTCCAGTAGTTAAGAGGTTGCCTTCCAATACAGTGGGTGCCTGTTCGACTCTTGGTTGGAGAGCTGATTCCACATGCCTCAGAAAAAAAACAAAACATACAACAGAAACAATATTGTAACAAATTCAATAAATACTTTAAAATGATCTACATAAAAAAAAACTTACAAAAAGTCTTGGAAATAGGTTAAACAAGAAACTCAAAATAAAATGTCAGGAATAAAGTTTAAGCATATCAATAATTATAATAAATATGATTAAGCTCATCTATTAAAACTGTGAGATAGGATTTAAAGGAACCAATATAGTCATACACTGGTTAGAGGACAGAAGACAGTCGGAAAAAGGCAACGAAGAAAGATATGTACACAAGTGCTAACAAAAGGAAATATAACAACCAAAAAAATCTTAATATTAAAAAAATAATAATAAGCCAGAAATGAGAAGCATTTCAAGGCAGGTACAAGAATGATTAATGCTTGATTTTATGAAAGCATGCAGTCTAAGCCATGACAGCTTAAGGAAACCACAAAGAAAGGAGAAACTTGAGAGCCAAGTCAGGAAGGGTTCTTGCACGTGGTGCTGTCTCCGCATTTGGTGTTGAGGGTGCCCGGAGCTGCGTGCAAGACGGAAAGCAGGCGGAGACCTGCCTCTGGGGTTTGAATCAGAGAAGCTCTTGGCTCCTCTCTTATTAGCCGCGAGAGAGTTCCTGAAGCTCCTGGAGACTCAGTTTGCATCTGTAAGTGGGGACAGGGTACTGGGCATGGGGTAAGGTCATGGAGAGGTCTGCATGTGCTAATGCCTGTGACGCACTTGGCATATTCAGTCAGCTCCGGAGGAAGGTCGTCACTAGGTGTGAGCTTGTGGGGAGAGGAGACAGAGTACGCACAAGGGTCAGAAGGATGGGCAGAGTTCAGGGGGCCTGGCGTGGGGGCAGTGCACCTGAACCTCTTTCCCAGGCTGTGAAGGGTCGTCCGTCCTCATCCAGTTACATGGAAACAAGTGAGCACGTGTGCGTACAGTGTGGTCACAAAAGTTATTGACAATCACCTGAGCAGAATGGAGAAAAGCACTGAAGTGTGCGGGAGAGAACTGCAAGAGATAGATGGCGGGAGGGAAGGCAGGGTCCGGCGGGAAGAGCGAGGGAAGCCCAGAGACGCCCGCTGGGGAGGGAAGGGGATACGATCCATGTGCCCCACATTCAGAGCTTCAGCCCAGCAGCTTGGTGACGCTGGTCCCGGTCAGGCAGGACCCCTCCTCGGGAAAGGCCCTGAGTTTCCAGTTGATTCCATATAGCTCCAGAACATGAGCTATTTGTTTTTAGATCAAATATCTCCTTTTGTATAATTACGTACTCTAATAGTTTATTATTAGAGTGGCAACTCCAACTGTGTTATTATATTTTTATATTTATTATATGATTAGTGGCAACCCACTCCAGTATTCTTGCCTTGAGAATCCCTCGGACAGAGGAGCCTGGCGGGCTACAGTCTACGCGGCGCAAAGAGTCGGGCACAACTGACAGGCAAACACACACCCACAAAGTTTATTATCCAAACTGAGAGGCTTTTGTTCTGGCAAATGTGAAAACAGCTGGGATGCCAGGAAAATGGAGAGAAACTGAAATATCCAGCCAAACCAGAGCGTGTGTTCCAATTTCATACAACCCACGTAAATAACTTCATAAATGATATTACATTTCTGTTTTTTTATTCTATTATAGAAACACTGGGAAATGGCTGGAAATCTTTTCACCATGTTTGGTGGGTATATTGGGGACCATGTGAATCAGAACGTGGATCTCTGTAAAATCTGCAGGGAGCGGTCTGGGAAATGCCTCGAAGCTATACACAGCCATTCACCCAGAGCATCTGAGACAGTTATGAGCAGTCTGGGGACCTTCCATGCGGGAGAGATGGGGCATTGTGTCTGGACAGCAGTGGACAGAGCAAACAAACAGTGATTTTGGAGCTCAGCCCCAAATCAGAAGTCCCCAGGCAGGATGGCCAAGCCTGCCCGACAATGACCGAGGAGTCCAGAGAGGGCTTCTCGACTCTATAGACTCTATAGCTCTACAGGCCACAGTGAAGGATGACATCTTTCTGGCCTTTGTCTTCACCACGGGAATGCAGCAAAGGTCAACTCAAGAGTTAACATTTGCTGAGCAATTATTTTGCGCCAGGCCTGCTGGTAAATTCCGTTCTTTTTTCACAGCTGCACCGAAGTGTAATTGACATACAACAAACTGGACACGTTATTGACTTGGAGGGATTCTTAACCCCATGTGGCTATCAAGTGTCCAACTGATGTGCTCCAAATGTATAGTGTGTGACATGCAATCTTGGGTACTGGTAGGGTTTCAGGGGGGTCCAGGGGGGCACCTTGTCCTGGCCTGCAGGTTTCCAAGTAGAGTGAGCCTCTTTAGAGTAATGCCCTGTGTCTCTCTTGGGCTCCCTTCTCACTCTGTCTCAGAAATGTGGAATGAATTATTTGGTAAACTCTGCAGGAGATTTTGAGACATCCAGCTTGGCCTCAGCCTCTCTTCTGTGGAATAGACCTGCAGAACGGACCCGTTCCCTGATCCTCTGCTGTCTGCTTTCAGGAGGGCCTGGGAGAGACATGGTTAGAAGGATTAGGAAATGTTAGCGCTGCTCACATGGGATGGGTAAGCATCTTCTCTGAGGACCCTAGGAGAAAGTCCAGTTGATTCATGGGCCTGAAGTCCCATTTTCTAAACTAGACTTCATCTTTTAAGGCATTAACACTAGCAATGTTTTATTTCTATCTTCTTGAAAGTGAAAGACACTCATGTGACTTTTTGCTACCCCCTTGGACTGTAGCCCGCCAGGTCCTCTGTCCATGGGATTCTCCAGGCAAGAATATTGGAGTGGCTTGCCATTCCATTCTCCAGGAGATCTCTCTGACCCAGAGGTCGAACCTAGGTCTCCTTGCAGGTGGATTCGTTACCATCCATCTCCTTGAATTCTCTTTATTGTCAAACAAGTATAGAGATGAACATGATGTTTATTAGGCTTTTCCAAATCTCAGTGGTAGGAAATCAAAGAAATATAAAACAGGGTCTCTGAGCTTATCACCAGGTTGGGGCAGGAAAACATATACACAGGCGCATGCATATACACACAAACTTAGAAAATTGAAAAGATATGAAATAAAACATTGCATTATTCCAGTGCCTGGCAGTAGTGCAAATGGCACTAAGGTGATTCTTTTAGACCTTTCCTCTTTCATCCTTTTCATTCATATGGTCAAGAACTGAAAAACAATGTAAAAAACAAAGTGATTTTAGGGGAGTGACTGTGATTGAATGCTTCTTTTAATTGTGGATGCTATGACATTGTGTAGTAAAGAAATAACAGAGAGAAGGAGAGTTGGGGATGAAGGCAGGGGAGAGAGAAGGGCACTTTTCTAGGTTGAAAGAGAATAATGATGATGACAATTAATAATGCTGAGCATAACACTTCTCAAGCATTTGCTACGGCCAGGCACTGATCTTCTACCTTTATGAACTCATTTAATCCCACAACAATGCTGTAAGGTCGATACTATCATCTTTCATGACAATTTAAAAGAGGAGCCAAATGAGGCAGACAGAAGTTAAGCGACCTTTTGGCAGTCCACGTGACCTTCAGGGGGCAAGAATTGAGTGTCCCTGGGTTGCCTTCAGTCCAGCCACGGGCTTCTAAATCTTTACACTCTGCGGTCACGGAGCAGGGTGGTCAGGCAAGGAAGTACGAGGGGGAGGAGGGGAATGAGAGTGATCCAGAAGGAACAGCTGATGGGGATAAAGGACCGGAGGAGGGGCAGGCAAAGATCCTTCCCCAGGACACCTGCCAACCAGCCGGACCAGACTGGAAGGTCGGCCCCTGCCACTCTGAGCCTGGCAGGCTACAGTCCATGGGGTGGCAAAGAGTCAGACACGACTGAGCAGCTGAGCACAGCCCAGCATCTTCTAAGGACACAGACTGCCCTTCTCTACTTGCATGCTCTTTTTCTTGTCCCTTTCCCTCAATCAAAGCTGATCTTAACTTCTACCTTCTTCTAGACTCAGTGTCGTGGAGGCAGGGAAACACCATATCTGCTCCTGGTTTATCTTTCTTTTGCCAACTGTGTCCAAAAATCACCTCTAGGAATGAGGGCCGATATTCGGCTTCTTGGAACTTTACTGTGGGGGGGCTTCCCTGGTGGCCCGTGGTTCAGACTCTGCTCTTCCAATGCAGAGGGCACAGGCCCCATCCCTGGTTGGGGAACTAAGATCCTACATACCACACAGTTGGGCCAAATTAAAAACAAAAACACTTTACTGTGTAAACAACTAAAATAGTCACCATTTGCAGGATCCAGACAACATGCTGGGAGGCTACACAGAGGACTTATTCGCTGACAACAGAGAGCACTTGGGAAGGTTTGTTTCTAGTTTAGAGGTAGGAGATGAGACTCAGAAAGGCTAGGGAGCATGCCCAGTGCTGCACGCAAGTAGGTAGAGAGGCATGGATTGGAATCCTGGTCACTCCTTCTCCAAAGCCACGCTCTTGTCCCTTAAGAACCTTAGCTTTTCGCCACTGTTTCCACAAGTGTCAGAGGATATAGAAGGGTGGGGGGAAGGCAAATGCGAAAGGAAAAAAAAAAAAAGAGAGAGGGAGAGAAAGACCCTCATGCAATCCAAGGTACTGGCCATCTCCTACTTCATTCCTTAGAATCAACAGTCCCTGACTATTATACAGCCAAAGAGGGCAGAAACAGCCACTCACAGTTCAGTTATGTAGTACACCTGAGAACTTACCATTAAGATGAAAAGTCACAAGAAAATAGAACTTTGGTGGGCAGAATTCTCAGATGTGCCACAGGACTCTGGTTCCTGCTTATCAATACAGTACTAATCTCGGTGCAGCTGCAAAGAGATTCTGCAGATGTAACTGAAGTCCCAGTTAATCAGCCCAAGATATGGAGGGTATCCATCTGGGCTTGACCCAATCTCATGAGCCTGTTAAAAACAGAGAATATTCTCTGGCTGGTTACAGAAGAGGAAAAAGCTGAGAGTCCCTGAGACAGCAAGATCATACCAGTCAATCCTAAATAAAATCAACCTTGAATATTCATTGGAAGGACTGATGCTGAAGTGGAAGCTCCAATACTTTGGCCACCTGATGTGAGAGCCAACTCATGGGAAAAGATCCTATGGTGGGAAAGATTGAAGGCGGAAGGAGAAGCGGGCAACAGAGGATAAGATGGTTGGATGGCATCACCGACTCAGTGGATACGAGGTTGAGCAAACTCCAAGAGATAGTGAAGGACAGGGAAGCCTGGTGTGCTGCAGTCCATTGCGTTGCAGAGTCAGACACAACTGAGCAACTGAACAGCAAAAAACCCTAAAGCCACAAGAAGTCAAATTCTTCTCACAACCTGAATGAGCTAGGAGCCTAACCCAGCTGATATCTTGACTTGGGTCTTGTGAACACAAGTTGAACACATCTGATGGGTGTCTTATAAAACCAAGGGGTAATAGATGTGAAGGAAATAGCAACCCACTTCAGTACTCTTGCTTGGAAAATCCCATGGATGGAGAACTTGGTAGGCTACAGCCTATAGGGTCGAAAAGAGTTGGACACGACTGAGCGACTTCACTTCTACATTAAACCATTGTTTGTTGTAATTTGTTACACAGCAAAAATATAAATAAATAAAAGAATATAAGAATTTCGCTGTGATAATATTCATTATTGAAAGGCCCTCTGTTCCTCATTTTAATAAAATGTGTGTATCCCAGTTCTGCAAACCTGAGAACTGGGGAAACCTCTCCTACTTTTAGCCACAGTAAGTTTAACCATCTAGAAACAAAAGAGACAGCTGCCTGTTTATAAATGAAGACGTACAGTAACATGCAGACTAATTTATTTCCCAGACGGTTTCTTTTCAAAAAAGTTTTAATGTCATTTTGAACATTGCTCGTCAACATGTTTATTTTATATAGAGAGCAAGAAGACAATTGTGTAAGATAGTTGATGGGATTTGAGTCTTAAAGAACTAAAAAGTGTTTGTTCCCACACCACAATGTTTTTTAATCCGTCAGGAAAAAAGAAAAGCTTTAGAAACAAGTTAAAAAGTAACAAGAAGTGAGATCCCAGTTTAGGTTCTGTCAGCCCTGAAATCTGGCTATTTCATGTCTCTGAGGATGAGAGTCAGAGATGGGGAAATGGGTGCAATAATGCAGAAGGGAAGGGAGGACAAGGATCTGCTCGGTGGCTCCTCCCTCATTGATCACCTGAAGCTCTGCCTTCTCACTGACCATTGAGCCTTATCACAAGATGGCTATCAGGACACCCAATATTTTATAAAGCATTTTGAATAGTAACAGCTGTGGGCAGATGCTCAGTGAATGTCTCTCCCTGCCCCTGTGGACAACCTCCTGGTGAGCTGGAGATGCTGCTTCCCAGCTCCTGATGTTTCTTTCCCATGGCAACAGCTCAATTAACTCAAGACTCCGGGCACGCTCAGTGCATCTCCACCCCTCCTCCTTGAAGAAGTCAACACTGGTCAGAACAGTCATCATTAAGAAGTCTACAAATAGCAAATGCTGGAGAGGGTGTGAGAAAAGGGAACCCTCTTCCACTGTTGGTGGGAGTGTAAGTTGGCTCAGCCACTGTGGGAAATGGTATGGAGGTTCCTCGGAGACTAAAACTATAGTCACTGTATGAGCCAGCGACCTCATTCCTGGGCACATATCCAGGCAAACTCTAATATGAGAAGATACATGTACCCCTACACTCACAGCCGCACTATTCGCAGTAGCCAGGACATGGAAACCATCTAAAGCCCATAGTCAGATCAATGGACAAAAAACACGTGGTGCATACAATGGAATATTACTCGGCCAATAAAAAGAACGGCATATGCCATTTGCAGCAACATGGATGAGCCTAGAGACTATCGTACTAACAGAAGTAGGTCAGAAGGAGAAAGACGGATACTACATGATGTCACTTATATGCGGAACAAGGCACAGATAAACCTGTCTGTGATGCAGAAACAGAATTATGGACATGGAGAACAAAGAGATAGTTGCCAAAGGTGGGGAGGGGGAGCGGGGTGGGGACAGGATGGAGTGAGAGTTGGCACTGGCAGATGTAAGCTTTCATGTGTAGAATGGATAAATGAAGTCCTACGGTACAGCACATTGAACTACGTTCAATATCCCACGAGAAACCATAGTGTTAAAGGCTATAAAAAGTGAATTGTGTATTCACTTTGCTGTACCCCAGTAATTAACACGACATTGTAAATCAACTATAGCTCAATGAAAAAACAAGCAACAAACAAACAAAAGGAAGTCAGCTGATCCTCCAGGGACCAACTCGGCTTCTATAGGAGGTTTGCAAAAGTCCAGCCTTACTGCACCTGGTTCTAGGGCTCAGAATAAGGAGACCACTTGGACAGTGTACCTCATGACAAGTCCTGCAATCTGACCTCTTAATCAGAAAGGTGATATTTCAGCCTATTCTTCAATACTCTATTTTCCTACTTGTTTAGAACCAAGATGGGAAATAGGACACTTGTTATTGGATTTTCTGTTCTGAACTCCCAATCACTACCTCAAACACTAACTCATCTCATTTTATTTTGAGGTTCGTGATTGAGCTACTATGCTTCTAGACCATTTGCCTTAGTGGGTGTTCAGTTTTAGTTGCAAATCTCTCTAATAAATTACATTAAGCAGGTTTTATTTTTTCTGTCTAACAAACTCACCCAACCTGGAAGCTCTACATTCCAAAGATAAATGAGAAGTAAACTTAAATAAATGCTTACGGGGTCCAGAAGATAATAATATGTCACTTTAAATAATCCATTACAAAAGCAGCAATGCATTTATCTCCAAATATATTTCTCTTTTGGAAAATTCCACTTGAGATAACTGTACAGCTGGACAATGTCACATAGGGCTACTTCCTGCCTCAATACTAATATTATGCTTTCCCCATCCCTAAGAGCTAACATAAGTAGTTTCAAGTATAAACTAATAGATTATAAAGGTATACAATGGTGAGGTTAAAAAACAAAAAAAAACACTGAATTCTGGGGGCATAAGGACACTGAACCACTGATGAGCAATGAGACCTTGACTGAATTGCTTGATATCATTTATAAACTTCAGTTAACTAACCTGTAAAGGCAGTTGGTTGGACTGTAATCTCCCAAGTGCCTCCTGGCTCTAATTAACAAAGAACATATGAGGAGAATTAATCAGAAAGGTGGGGAAGGGTCCCCTGGAGAAGAGGGTGAATATCACAGTCACTGGGAATTGTTCACATTAGGGAGGTGCCATGAGAGAATAAAGTAGAATTATGGATGAGTGTATTAATTAACGTTAGCCACTGTAACAGAGAAAACCCCAGATTTCAGTGGTTTAGCACAACAGAAATGTGCTTCTTGCTTACTGAGGACCCCAACTCCTGTCTTATGGCCCCATCACCCTCAGGCCTCTAGTTCATCAATTCCTTCCAGGGTCGAAGTGAAATACAGTGAAGAAGGTACATCTCTTCCTACCATTCAGCTTGGAAATAACACACATCACTTCTCTCACATTCTGTTGGCAGCAATGGGTCATAAGGCCTTGCCTGCTAAGTAGCTTCAGCCTGTCCAACTCTTTGGGACCCCATGGACTGTGGCCTGCCAGGCTCCTCTGTCCATAGGAGTTCCCAGGCAAGAATACTGGAGTGAGTTGCCATTTCCTTCCTGACCCAGAGGTGAAAGTCCCATCTCCTGCAGCTCCTGCATTGCAGCCGGGTTCTTTACCACTGAGCCACCAGGAAGGCCTTGCCTAGATATAAAGAAAGGGGGTAAGGAATTCTAGTTCCTGGTGGGGTATGTACTTCACAGCAGGAACTCTTCCACAGAAACTGAGAGTCCATCTTCAGGAAACAATGGCTGCGTCTTTCAGTTAATGTAATGTGCTCATCACAGATATAAACCTTCTATTCTTTATGGCAACTTGCCTGTTAGCAACTGATCTCTGCTTTATCTGGTTTTAATTATGTAGCACAAATGTGCCAAATAAAACAGCACCATTCACAATGAAAAGCAAGCTCAGCTCAGCTGAAATGGACTGTGCATTTTGCTCTGTGTACCATTTTCAGTGCGTGTGAGCAGAAATACAAGTCAAATGACTACGTGGAGAGAAAACGTGACTGCTGTTATTTCTGTCCAACTGTAATAAGAACGAACACATGAAGAATGGCTGGATTCAGGTAGAATTCAACTCATCAAGAATATTCTACAAAATATGTATATATTCCTTGATTGCCCATTCATCATAGTTTGGCTTACTGAGCTGCTGACAGAGTTATATTTCTTGTTTTGTGTGGGGAAAAAAAACACTTTGAAAAAGTGTCATGTTATTATTTAAGGTAGCTGAACTTTCTTTTAAATTTGCTCTCCAAGGCAAAGAAAAGTGCAAGTTGAGTCAATACAGGTTTGAGTCCAGTAGAGGCAACTGAACCCTTGGATTTGGAGTTTAATAACATCTCCACCATACATTATCACTGATAATTGAGAAAAACTTATTAAAAATATGATTTCAGATCTCTAGGCCAACAACAAATATTAACTGAAGCAAAAATTGGAAATTTTTTTCTTTCTGTAATGGGCCAAACAGCAAAACTTTGGGTTTCAAAGGCCATTTAGTTTCTGTCTCAACTCCAGGGACAGGAAAAAAAAAGAAAAAATAACCTTGCTATTGTAGCAGGGAGGCAGAAAGCAGCCATAGAGATGAGATGGAAATAGACATGGCTGTGTTCCAATAAAACTTTATTTACAAAAACAGATGATGAACTGCCTCTGACTCCCCAGGCTATAACTTACTGGCCCCTAAAATAAAGACATGGTGGTAGAAAGTCCAAAGTGGAAAACATCCTCACTCGCGGCTGGCAGGTGGCCTGTCTTCCTCTTCCACTTTGGACTTAAATGTTCCTAGTTTGTTTGGAACTTCCTATATAAAATAGATAATGCTTTTCCATCAGCAGATAAACAGATAAAGAAGATGTGGTGTATATGTGCAGTGGAATATTAAGCAGCCAGAAAAAAGAACAAACTCTTGCCTCTTGCAGCAACGTGGGAAGACATGGAGAGCATTGTACAAGGTGAAATAAGTCAGAGAGGCAAAGAAAGACACTATATGATATTTCTTCTATTTAGAATCTAGAAAATACAACAAGCCAGTAAATATAACAAAAACGAAGCAGACTCAGATACAGAGGACAAACTAGTGGTTACCAGCAGGGAGAGGAAGGAGTATTACAGGTGCAGAGGATTAAGGAGGCTTCTCAGATTGTGCAAAGAACTGACCTGCCAACACAGGAGACATAAGAGACTCGGGTTTGATCCCTGGGTTGAGAAGATCCCCTGGAGGAGGGAATGGTAGCCCACTCCAGTATTCTTGCTGGAGAATCCTATCCTGTGGACAGAGGAGCCTGGCGGGCTACAGTCCATGGAGTTTCAAAGAGTCAGACAAGACTGAAGCAACTTAGCACACAGGCATGCACAGAGGATTAAGAGACGCAAATCATTAGACATAAAATAAGCTACAAGGACATTGTACAACACATGGAATACAGTCAATATTTCATAAAAACTGTAAGTGGAGGATAATCTTTAAACATTAGGAGTTACTATATTGTATACCGTAACTTACATAATATTGTACAGCAATTATATTTTGATAGAAAAAAGATAAAAAATAAAGCAGATACTATTTCTATGGTAAACAGGTGATGAAAGGGAAGGATATTTGCTAGCTGCTAATGAACAGAGTTTGACACTAAGGAGACCAAGTTCTAATTTTGGTTGTGCCGGTATGGATATGATCTCACTTGCCTCATTTAACTTCAGTACGCCTTTGTTTCTGCTTCCCTAAAATGAGGGAGTAAGGCAAGATTATCTCGAATACTCTTTACATCTCTCAGGTTCTTTTTAGACTGAAAAACTAACTGTGCTGGAGAAAACGTCAGACTTGGACCCAGAGGGCACAGCCCTATGTCTTGCCAGGTATGCCGTCTGGGATGAGTTACTTAAACTCTCCAAGTCTAGCTTTTCCAACTGTTCGATGAGCCTAATACACTTTATCTGCCAGGATGAAGTGGGATACATGATGTGAAGATGAGTGGCAGGGCCACACCTGGATCTTGATGTTCCACTGTGGTGGTGGGGTTCCGTCCCTAAGTCATGTCTGACTCTTTGCAACCCCATGGAAAGCATGCCAGGCTCCCCTGTCCTTCACTATCTCCCTGAGTTTGCTCAGATTCACATCCATTGAGTCAGTGAAGCTATTTAACCATCTCGTCCTCTGTTGTACCCTTTTTGAAGGCAGGAGAGCCTTCAGTCTTTCCCAGCATTAGGGTCTTTTCCGATGAGTTGGCTCCTCACATCAGGTGGCCAAAGTATTGGAGCTTCAGCTTTAGCATCAGTCCTTCCAATGAATATAGAGGGTTGGACTGGTTTGACCTACTTGCAGTCCAAGGGACTCTCAAGAAACTTCTCCAGCACCACGGTTCAAAAGCATCAGTTCTTCAGTGCTCAGCTTTCTTTATGGTCCAACTCTCCCATTTATACGTGACTACTGGAAAAACCACAGTTTTGAGTAATATGGACCTTTGTAACCAAAGTGATGTCTTAATTTTTTAATGCACTCTCTAGGTTTGTCATAGCTTTCTGCCAAGGAGCAAGAGTCTTTTAATTTCATGACTGCAATGTGAGTTGAATCCAAATCCATGGCTAATTTAAGGAAATTTCCTTCACTTCAGTTACCCTAGTGTGACCATCAAAGCTGCCCCAATCCTTTAGAATCTCGAAGAATTTTCCTGGAAGTGATCATCAAAATTAAGTAATTAAAAAATGTAAATGTGGCTGATCAAGGCTAAACGCAAGCTCTCAAGGATGTAATTTCCACGGGGCAGAAAGTTCTAACAGAGGAGCAGCCATGAATGGGGATTCCCCCAGTCCTTTGGCTAGATGCTCAGAGACCTAGAGTCCAGCTTCTCCCTTCCTTGTGGCCGTTCCTTCATCACAGCCCGAGCCCACATCCCACAGCTTAAGAAAGCACTGAGCCATGCACGGGTGAAAGCTGGTTACCTCCCTTGTGCCAGGCACTGTGCTGGCCTCTGAGGGCATTTTTCTCACTGTACATTTACGGCCTTTCTCTGCAGTTGGCATGACGCTTCTCATTCTCATTGATGCTGAGAGGCTGAGGAGGCACGGGCTTAAATAACTTTTCAAAAACAAAGCCTGCAGGGAGGGTTGTTCGATTCCACAGAGACTGTGCTTTTGTTCTTAGGCCCAAATCTCAAGAGAAGTTAAAAATCTTTGGGGGGATATGAATAAGTGAGGCAAGATGTCTGAAACCAAACTTCCCAGTGAACCTGAAAGTCAGGGTCTGCTTCCCCAAAACACGGGACTGTCTTCTAGAAGAGGGATAAGACAGAGACACAATCAGAATGCAAGTCAGGAGGACCAGGTTGTTCTTGACCTTGGAGCGGAGCTGTGCACACTGCACGTGAACCCTCCATGTTTCTGAATGAACGGGAATCAATGAAGGATTGGTTTATATTTACATTGCCAGCACCATACTGGTCCATGGATAAAATAAATCTTGTGCTGCCTTTTCTGTTTTTGTTTTTAGCACATGTCCTAGCTCTTGGCCACAGACCACATTTTTCTGTCCTTATTCATCCGATTTCAGCCTTTGGAAGCCTGACCTTCTATTTTATTTGGCCTCCTACTTTTCTTCCTCACTCTCCTTCATCTTCATCCCAAATGCTTTCAGAAAGAAAGCCTTAGATTTTCTTCTCTTTTTTTTCCCCCATTGGTAGAATATTAGGTGAGAGGAAGGACTTTTTGTTTTTATATACATTTAAATCCTATGACTTTATAAACTTAAAAAGAAATATGAGTTCATTAACGTAACACCATGCGCTTCTTATGAAGGGTCCTATTTTCATTCATGGGAATAATAATAACAAGGAAGATGGTGACTGAAGACATACAGAAACTAAGGCTGGATTTCTTTAGAAACCAAACAATAGCAGGCCCTATTGGGAAATATATCCACCCGTACCAAAAAATGCTCACTCCTTCATTCAAGGAGCTTCTCCCCCCCACCCCATTATTTCCTTTGTTCAGGGTGCTATACTGAGCCTGGATCAAAAAGGAGACCAGGGAAAAAGCTAAAATGTGAGAATATGTGACTCTAGGAACTGACTCAGGCGTTTTCAGGATAGGCAAGTTAAGCATGGAATTAACCGTGTTCATCATAAACAAAAACGTGGGGAGTAAACAGTTGAGTGGGAGACCTTCTTCAATTCAACTCATATTGCAGATATAAATACTGGAAAGAGTCTCATGCTTGTTCAGCATCCAGTAAGTGTCAGGCACTGGGCTGGATGTGTTTATATGAAATTTTAGCTGCAGACTCAGACTTTATGAGACAGATTGTAAAAATGAGTCATCAAGACTAAACTGAATTATTTCAAGTTACAAGGTGTGGAAGGGCAAGAAAGGGGATTTGAACTCCGATCCTTGGGGCCCTGAAACCCTCTGTTGCTACCGCAACCACTCTGCATCCAGGAGTGATCTCTGTTCTGTAGGAAAAGAGCAGTTCCCCGGGAGCCGGATACGGGAACTTGGTAAGAGGACAAAGGAAATACCCACCGAACGAACGTCTTTTCCATCAAGTAGGTATTGGCTCAGAGATCCCATCCCACCAAATTCAGGCAAGTGTTTATGCAGCCGCCAGCTCTGCAGGGCAGCTGCCTCAAGCCCCATAGCCCCAGGAAGCAAAGCCCTGCGTCACTGCGGAGCTCGCAGGATCCTGGGGCTGCAGCAATTGCCCAGCTTGCTGAAGGGTAGCACACCCCTTGCTGTCACGAGTATTAGGACAGGCGCCTGCCTTTAGTAAGCGTTTAGCATGGACTAATCGTGCGGAGCTTTGATAAGCTCTCTGCTACATGATTTTGTTTCAACCCTATAACCCTTGGAGGAGGTACTATTATTCTCATTTTGAGTTTATTGTTAATAAATAAGGAAAGGGTTGCTTAGGAGTCTGCTTTCCAAGGTCCACAATTTGATTGATAGTGAAGTCAGGAGGCGAACCTGGCTTTGCCTCCTACCAAAATCTGCACTCTTTTTTTTTCTTTTTTTTTTAAAAATTCTATTATTATTTTTAACTGGAAGGTGAGTGCTTTACAATACTATGTTGGATTCTGCCATACTTCCACATGAATCAGTCACAGGTATACACATGTCCCCTCCCTCTTGAACCTCCCTTCCACTTCTCACCCCATGTCACCCTTCTAGGTTGTCAAAGAGCATCAGTTTGAGCTCCTTGCATCAAATAGTGAATTCTCACTGGCTATCTATTTTACAAATTGGGCTGTATATGTTTCAATGCTGCTATCCCAATTCGTCCCATCCACTCCTTCCCCCGCTGTGTCCAAAAGTAAAACCTGCATTCTTAATCTTTAATCTCAAAACCTGGTAACTACACGCAACTGACACACCAACCCAGATGTTCACAAATGGTCTCTGTGGCTTTGGGGAGCAGAATTCCAGGTGGGACGTGACCTGGGACAGGGAGCAGAATGGAACCCACAGAGAACAGGAGAAGCCAAAGAGGGTCCAGGCGGGACCAGAGGAATTCATAAAAATGTTTAGGGAAGGATTGGAGTTAATGCACATGCTACTTTTATGGAGGATGAGATGGTTGGATGGCATCCCTGATCAATGGACATGAACTTGGGCAAACTCCGGGAGATCTTGTGAGACAGGGGGGCCTCGTGTGCTGCAGTCCACAAGGTCGCAAAGAGTTGGACACGGCTTGGCAACTGAACAACAACTGCGGCTTTGTCTATGTATACACACACACACACTGCAGTAGGCTGTAGATACAATTTCTCTTTACTAATATTTGTGTCTAATTAGTTCTGAGTTGGAAGAGCCCATTCAGACATTGACAAGGAGATGGGCATGGGTGAGGGCAGGCCAGCCAACAGGTGCAGGCACCTTCCCAAAGCCAGGAAAGGCAAGCTGAGCAGCCCATGAGCTTGTTTGCCGAGAGTCCACGTGGGGCCCTTTCCAACCGCACAGGCTGCTCACTGTGGACTCTGTGGATGGGGGCTAGATTAACCTGGTTTATGGATTTCTTTGGGGAAGAGGAGGAGAGGCAGACCAAGGAGGGATTCAGTGCGAGGATGATGGGCAAGTAATTCCTGGGGAAATGATGAAGAAAGGAGAAGCCTCGTTTTAGATCCATAAGAGGAAATCAAGGAAAATCGCATCCCTTTTGAGCAAGGCTGGAGAGAGGCTTCCCCATTACCCCCAGGGATGGTGGGAAGGTGCGATCACCTTGGCACCACAGAGGAGACTCCACTGGACGTGAAGGGCCACGTGAGAGTTAAGGCCACTGAAATGCAGAAAGTGGAAGAGGCCGCGGGAGCTGCTGCCACTGCCCACGCACCAGACGGGTAGGAAATCGTAGGTTCTTGTTTTTCCTTTTATTCCATTTTCTTAAAAAAGCACAGACGAGCATTTTACTCTGTAGCTATAATGACTGTTACAGCACTCAATTAGAATACGAGATCTGATAATAATTTTAAAAAATGATAACATAGCTTCGCTTCTCTCAGCATCTTTAGCGATTTGCCCAGGAGACAGAGTGTGGGGCCTTTTCAATCCGGTTGTGTTCAAAACAGAGAATGGGCTGCATTTCAATGAGGTATGTGCTCTATGTAAAGTTCTCCGCTCAAGTCTGCAGGCGCAGTGTTAGAACAACAGGGTCTCAGAGCCTAAACTCAGAATCCCTGCCCCCTCTTCTTGCCCCTAGCAATCCTTTTTTTCCTCCTAACATACACATCTTCAAGTCTTGATATGTTATTTTTGTGGCTTTTTAAAAATAAGAAACAGTATATCAGATGTCTAGCTTTGGATTTTGCATCAGGCAAGGTCGAGTCACAGAAACAAAACCCACTTTAGGAATCCCAAGCAGAGGGGGTCCAGCATAGACATTGTCCTCACAGATGACAGAGGAGCCAAGACAACAACTCAGGGGCAGAGAGTGATCTAGAAATTACTCACAGCAGGACTATAGCCCGTCTGCTTCCCATAAAAATACAAGAGTAAGATCTCTAAGGGAGGAGTGAAACAGGAGGGAAGGGGGCACGGTACAGTCTTTAAAAATATGACATAGCCATAGGGCGTGACAAAAGCTGAGTAGAACCAGTTAGGTCCGAGACGGTGGAAGATTCGACTTCCGGTGGACCTTGAGCCTCTTTATACACTCACTGTAATACACTGGCTAAATGACAGTCCCAAGGTTAACCACAACAGGTCAAAAAGTGGACCCAGTTCCTGGAAATCACCACCCCTTCCCTGGAAAAATTGGAATAATCCTCCCACCTGGCTTCCCAGGTGAAAGTGAAAGTCGCTCAGTCATGTCCAACTCTTTGCGACCCAACTGTTTGGACTATACAGTCCATGGAATTCTCTAGGACAGAATATTGGAGTGGGTAGCCGTTCCCTTCTCCAGGGAATCTTCCCAACCCAGGGACTGAACCCAGGTCTCCCACATTGCAGGCAGATTCTTTAGCCACAAGGGAAGCCCCAGGTAGCACAGTGGTAAAGAACCTACCTGCCAATGCAGGAGACCCAAGAGACTTGAGTTTGATCCCTGGATCAGGAAGATCCTCCGGCGAAGGAAATGGCAATCCCCTCCACTATTCTTGCCTGGAGAATCCCATGGACAGAGGAGCCTAGTGAATTACAGTCCTGGGGCCACAAAGAGTTGGACATGACTAAATACACACACACACACATCCCACCCATTAGCCTTTGGGATTACCTAGCCCATAAGAACTAACCACACCATATGCCGAGACCTCTCGCCTTCTGATATGACCCACACTTTGCCTGTGAAGTGTGTCTCTCTAAATCAAACCACTTCTCACCTATCACTTTGTCTCTAAATTCTTTCTGGGACAAGACATCTAGAACCTGAGCTTCACTACATTCTAAGACCTGGTGCGTGGTCTCAGTTAAAAGATATGGGTTCAAGTCCCAGTTTGGATTCTGGCTGAGTTCAAGCCCTGGCATGCAGGTTTGAGTCCCATCTGAGGTGCACGGATGGTTTCAGCCCACCTGAGCTTTGAGGCCACAAAGGAAGACAGGAGTTCTGGATGCAAAGTTTCCTGGTAGGAGCAGGAACCACTCGTGACCTGTGATATGAAGGGAAGGGCAATTCCAGAAGAACCAACTCATAAAAGAGATTCAGCCTCTGCCAGAGACAATGTCTGCATCAGCCAGACATTACAGTCACATATGCAGAATAGCCTGTGAGCCTCAAAGGCAAGCACCAGCCAGGAGTCTGGTGGTTGCCCCAGGCCTTAGATGTAATAGATGCAAGCTTGATCGACCTGGGTTCAAATCCTGGCTCTCCCACTTATAAGATTTCTGACTCTTGTTAAATTACTATATCTGGCTCAGTTTTCTCATCTACAATATGGGAAGAAAAAACTCATCCACGTAGGGAGAGCACAAAGATGAAACACTGAAACATGGCTTAAGCCTCCCTGCACTCAGGAAATGAGTAGCTTCTTACTGTAGTGCAGGCTTCTCTGGGTTGCAGATAAATTATGGTGCATTCGGAGAGCTAATGGTTTCTATTTGTTCATCTCCCTAAATCACTCACTGTATATTGTACAACCTAATGGAATGGACTGTGTCTGGGGGGAAAGTTCTAAGAGCAGTTAGGCCTTGATGTTGTAAATATGAAAATCTATTTGCAGAGTTCATTTCCTGAAAGCCATCCCTCCTGAGAAATTAACAGTAGAAAGCAGCTTCTGAAGGAGGCTGCAGAAGGGGCTGGCCCAAATTGGGTGAAACCCATCTGTGCAATTCATCAACTTCAGTTACCCAACCAAATAAACAAAGATGGTTGGGCTAACCTCCGTGGCCAAGTGCTCTTAAAACAAGGACAGGCTGTCTTCCCTCTCTAACTCATCACAAAGATGGGTGTTATAAACAATGCCACACCAGCTACTGCCAAGATTTCCTCATCAAGTATCAAAATGTACTTGGAAGAGCTATGGCTTTTTGCACCTGCTGTGATCATCTTGGGAGCTGGGACAGGTCCTTCTAAGTGAGGACAGCCTTCAGGCTCGGGGGAAAGAGGTCAAACAAATGTAGATGCTAGCAATGAAGTCTGATTAGAAATTTCAACCTGAGAATTGAGGCCTGAGAAACTTATGGGAGAGAGACAAAGTTACTGACAGTAACATATTGGGGTAAACTTCCCAAAGTTTTACACAATGGGATTCTAGAGACGCTTTAAATATAGTTTAAAACCACTCTGTACTTGTCCAGAAAGAAGCTTGAGTCCGATGGCCAGTTTCCCCCAGGTGGAAAAGGAGTTATCTTAGATTTCCTCTTATGCCTCTTAAATATAAGCACCTTCACTGCTGTTTATTAATCCATACAATAGGCAAATCATTTCCATTAAGGATTTCCAAGTCTTGAGGCATAACTGCAGGATAGGCATTATTACCTAAACCTTAGAGATGAGAACACCAAGGTGAGAGAACTTAGGTGGGTCTGCTGCTGCCGCTGCTAAGTCGCTTCAGTCGTGTCCAACTCTGTGCGACCCCATAGACGGCAGCCCACCAGGCTCCCCCATCCCTGGGATTCTCCAGGCAAGAACACTGGAGTGGGTTGCCATTTCCTTCCCCAATGCATGAAAGTGAAAAGTCAAAGTGAAGTCGCTCAGTTGTGTCCGACTCTTTGCAACACCATGGACTGCAGCCTTCCAGGCTCCTCCACCATGGGATTTTCCAGGCAAGAGTGCTGGAGTGGGTGCCATTGCCTTCTCCATTAGGTGGGTCACCCAAGGTCAAACAGCTTTCACGTAGCAGAAGTGTGAATCCAACCCAGGCTGTTCGTCTCTAAGGCGCTAAGGTCCTTTCTCTTTCAGCTGGACCACGTGTGGAAGACGAACGTCACCTGCCACATCAGCAAAGGCCATCGCTGCCGTCAAGCCAGGAGCCACCGCAGCCACTCCCAGCTGTGCACCCTGGGGGGATTCAGAATGGAGGAAAGCAGGATACTGAACCCAGATACTGAAGGTGAATATCAGAGCGATGATTTCAGTGAGCCCAGATTCTCACATTTTCCCATACATAGCAAAGGGCTAAATTCATTAACTTGAGATATGTGGTTCTCTTTAATTAGGAGTTAGCTTTAGGTGCTCGAACTATCTAGTATTTTGTTGAAAAAAAAACAACAACTATATATGCTGGTTCCTCCCTTACTTCTTTGGGACAGTCCCTCAGAGCAATCTAAGAAGCTGTCATCTGGGCTGAGTATTCGACCCAGTCATGTCTGACTCTTTGCAAGCCCATGGACTGCAGCCCACCAGGCTCCTCTGTCCATGGGATTCTCCAGGCAGGAATACTGGAGTCGGTAGCTTTCCCTTTCTCCAGAGCATCTTCCCGATTCAAGGATCGGGCCCACATCTCCGGCATCGCAGGCAGATTCTTTGCTGTCTGAGCCACCAGGGAAGCCCTCTTTCGGGTTTATGCACTCAGAAAATTTGAGGAATAAAACACAATTCTCAACTTTCAGGTTGTGCATGCTTTTCCCAATGGACAATGCTATGTCTCTTCTGTGAGAAAATATTCAATCATTCATTCATTCATTAAGCAAATAGCTAATGAAGGCTAACCATGTATATGGAACAGTACTGGGCTCTGAAACATCAAGAATAAGCATGGGGTGGAATAGCTGAGCAAACCTAAGTCACGGCAGTAAGTGCACGCTCCCTGTCCTGAAGGGAAGGAGACTCTCTGCAGCCAAAGGCTGTGTGTGCTTGCTGCTGTTCAGTTGCTTAGCTGCGTTCGACTCTTTGTGGCTCCATGGACTGCAGTACACCAGGCTCCTCTGTCCTCCACGATCCCCTGGAGTTTGCTTAAATTTGTGTCGAGTCTGTGATGTTATCCTCGTGTGCAAATATAAGTATTTAAATAATGTTGCCCATTGGGTAGTAGAGTAGAGGTTTTAACCACAAGATAGAAAGAAGGCAATGGGGTCAGGGATGTAAGAACACACACTGTGGGTTCCTTCATGTAGGAACAACATGATATCTGATTTCAAGACTGAGAACTCCACGTGGCCCGTCTGAGCTCAAGCTCAACTTGGGGAGTGGGCTTTGGCAGCATTGTTTCAGGCCTTCTTCGGGGAATAGAGGCAGTTCATCATCATCATTTTTTCCCCAGTAATCATGTATGGATGTGAGCTGCTGCTGCTGCTGCTGCTAAGTTGCTTCAGTCGTGTCTGACTCTGTGCGACCCCATAGACAGCAGCCCACCAGGCTCCTCTGTCCCTGGGATTCTCCAGGCAAGAACACTGGAGTGGGTTGCCATTACCTTCTCCACAGATGTGAGAGTTGGACCATAAAGAAGGCTGAGTGCCAAAGAATTGATGCTTCGGACTGTGGTGCTGGAGAGGACTCCTGAGCGTCCCTTGGACAACAAGGAGATCAAACCAGTCAATCCTAAAGGAAATCAACCCTGAATGTTCATTAGAAGGAACGACACTGAAGCTGAAGCTCCAGTACTGTGGCCACCTGATTTGAAGTGTGGATTCGTCAGAAAAGACCCTGATGCTGGGAAAGACTGAAGGCAGGAGGAGAAGGGAACAACAGAGGATGAAATGGCTGGATGGCATCACTGACTCAATGGACATGAGTTTGAGCAAACTCCGGGAGACAGTGAAGGACAGGGAAGCCTGGCACGCTGCAGTCCATGGGGTCACAAAGAGTCAGACATGACTGCGTGACTGAACCACAATCACCTTCTATACCTTGATTTTCCATTTTCTCATTCTAAAATGAAAGGGAGAAGTGAACCCATTTCCTTCTCGTGATGAAGATCATCAAAAGGAGTTTAGGTGTCTGACAAATTCAGGTTCCCATTCCTTCTGTTAGGGCCCCCTCTCTCCTTAAGTTAAGGATCCTTTGAGAAGCTGCTTCCTGTCCTGAGCTTTGTCCCTTTCCCCTGCCTGCTAGTTACCAACACTGTTGTGGTTACAAAGAGTTGAGTTCCTGACCTTTTCTCTTTGATGTTCCAGTGACCTTACCATGGCCTTGGTGACATTCTGAGAATCACAGGATCTAAGTATTCTAAATATCATGTGAAAGAATCAGCCTTTGCTTCGTCATGAGAGCCAGAAATATGTATTCGGAGGGAGAAATCTTATAGGAAAAGAAGCCTTATGTGTTATCAAAACATCAAGATATCTCTGTGTCTATAAACTTCTGTAGTTACACATCCTAATTTGATAAAGCAGAAGTTGAATGTAAATACATTGACTCATGCCTGGAGGATATAAAGGAGAAAACAATCTTCCGTTAATTGCTGAGACCCTCAGAATTGCCACAGTTGATGTCTTCCTATCAATTCTCTTGCTAATACACAAATAAATAAAAAGTCAGGTACAATCTTGTCCTTAGGGATCTATCAAGTCTAAATCCAACAGCACCAGGGAAAGGGGTTACCTCTAACCCAGCCTCCGAACGGGGAGATACGCAGGAACTGGTGCTCTGAGCATGTAATATTTATATTTCTATACAACTTTAATTTTTTTCTTCTTTGCTGTGGAAAGACAGAAATCTTTTTTTCTCTCTCTCTCTCAGTAAAGCTCAGCACAGCAGGAGGAAGGGAAAAAAAGAACCTCGTCCATTGGGGATTTCCACTGCCCCCATCAGTCTAGTTAGAGAGCATCGTGAGGACATAGAGCCAGAAAGAGGCACAGAGATGAAGATTTGTCAGCTGGTGAATTTCAGAGATGTTTCAGGGTCCTCAAGCCTGACGCTGAGCCTGTGCTAAGCTGTGATCATGCCTGAGTCCCTTTTGCATTCTTCATGGATACACAAAGTGGTCCTGACATGCTAGGGGCTCAGTCATGTCTGCCTCTTTGGGACCCCATGGACTGTGGCCCACGAGGCTCTTCTGTCCATGGAATTCTCCAGGCAAGAATACTGGGGTGAGTAGCCATTCCCTGCTCCAGGGGATCCTCCCAATCCAGGGATCAAACCCTGCATTTCAGGCAGATTCTTTACCATCTGAGCCACCAAGTTCTTACATAGACATATGAAAATATGAGACTGATGTCTGCTCTAGAAATCAAAAACAGTTGTTCCTCACTGTGGGCACTGGCATCAGTTCTTCTCTTCCCTGGGGTAGAATTAGTATAAAAGTATTTGCTCTCCAAATTTCCTCTCCTCACCTCTAAGCCCCATTAATTTTACACTGAGAATTAGGTAATTCTCTGGGCCAGACACCCTGTAATTCTCAAGGAAAGTGGATAAATAGATTTTGGGGACCTTGACTTGGCTTATTGCAGGACATTGGCAGGGAGGCTGCCATAACATGAGACACATAGGGAATGAGTCCCAGAAAAAAACCAAAGACCTGACTATTGGTGAATCATGATTTTATTTGAGACTCATCAATCTGGGGACCTAAGGAATCTTTAGCGAGAAGAACCAGGGACCTGTTGCAGCCCTGGAATCTTCCAGAACTCCTGTGCCCTGGCATTGGAGGTACTTACTCCCTAGAGGAATGATGCTACAATTTTTGTGGCCTGCTCCCCTTTGACACTCTGACAAAAATCTATAGTCACTGGACTTAGAAAAATTCACAGACATACTAATACAAATATATAAAAATTTGTATTCTATTTTTATAACACAAATCTTAGCTTGTTAGTGCTAAGATGGTGGAGTAGAAGGATGTGAGCTCTTCTGCTCTGGTGAGAACTCCAAAATTGCAACTTGCTGCTGAACAGGAGATTGTTGGATCCCACCCCCCAAAAAAAGACATCCCATATCCAAGGGAAAAGGAGAAGCCCCATAAGATGGTAGAAGGGATGCAATCATGTTTAGAATCAAACCCCATATCCACCAGAGACTCTCAAAGGGCTCAAAAAAAGCCTTGTGTGCACCAGGGCCCAGAGATGCCACAGAGACTGAGTCAGACCTGCCTGTGCGTGTTTGCGTGTCTCCTGCAGAAGCACAGGTCAGCAGTGGGCACGGGTCAGCAGTGGGCATGGGTCAGCAGTGGGCATGGGTCAGCAGTGGGCATGGGTCAGCAGAGGCACGGGTCAGCAGTGGGCACGGGTCAGCAGTGGGCATGGGTCAGCAGTGGGCATGGGTCAGCAGTGGGCATGGGTCAGCAGAGGCACGGGTCAGCAGTGGGCACGGGTCAGCAGTGGGCATGGGTCAGCAGTGGGCATGGGTCAGCAGTGGGCATGGGTCAGCAGAGGCACGGGTCAGCAGTGGGCACGGGTCAGCAGTGGGCATGGGTCAGCAGTGGGCATGGGTCAGCAGTGGGCATGGGTCAGCAGAGGCACGGGTCAGCAGTGGGCACGGGTCAGCAGTGGGCATGGGTCAGCAGTGGGCATGGGTCAGCAGTGGGCATGGGTCAGCAGAGGCACGGGTCAGCAGAGGCACGGGTCAGCAGTGGGCACGGGTCAGCAGTGGGCACGGGTCAGCAGTGGGCACGGGTCAGCAGAGGCATGGGTCAGCAGTGGGCACGGGTCAGCAGTGGGCACGGGTCAGCAGTGGGCACGGGTCAGCAGAGGCATGGGTCAGCAGTGGGCACGGGTCAGCAGTGGGCACGGGTCAGCAGTGGGCACGGGTCAGCAGAGGCATGGGTCAGCAGTGGGCACGGGTCAGCAGTGGGCACGGGTCAGCAGTGGGCACGGGTCAGCAGTGGCATGGGTCAGCAGTGGGCATGGGTCAGCAGAGGCATGGGTCAGCAGTGGGCACGGGTCAGCAGTGGGCATGGGTCAGCAGTGGGCATGGGTCAGCAGAGACACGGGTCAGCAGTGGGCATGGGTCAGCAGGGGGCACGGGTCAGCAGTGGGCATGGCGGGACAGGGGCTATGGCTGCAGCAGGTCTGGGAGGCACGGCATGCGGCATAAGCCCTCTTGGAGGAGGTCACCCTTAGCCCCACTATAGACTCACGAACTGGAGAACAATTTTACCAAAGACATTCTCACACTGTTATGAAAGTTCTAGGACTCACAATAGATTTCTCAACCTTGGGATCCAGCAAAGGGACTGAGAAACCCCAGGGAATCTGACTCTGGAGGCCAGTGGGATTTGATTAGAGAACTCCCACAGGCCTGGGGAAACAGACTCTTGGAGGGCACAGACAAAACGCTGCATGCATCAGAATCCAGGAGAAAGGAGTGACCCCACATGAGACTGAGCCAGACTTGCCTGGGGGTGTCCAGGAGTCTCCGGCGGAGGTGTGGGTTTACAGTGGCCTGCTGCAGGGTCAGGGGCACTGAAAAGAACAGTGCTGGCATAAGTCCTTTGGAAGGAGGTTGCCATGGCCAAATGATAGGGAGGGAACACGGCCCGTCAACAGAAAATAGGATTAAAGATCTACTGAGTATGGCCCCACCATCACAATAAGACCCAGATTCCCCCACAGCTAGTCCCGCCCATCAGGAAGATTCCACAAGCCTCTCATCCTTCTCCATCAGAGGGCAGACAGAATGAAAACCACAATCACAGAAAACTGACCGAACTGATCACACGGCCCAAAGCCTTGTCCAACTCAGTGGAACTACGAACCATGCTGTGTGGGCCACCCAGACAGACGGGTCATGGTGGAGACTCCTGACAAAAGAACGGCAAGCCACTTCACTATTCTTGCCTCGAGAACCCCATGACCAGTATGAAAAGGAAAAAAGATATGACGCTGAAAGATGAACTCCCCGGGTTGGTAGGTGCCCAATATGCTACTGGAGAAGAGTGGAGAAATAACTCCAGAAAGAATGAAGAGATGGAGCCAAAGTGAAGCAACGCCCCGTTGCGGATGTGACTGGTGATGGGAGTGAAGTCTGATTCTGTAAAGACGACACTGCACAGGAACCTGGAATGCAGGTCCAGGAATCAGGGTAAATTTGAAGCGGTCAAACAGGAGATGGCAAGAGTGAACAGCAACATTTTAGGAATCAGGGAACTAAAATAGATTGGAATAGGAGAATTTAATTCAGATGACCATTATATCTACTACTGTGGGCAGGAATTCCTTAGAGGAAATGGAGTAGCCCTCAGAGTCAACAGAAGAGTCTGACATGCAGTACTTGGATGCAGTCTCCAAAATGACAGAATGATCTCTATTCCCATCCAAGACAAACCATTCAATATCACAGTAATGCAAGCCTATGCCCCAACCAGTAATGCTGAAGAAGCTGAATTTGAACACTTCTATGATGACATACGATTTTCCCTGGTGGCTCAGAGGTTAAAGCCTCTGCCTCCAATGCGGGAGACCCGGGTTCGATCCCTGGGTGGAAGATCCCCTGGAGAAGGAAATGGCAATCCACTTCAGTATTCTTGCCTGGAGAATCCCATGGACGGAGAAGCCTAGTAGGTTACAGTCCATGGGGTCGCAAAGAGTCGGACACGACTGAGCAACTTCACCTTCACCTTCACCTTCATGATGACATACAAGACCTTCTAGAAGAAACATCAAAAAAAGATAGCCCTTTCATCACAGGGGACTGGAATGCAAAAGTAGGAAGTTAAGAGATACCTAGAGTAACAGGCAAGTTTTGCCTTGGAGTGTAAAATGAAGCAGGGCAAAGGCTAACAGAGTTTTGCCAAGAGAATGCACTGGTCATAGTAAACACCCTCTTCCAACAACACAAGAGACGAATCTATGTATGGACATCACCAGATGGTCAATACTGAAATTAGATTGATTATATTCTTTGCAGCAGAAGAAGGAGAAGCTCTATACAGTCACAAGCACCAGACCAGGAGTTGACTGTGTCTCTGACCATGAACTCCTTATTGCAAAATTCAGACTTAAATCGAAGAAAGTAGGGAAAAACACTAGACCATTTGGGTATGACCTAAATCAAATCCCTTAGAATTATACAGTGGAAGTGACAGATCAAGGGATTAGGTCTGACAGACAGAGTGCCTGAAGAACTATGGATGGAGGCTTGTGACACTGTATAGGAGGTGGTGATCAAAACCATCCCCAAGGAAAAGAAAGGCAAAAAGGCAAAATGGTTGTCTGAGGCCTTACAAATAGCTGAGAAAAGAAGAGAAGCAAATGGCAAAGGAGAAAAGGAAAGATGTACCCATCTGAATGCAGAGTTCCAGGGAATAGCAAGGAGAGATAAGAAAGCCTTCAAGTGAAGTGATCAATGCAAAGAAATAGAGAAAAGCAATAGAATGGGAAATATTAGAGCTTTCTTCAGGAAAATTAGAGATTCCAAGGGAACATTTTATGCAAAGATGGGTACAATAAAGGACAGAAATGGTAAGGACCTAACAGAAGCAGAAGATTTTAAGAAGAGGTGGCAGGAATACACAAAAGAACTGTACAAAAAAGATCCTAATGACCCAGATAACCTAGATGGTGTGATCACTCACCTAGAGGCAGGCATCCTGGTGTGCAAAGTCAAGAGGAGCTTAGGAAGCATCACTACAAACAAAGCTAGGGGAGGTGATGGAATTCCAGCTGAGCTGTTTCAAATCCTGAAAGATGATGCTGTGAAAGTGCTGCACTCAATATGCCAGTAAATTTGGAAAACTCAGCAGTGGCCACAGGACGGGAAAAGGTCAGTTTTTATTCCAATCCCAAAGAAAGGCAATGTCAAAGAATGCTCAAACTACCACACAGTTGCACTCATCTCACACGCTAGTAAAATAATGCTCAAAATTCTCCAAGCCAGGCTTCAACAGTACATGAACCGAGAACTTTCAGATGTTCAAGTTGGATTTAGAAAAGGCAGAGGAGCCAGAGATCAAATTGCCAATATCTGTTGGATCATAGAAAAAGCAAGAGAATTCCAGAAAAACATATATTTCTGTTTCATTGACTACACTAAAGCCTTTGACTGTGTGGATCACAATAAACTGTGGAAAATTCTGAAAGAGATGGGAATACCAGACCACCTTACCTGTCCCAGTGAAACCTGTTTCAGGTTAAGGAGCAACAGTTAGAACTGGACATGGAACAACAGACTGGTTCCAAATCGGGAAAGGAGCACATCAAGGCTGTATATTGTCACCCTACTTATTTAACTTATATGCAGAGTACATCATGTAAAATGCCAGGCTGGATGAAGCACAAGCTGGAATCAAGATGCCCGGAGAAATATTATTAACTTCAGATATGCAGATGACACCACCCTTATGGCAGAAAGCAAAGAGCAAGTGAAAAGCCTCTTGATGAAAGTGAAAGAGGAGAGTGAAAAATCCGGTTAAAAACTTATTCAAAAAACTAAGATCATGGCATCCGGTCTCATCACTTCATGACAAATAAATGGGAAACAATGGAAACAGTGACAGACTTTATTTTCTTGGGCTCCCAAATCATTGCAGATGGTGACTGCAGCCATGAAAAGACGCTTGCTCCTTGGAAGAAAAGCTGTGACAAAACTAGACATCACATTAGAAAGCAGAGATATCACTTTGCCTACAAAGATCTGTCTATCAAAGCTGTGGTTTTTCCAGTGGTCACTTATGGATGTGAGAGATGGACCATAAAGTAAGCTGAGCACCAACGAATTGATGCTTCTGAACTGTGGTGTTGGAGAAGACTCTTGAGAGTCCCTTGGACTGAAAGGAGATCAAACCAGTCAATCTTAAAGGAAATTAGTCCTAAATATTCATTGAAAGGACTGATGCTAAAGCTGAAACTCCAATGCTTTGGCTACCTGATGTGAAGAATTGACTCATTGGAAAAGACCCTGATGCTGGGAAAGACTGAAGGCAGAAGGGACAGCAGAGGATGAGATGGTTGGGTGGCATCACCCACTCAATGGACATGAGTTTGAGCCAGCTCTGTTAGTTGATGATAGACAGGGAAGCCTGGCATGCTGCAGTCCATGGAGTCACAAAGAGTTGGACACGACTGAGTGACTCAACTGAACTGATGATGTGTTCAAGCCACTGATGGGCTCCTGAAGTTATAAGCTTTGGACCTAAGTCATAAATCCATTCTAGCAAAATCTATGAAATAATCAAAGCTAACTACTAAGCACTACTTGTAAAATAATAATAATAATAATAATGAGTTGGGAAAGAGATTATGAGGGAAAAAATGGAAAAAGTAAGTATAGGAATTCTTAAACAAGGATTTTTTTTGTTCCCCCATCAAAGCTAGTACCAAAAAGCCATGAATTTCATGCATGGATAAAAATTAAGAGTTATAATCATGAAGCTGAAGCTCCAATAATTCCATCATTTGATGTGAAGAGCTGACTCATTAAAAGACTCTGATGCTGGGAAAGACTGAGGGCAGGAAATGAAGCGGGTGACAGAGGGTGAGATGGTTGGATGGCATCACCAACTCAGAGGAGTGATTCCGGGGAAACTCCAGGAGATAGTGGAGGACAGGGGAGACTGCCATGCAGTTGAACACGACTTAGCAACTGAACAACAAACACCGTTTGTTAAATAATGATCATATTCCTGGCATCGTCCTGAGTGTTAGCTGTACCAGTACTCTAAATCTTCTCAGGGTATAGGTACTTCATACATGTGAGCAGTATAGAATAGACAGAAAAAGGCTATGTATCTAGGCTGTATGATGCTAAACCCTCCAGGATAAATAAGTTGCTCTTAGTGTTTGTGCTGGGTTTTATCTTCATGTCAGAGCTTACAACACATATCCCATTAGAAGTTTTAAGCCAGATGTGTCCTCCTAAGTTTTGGACAAACAGGAGAACTGTCTTGCAGGAGGTAACGCATAAGCTACTGCAGTAGCTCATTGCCAGATGTGAACAGCTCAGATGTCTAATTTAGTGTTTTGCTTTTTTCACAAGAAGCACCCTTCATTAGGGGCTTCCCTGGTGGCTCAGACAGTAAAAGCATCTGCCTACAATATGGGAAACCCAGGTTCAATCCCTGGGTCTGGAAGATCCCCTAGAGAAGGAAATGGCAACCCACTCCAGTACTCTTGCCTGGAGAATTCCATGGATAGAAGAGCCTGGTGGGCTACAGTCATGGGGTCGCAAAGTGTCAACAAGACTGAGTGACTTCACTTTCACCCTTCATTAAAATAAACATGAACCACAATGATACTTTTCTTTTATGCAGTGAGGCTTCGCTCAGTCACATGTTATAGCACCAGCTGTTATGGGTCCATGTTCTGTTTTTTTAACTTTTTATTTTGTATTGGGGTGTAGCCAGCTGATTAACAATGAATGTTGTTAGTTTCAGGTGGACAGCAAAGGGACTCAGCCAAACATACTGATGTATCCATTTTCCCCCAAACTCCCTTCCCATCTAGGCTGCCACATAACAGAGTTCCCTGTACTATGCAGTAGGTCCTTGTTGGTTTTCCACCTCAAATATAGCCATGTGTACATGTCATCAATCTATGGATCCATCTTCTTAAAACAGAGAGGAAAAAGGCTGGGGATAAGGAGGCAATGGATACAGAGAACATCTCTCAAAATTGGAGCAAAAGTGTGAATGTGAGAGTTAGTATGGCAACACGTTTGTGAAACGCTGCTTTCACAAGTGACTATCGGTGTCAGAAATCCATTAAAATCCTTCCAGTAGGTTATCCCAAATGTGCAGACCAAATTCTGGCTAAAGAAGCTTCCTCGCAGTGTGGGCATTGCGCTAAGCTCTGCAGCTTTGGGGCAGAATAAAAGAAAATGCATCACAGCTTAGACGGGTTAGCCCCAGGAGTGGTCCATGGAGCTGCAGTTTTTCAGCTTTTGCTGACTCAGTGGCATGCTGTGAGCAGCGGAATGATTCATTCTGTGTACATATTGCGGGGGGCTTGAGGTAATTCCCATACATTCGCATCTCAGGCTGCTGCCTTGGGAGGGAGAGAAAAGGCTGGTGTGTCAGATCACCTCCTATAACTGCTCCTTGCCCTGGTTAGTGTCAGCACGGGAACATGAACCTCAGCAGAAAGATGGAAAATATGTATGCTTGTATGGGAACTGATGCAGTCATGTTCTGGGAGGGCACCAGGGACTGTCAGCATTCCAACCTCTCTACAGCAATCAGGGTCCTCATGGAACTAGAGACACATCAGGAAAGGTGACAAGTTTAGTAAGAAAAGAGTTCTCAAAGCCTTTGAAAGAATGGCAGCCTTATAAAACCTCACCAAATGGGAGGGAGGTTCCAAAGGGAGGGGTTATATGTATACCTATGTCTGATACACATTGAGGTTTGACAGATAACAACAAAATTCTGTAAAGCAATTGTCCTTCAATAAAGAAATTAATTAAAAACAAGAAACTCAAAAAACAAAAAAGCCTCACCAAAAGAAAAGTCAGACCAAAAATTCATAGTGCTTTAAAGTATATCTAGAACGTTGACTCATTGGAAAAGACCCTGATGCTGGGAAAGATTGAAGGCAGGAGGAGGAGACGACAGAGGAGGAGATGGTGGATGGCATCACTGACTCGACGGACATGAGTCTGAGCAAGCTCCAGGAGTTGGTGATGGACAGGGAGGCCTGGCGTGCTGCCGTCCATGGGGCCGCAAATCTGCACATGACTGAGGGACTGAACAACAAGGAGAGGTTTTAGTACAAGCACGATCAGAAACGAGTCGATCGGAGATTGACACATGTTTTCTACAAAGGGGCAAACAGAAAATATTTCAGGCTGGCCACAGGGTCTCTGTGAAGATGGCTCCATCTGCCCTTGCAGGGGGAAGCAGGCACAGACAAACGCAATGACCAGGCATGGCTGTGTGCCCATAAGGCTTCACGGACGGACACTGAACCGCGAGTTGCATATGACTTTCAAGTGTTGGGAAATACTTTTCTTATTTTGACCTTTTTACCCCAAGCACCTAAAACGTGCAAACTACCAGTCAGGTTTGAGCTCACTTCTCCAGTGAACCACAAGGCCAGCTTCTTCAGGAAGTGGGGAGAGGGTGTGGAAAAGGCCGTTTCAGTCTCCACGGACATCATGGCAACCAAGCCCAGAAGGAGCTTCGAAGACTACCAAGTGTTGCCTCTCCATCTTTAGTAACACTGAACTGCACGCTTTCAAAAAATCTTTGCACCATGCCATGTGTTGCCCCAGCAGATTGCTACCCTCCCCAAATATATTCATAAATTCATCCTTTTCCCCAGATATGTCACTTTCAGTTCAACCACCAGAAAGCCTTTGCTGAGCACAAACTATACTCGTGGCTAATAGTGACCTGTGGCCTCCACCTGTGACTTCACAGGTGCTTTTTTCCACTTTTGGCAGCTGAACAGAAGTTTCTAATTACATTTCCGGGATGCTCTGCACCTCAAGGCTAGATCTATGTGGTTCCCTCAGAATGGACTGATCCAGCCTCCTCCACCTGCAAATAACTAACCACTATCTACCTTTCCAAATCAGCTCGACGACTGGATGCTTGGGGAGGCCTCCCAGGCCCGCCAGCATCTCTCCCTAGACAAGAGCAGGAGGTTCTGCCTGCTCTTTCCTGCTCATCCTGTGCATTCCTCAGAGTAGCTGGAAAGACTTTGGAAAAACAGAAATTGAATCAAGTTACTCATTTGCTTAAAACCTTCCTATGACTTCCTATTAAACTTAAAGAATGACACCCACGCCCCACCATGGCCTCTGAGGCTTCATGAGACCCAACGTCTGCCCACCTGTCTGATGCTATCAGCATCACTTTGCTTCTCCTCCTCCACTCTCATCTCAAATCCATCACCTGTCCACCCACCACAGGGACCCTGCACTTGCCTCCCTCTGCCTGAACCCTAACAGCACTGGCACTGAGTCTATTTGCCTCCCTGGCTCTAGGACCTCCACAGCGAGGCTTCCTGGTGCCCCCAGCCCAGTTCTGGGAATAGCCTGGTGGGAGAGATAGACAGTGCTCTTGTTCTCATCCATCTGACATTCTCGTAGGAGCAGACAGAGAGGAAACAAGAAATGCCCAAGTAAGACTGACCTAAGCAGTGCCACGTAATGTAAAGAAAATAAAACAAAATGACGTGAGCAAAATTTTCTCACCATTGTAGTGCTAGCACCTATAAAGGTCCTTGGAACACTGGAGGTATTAAGTAAATGTTAGTTAAAATTGGATTCTTCTTTGTGTATCACATTTTTTATAAAAAATTTATTTTGTATTGGAGTGTAGTCGATACTGTGTTAGCTTCAGGGGTACAGCAAAGTGATTCAGTTATACATATGCAAGTATCTATTGTTTTTCAAGTTCTTCTCCCATGTAAGTGGTTATAGAATATTGAGCAGAGTTCCCTGTGCTCTGCAGTATGTCCTTGTTGGTTCTCTACTTTAGATATTATCATGTGTACTCTTTTTTTAATGCTAAAACAGGATAATTTATGCACTGTCCTATGATCTACTTTTTTTCTGTGGATGATATATCTTAGACAGTTTTTCTCATAAGCTCATACAAATCTACCCTATTATTTACTGTTTTCATCCAATTGAATCCTGGTGATAGATTATTTCTTGTTTTTTTTCCTCTTTTTTTTGGTAATTTGAAACATCATTTCACTGAACATTATGAATATATATCTTGATTTACTGGGCACCACATTAGTGAAGGACATTCCTAGGGGGTGAAATTATTGGGTCAAAAGAATATAAGCCATATAATTTTGATAAATATTGTCAAATTATCCTCAAAAATATTCCATTTGAATGCTCATACACTCCCAGTGTACAACAATAATGCTGCTTCCATATACTTCACAGGTCCCCTCTATTGTCAGACTTTTAGTTTGTCAGTCTGATGTCTGCTTGTTCCATTTGATTTACATTTCTTTAATTATGAATTGATGCTTTCAAATTGTGGTATTGGAGAAGACTCTTGAGAGTCTCTTGGACTGCAAGGAGATCCAACCAGTCCATTCTAAAGGAAATCAGTCCTGAATGTTTATTGGAAGGACTGACGTTGAAGCTAAAACTCCAAAGTTTGGCCACCTGATGTGAAGAGCTGACTCATTTGAAAAGACCCTGATGCTGGGAAAGACTGAAGGCGAGAGGAGGCAATGACAGAGGATGAGATGGCTGGATGGCATCACTGACTCAATGGACATGAGTTTGAGTAAACTCTGGGAACTGGTGATGGACAGGGAGGCCTGGCATGCTCCAGTCATGGGGTCGCAAATTGTCAGACACGACTGTGTGACTGAACTGAACTGAATTCTGGATGAGCCTGAGCATCCTTCCACATGTCTATGGGCTATCTGCACTCCTTTCTGAGCTGTCTTTTCATATGTCCTTTGCCCTTTATTCTTAAGTTGTTCACCTTTCTTCTTATTCCTTCCTGTGGATTGTTTGTAAATTAACTTGCTTTATGATTCATATTACAAAAATTTCTTTCACATTTGTCATTTTTCCTTTCACATTCATTATTTACTTATTAGTGTATTTTTATTTGCCCTATGAGAAAGCTTTTTATGTGTATAAATGCAAACATGCTATATTCTTTCATGGTTCCTTGGCAAGGACTGATTTTTTGTAGTAAGGATCTTAGTGTCTCATCATGAATGAAGTCATTGTCCCAGTCCTAGTATACAAAATGCCACAGACTGGGCTTTAAATGGCAGAAACTTATTTCTTCCAGTTCTGGAGCCTAGGAGTCCAATTTCAAGGCACCAGCAGATTCAATGTCTGGTGAGAACCCCCTTTCTCATTCGTAGAGAGAAGTCTTCTCCCTGTGTCTTCATTTGGTGGAAGTGACATGGGCGCTCTCTCCCCTTCCTCTTACAAGGGCACTAGCTCAGTTCATGAGGGCTGCACTCCTGGGACCTAACCAACTCCAAGAAATCCCTACCACCTAATTCCATCACACTGGGGATTAGCTTTTAACACATGCATTTGGGAAGCCAAAACCCTTCAGTCTATAGTAGTTATGTTAGAAACAGAATTCCTAGAGTTGGCAATTAAAGGCACTTAAAGAAAACTAAGGAAGTCTTTCCAGTCAATGACGAAATCTCCTTCTTGATGTCTCTGATGAAAAATTGGTCAGTTTCTCTTTGAACCACCATAGGTATTAAATTTCCTGTTTTAAGAGGCAGCTCTTTATATTGTTAAACAACTTCTTATCCATTCGTTCAAATAAGAGGTAGAGGAGCCATGGTCCAGGCAGAGGAAGAGGGTGCACAGAGGTCAACACAGGAGGTAACAGCATCTTTGGGGGCTGCTCATTCTTCAGCTTTGATGTGAGCTCGTTCCTCCTAATACGAAGCCCAATGTTGTCTCCTGCTGATTGATTGATCATGACTTTGTAATAAAGTGAACCCATTTGAAATAACAGATTCTGCCAATCTTTGCAGTCCATGGTGCAAAAATCAAACCAGCACTCCCTGATAAGGATCATTACTAACTAATTGTGTAGTAAATCCTGACACAGATTTCACTCTGCAGTGATATTATCAAGTAACAGGGTTTTTTTTTTTGTTTGTTTGTTTGTTTGTTTTTACAGTTCATGGGAATAGGATGTACTTGTATGAGTTTGCCTGTAAAATTAAGTTTTGAATATCAATACCATTTTCCACTGAATTTCTTTATGTAATTAGATATACGGTGGCCTGGTATCAACATCCATTAGGCAAAGGAACCTCTGTTCTCCTGGAGAATGTTTGAGATGGAGAAGTCTATGGAACACCTAGAAATAGACACCGCACTAACAACTGTGAGAGAACTAAGGTGATAACTCCAATCTTCAGAAATAAAAGCTATAGAGAAGAGGAACAAGGAAGAAAAGGCCAAAGACAGACTTTGAGCTTAAAATGATCATTATTCCAAAGAGAGAATTCAGTCTCTCATTGCTCCCTTCTCTCTTCTCTGGGAGGAAAATCAGGAGAAATCCGAGAGGCTGGAATTCCCATGATGCACTCTATCCCCAAGGGCTGAAGCTGCACCCACTGATAAGCCACGGATGCAAGGTCGCCAGATGCAGCAGATGGAGGGGACGTGCCCTGCGGCCCAGCGATTAAGACTGTGCTTCCATTGCGGGGGCGCTGGTGTGATCCCTGTTCAGGGAACTGAAACACCACATGCTCTGCGGCATGCCATACCTATGTATATATACACATTATACACGCATGTATGCAGGAGTCAACAGTTTCACATGCAGGTAAATTAGAATTTCAGATAAATAATGACTAATTTTTAGAGTAAAAATGTCACAAAATTGTACATGTGCCCTCCATTTGATCTGGCAACCCTCATGAATGGTAAACTTATTTTCATTTTGTAAACGCCCCATTCTATAAAGATGGTCATTGGGGTAACTCCAAACTTACGAGGTCTTTATATTATCTGTTAAAAACACTTGGTTGCTGTGTAAGAAGACATTCTTGTCCTGAGAAATTCCAAACGTCTTAGAGGGAAAAACCTAAACCACATGTTTCATTTGTATATAAACATGTTCTGATCTGAGGAACAATTACCGCATGCTTTCCCCCTGGAAACTTCCAGTGGATTAAAAAAGATCACTGTATTTGTTCTGTTCCTAGTGGCAATTTGTATTCAATCACATCATACATGCAAAGATGGTCATGAGTTGGAGAGCAACATGTTATGCTGGGGAGAAGCCAGACTATGTAGTGAGAAGTCCATGGAAACCTCTTGTCAGTAACAAAGTGAGAAGTGGTTGTTGTGTAGTCGCTAAATCGTGTCCAACTCCATGGACTGTAGCACTCCAGGCTCCTCTGTCCATGGGATTTCACAGGCAAGAATACTGGAGTGGGTTGCCATTTCCTACTCTGGAGGATCTTTCTGACCCAGGTATCCAACTCAAGAATCCTTCATCTCCTGCACTGGCAGGCAGATTCTTTACCACTGAGTCACCTAGGAAGTCCATACAAAGTGGAAAGACTTGAGGTGAAAACAAAACCTCATTGATTTGTTAACTACAGCAATCATTTCTGACTTCCCCTGGACCAGTTTGAATACAGAAGCAATCTAGATAATGCCTTCATAAAGAAAGTTAAAGCCCCCTGCTGAATATATAGGAATAAATGTCCTCATCAGCTTCCACCAAGTAAAGGGACAAATGAGTGAGAAAATCACAGCCAATATCGAACAATACTAATATAAATAGCTCTCATTTCGCCTGAAGTGTGCTTTATATATATTAACTCATTTGTTACTTAGAACAGTCCCATAAGGGAAGGACTCTTATTACTTCCACTTTACTGCAGAGAAGCCTACTCACAGAAGAGTTAAATCATGACCCCAGGTTACCCCACCTGCAAGTGGCCAGGATGAAACTCAAACCAAGGCAGAGAATAGGATGCTTGCTTTCTGTGAGGCGGCGTGTTCCTCAGATTATCTGACAAGGGAAAGACAAAACAGAACAGCCACATGGAGCAAATCTAATGGCCTCTCCAGAGGTTTTATTCTGATTACATCAGAATCCACACTGGCAGCCTCAGCTTCCACGGTGAAGACCTCACTGCTCAGTAGACAGCCTGTCAGCTGACAAGCACTGCGCTTCTCTGAGGACCAGCCTCTCCACCCATTATGCTCCCGGGCATGAAGCAAAGGGGATGACAAGAGGAGAGTGGATGAGATGTCTGGATTGGATGTCTGAAACTCGCCCAGTAGCCGCGTGACACACCGCCCTGAATTGCCTGAACAAGCCTGCATGCATGGTTCTAATAGCACTAAAGCTTCCACATGTTCCCCTTCCTCCACGTCCTCTCTTTCAGGGTACTTTCAAGAGGTAAGTAAGAACAAAGCGAAAATGAGAGATTCTATTGTGCTTTAGGCATTGTTGGATTTTATCTTCCTCTCCAGGCAAGATCTGCTTCCTTGCCAGCAGACCCTGGGAGGCAGGTAAGCACCATCCTTTGCGTCTCTGCTTCATTCTGGAGATGAAAGAAGTGGCTGATGAAGTCTAGATGCCTTCTTGGTCTGCACGAGGATTGAGGTGTGAACCCAGCCGCAGAGGGGTTTTTGCACACACACGCCCTCAAAGGAACACTAGCAACGTGACTATGGCTTCCTTCTTTCCTGTGACTTAAGAGGCTTGCTGAGTCTGCTCTTGATGACCTTCTAAGCCCTGTCCCTTCCACTGTGCCATACTCAATTTCTCCCAGTCCTTGGATGTCCAATGTGCCTTCTCCATGGTCTGATGCAAATAATTCTTCCATATGGAAAACTCCTTCCCTCCACTTATCCTGAATGGTTAAGTTTAAACTTGGTACCTTCTAGAAAGCCATTCTCAATCCAAAAACATTCTGGATTCCTTTTTCTTCCTGTGTATTTTTATATGCTGAGTATCAGAAAACCCACATTCATTGGGCCTCTTCTGTGTGCTAAGCTCACCCATGTTTGACTCTTTGTTACCCAGGCCAGAATGGAATAGCCTTTCCCTTCTCCAGGGGATCTTCCCAACCCAGGGATCGAACCAATGTCTCCTGCAATGGCAGATGGATTCACTGAGCCATATGGGAAGGCCAGGTGTAGGTACTATGTAAACATGCTAGGGTAGAATGGGTGTGACGTGTGGGAAGGGCAGAGATTTTCCTAGGGAATATTAGTGGTCTGTTTCTGTGTCAGTAAAATGACTGTCACGGCCAGTTTACATTCTCTGGTCACCTGATGGGCAGAGAGCAGTTACACATGAGAGACTTTATGAGAAAGTTTTCCCATGAAAGAGAAGAAAATTTCCCTTTTGGTTAAATTAACCAGGGTTATTTTCTTTTGTTTGCAACCCCAAACTATAACCTATCCATATAGGTATCTTACCGTCATTATGATTATGACTGCTACTGTTATTATGATTATTAGAAAAGAGGGTTTAATTAAAATTATGATGATTATTTTTGATGCTATAACCAGAACACAAATTTCCTCTGTAAACTGGCAGTAGACACTAAATCAAAGGCAAGCCGCATACATCTCTATTCACTTTCACATTTATGCCCACACCTGCGCATGCTCTCTCTCTCTCTCTCTATATATATATATATATGTATATATATATATATATGCATGTTTACATAGCTTGTATGATTTATAGGTAAAGACTAAATCCTGGATAAGGTTCAAAGCAAGAAAAAATTTACAAATAATATACTGGGCTTCTGATTTAATGTCTAGCTTCAAGGTCAATGACAGTCACATAAAGAAAAATCTCTGATCAAATATTAGTGGGTGGAGAGAGATTAATTAAGAATTTGGGACTCACATATGCATACAACTATATAAGGGCTTTTCCAGTGGCTCAGCAGTAAAGAATCCGTCTGCAACACAGGGGACCCATGGGTTCAGTCCCTGGTCTGGAAAGTTCCACAGAGGAAGTAAGTCTCTTTGCCACAGTTATTGAAGCCTGAGAGCACAAAGCCCATGCTCCATAACAGAAGAAGTCACTTCAATGAGAAACCCACGCTCCGCACCTAGAGAGTAACCCCCTCTTGCCACAACTAGAAAAAAGCCCACGCAGCAAGGAAGACCCAGCACAGCCAAACATGAATAAATAAGCAAACAGTTCTTTTTTTTTTTAAAGATTAGAACCAGTCTTGTGACTTTTCTGCCTCCCCACAGCAGACTGAATCAGCGTCCACACCCTTCAAATCCTCCCTGTGTTAGAATCACACATCCATGTGGCATCTGACTTGCTGGGTCTCCTATTGGAGTTGAGTGGGGTATATTTTCCCACCCTTTGAGACTGGGCATGACCCTCTAACACCCTTGGCCAATAGCTAGTGACTGTGAAATCTTGAGGACAGAGCAAGTTCCCCTCTCTCCTTGACCTCTGATAATGTGCTATGAGAACCACTGACCCAGAGCCGCTGTTCCAAGGAGGATGAGGCACATTAATGTCCAGTAGGTGGGCCTGCAACCAAGCCTGGCTGAGCTGAGACTGACATAGGGCTGCCCCACCCTACCGCAGACCCAGGAAGCAAAAAGTAAACAGCTGGTGCTTCAAGTCACTGGATTTTGATGTTGCACAATAGGCTGATATAGCTGAACAATATGTCATTAGCCCTTAGCACACATTATATGATTCCTTGAATGACTATAAATCTGCAAAGTTAACGTCAGGGTCTGGTCCACTGCTGCTTCCTGCGCTCTTTAGGACAGTGTGTAACATAATATTTAATGGTCTATGAGTCTATTGCATGAGCTTATTGTATTACTCTAGTCCTCTGTCACTGATAACATGTGAGTTTAAGAGAAATAAGCGACCCTACGTTAAAAGTGGTAGACACAATACATATGGGATGTTCTTCCACTTTTCTCAGTAACTGTATAATCAATTTCTTTTTTTTTTTTTTAGTGAACCATATAAACAGGCAAACCTTACGAACAAAAGCTTTGGTGCCACGTTACACACTGTTCGAGAAATTCCCGGGTGGTCCAGGAGTTCAGACTCTCGCTGCAGTGAGAATGCAGTTTTAATCTCTGGTCAGAGAAGTTCCCCGTGCCACATGGTGCGGCCAAAACACCAAAATAAAGCAAAGCTGTTGGAGAAAATATTTACTGCATTTTTGAATGGTGGAGGGTCCGATAATGCCAGTCAAAATAATTCTGAATTTGTGTATTCCTTTATTCACGGAATAAGCCTTTTGACAGAAAACTGACTTTCTGCAAAGATCCTGATGCTGGGAAAGATTGAGGACAGGAGGAGAAGGGAACGACAGAGGATGAGATGGTTGGATGGCATCACCGACTCAATGGGCATGAGTTTGAGCCAGCTCCGGGAGCTGGTGATGGACGGGGAGGCCTGGCGTGCTGCAGTGCATGGAGTTGCAAAGAGTCTAACAGGACGTGAGTTACAGCCTGAACAGCAGCAAAGCGCCACATTATCTCCGTGAGTTGGGAAGATTAGGAAGAGCAACCGTGCGGTTCTTGGCCTGAAGTCCTTTATACTGTCCCGGGAGACACAGTTCCCTGGACATCTCAACCTTAGTGCATCAAGTATTTGGCTAGATAGAGGGTTCTCTCCAGGGGGGTATCAAAGAAGAAGCATCTAACTAGGACCTGGGGAAAATCAGGAGACCTCTTGAAGCAGGTTGAGCTGATTGAATTTTAAATGATGAGAAAGAGACAGTTGAGTGAATAATAAAATTGGAAAAGATAAAATAAAATCAATAGCATCTCAGAGACATCACAGCCGGCAGGGTAACAAGGATGGCTTGGTTGGGAAGCAGCTTATTCCTCCAAAGGTCACAGTTTGAGCACAAGGTTGGTTCTGTCTGCCTTCACTGGCTATGATTCTATCTTCTCCACATCCCCCAGCCCTCTGGGAAAATGACTGTATTTTTTACTTTGGCAAGTTCTCTGGGATAAGCAATGTCTGCAATGTGTGTGTGTGTGTGCAGTTTCTCAGTTGAGTCCAGCTCTTTGTGACCCTGTGGACTGTAGCCCACCAGGCTTCTCTGTCCTTGGGATTCTCCACAAGAATACTGGAATAGGGTACCATTCCCTTCTCCAGGGGATCTTCCCAACCCATGGACTGAAACTGAATCTCAGCATCTCCTGTATCAGCAGTCAGATATATTACCACTGAGCCACTCGGGGTTAGACAAAATATTCACAATTTTTATTTATTTGCCCTCCATCATAAAATTAATGATAATCCTATTGTCCTTATTATAGGGGGCAGAAGCTGCACATGGAAGTCTAGGAACTAATTTGTTGAGACAAAAATTTGATATTTTGTGAATTATCTCACAACTCAAAAGACAATGCTGTGTGTCATCTTATGTCACTGAGAATTTTCAACTAAACATCTGTGACATATAAGAGGACCACTATCTTTCTATTATTTACATTTGGCCAAATAACTGAGCATGATAATAAAATAAAATTCTAATTTTGGGCTCTAACCATTTAGAGGAAGGGAAAAAACCCTATAATTAAAATATTATACAAAATGACCAATGGATGCAGGGATAATGTAAAATAAATCCTGGAATTTAATGAGCTTTTTAATCATCACTAGTTAAGACAATTGGTAGGGCCTGTTATTTTCAGTAGCAAGCTCAAATCATTTCACGTGATAATTTTGAGGGTTAATTGTCTCAGTTTATTCAATGCAATCTTCTCCACCAGCTTTATTTTTATCTGCCAGTACACCAATATGCTGTAATTAGCATAAATTAAACTAAATGAATTCTGTGGGTTACTAAATTATTTTACACCAGTCTTTTTTTATTTTCCTCTCCAAACATTTAAAGGTTAGGGATGGGTGAATGGTTTGATGGCAAATTCCAACATCTAGCTGCTCAGGTTCAGCTCAGTAGAAAAAAAAAAAGTGCTTAAAAACAGAATGATTGATTTTTAGAAATCTTGAGTAGGAAAATACATGTGAAAAATGTCATCACTCAAGATGTTGTATCATTATACACTGACCTTCACAGAGGTCCACATGACTCATGGCTGGAAAGTGGGGAACTCTACATGCAAACTTCGATAATGTAGAATGAGAATGATTCAAGCGTGTGCCTCAAAAGAGCGATTTCCAGGGCTGACACGTGGTGACCTTGGATGGCTACGGGAACTTTTGTGCTTAACAAAGTGAGTTTTGTCTAATTTAGAAACCTGGTTCCTTTAGCTTTGCCCTATTGGTGGTAACCCATCTTTCACTGAGAACCTCAGCGCAGGTCCCCTTGACTTCCAGTCAACTTTAGAAAGTCCTACAGAATGGTCAGCCACTGCTCGACCTTCTTACTGTCGACCTGACCACGTACCAGGACGACACTCCTCCAGGGCCGCTGAGCCTCTGCCCCACTGACATTTTCCTGCCTTGGACCCTCCCTGTTCCCCCTTTCTACCTCTGTCCTGCAGGAATTCACCTACCATTCCATTCACCTTCCATTCCCTCCTCTGCAGCTCTCCCCCTTTTCATGCCGTCTCCTTCCTCAGTCAGCAGCATTTACTGTGCACCTATTAGGTGCCAGATTCTGGGCCTTTGCTGGAGATCCCCTATTGGACAGAATGGAAATGGTGTCTGTTTCACGAAGGCAGAGTCAGCAGGAAAGACGCTAATTACAGGAAGTCCCCTACCTATGAACCTTAAAGCTGTGGACTTTCAAAGTTCACATGTCCCATCACGGAAGTTAGTTGACATGTCTGGCGCATGTTGTCACATGTGTGTGTGTCCTCAACCAGTGACTGTGCTTTTGTGTACTTTACTGTACAGCGCTGTGTATTGTGTCTTTATTTCAAGATAAGATGCCCAGAAAGAGGCATAAAAGCAGCAGCAATGGAGCTGCCACAGTACTACCCAGGCGTCACTGGATCGTTTTTTTAAGACAGTGGATAGGACTGAATCCAGCAAGGAACTAGAACCTGTGTCGTCAACATCAAGTAGAGGCAACTCGCCACTTCCCGGGTCTTCTGTTGCTGACGCTCCTTCAGCTCCACTATCTCCGACCTCCTACCCTCTCCCTTTCAGTAACTCTTCTTGCCTGTTCACTCGATGCCAGCCCCTTAAATGCCAGCTGTTGTACTGGGCTTTGCAAGGTACTGTGCTATAGGATGACAAATGATCTCTTTATTTTTTAGTGGTTTTTTATGTATTATTTGTGTGAAAAGTATTATAAACCTATGCTAGTATCGTACTATATAGCTTATCGTGTTAGCTGGGTACCTAGGCTCACTTTGTTGGATTTCCAAACAAAGTGGACTTATGCATGGGCTTTGGGGACAGAGCTCGTTCATATGTAGGGGACTTGCTATATGGTAAAGCCATCAACATCCTCCACTCGGGACAGTAGAGACTGTAAGAAGGTGGGGGGGGGCTCTCCTCCCCTGTCAGGTCTCCTTTGTTCTCTCTGGAAGCTCCGTCTCTCCACCACACTTGCTTTCCTCCAGAATGGGAGGGTGGGACAGGCATGACCTTGGTCTCCATGGGAAGGGAACATGTGAAAATAGCAACATGCTCTACAAACCCTCACTCTGCAGGCCACCTCTTCTGGCCCTAGCACCTCCAACACCTTGAAGGCAAGAGCTGGCCATTTGCTCCCAAACTACAGGTCTGGATTCAATGGCAGCTCTTCCTTGGAACACATGCTTGGTCCAGGTCCAGGCCCTTGTACGGAAGGCATTCCGTGATATGCATGCTTCAGTCCTGTCTGACGCTGTGTGACCCTGTGAACCATAGCCCACCAGGCTCCTCTGTCCATGCAGTTCAGGCAAGAATACTAGACTGGGTTGCCCTGCCCTCCTCCAGGGGATCTTCTTGATCCAGAGATCAAACCCACATCTCTCATGTCTCCTGTACTGGCAGGCGGGTTCTTTACCACTAGAACCACCTGGGAAGCCCGTTCTATGATAAGCAGCTATTATATCCATCACCAATTTCTCATTTACTTGATCAGTGCCTCCTTCATAAAGATGCTCAATAAATTTTCTTGAACAAACGAAATGAATAAATAACATGTTAAATTAATGAATTATTTTTAACATTATGATATCTACCAATACAGTAGATGATGCTTGAGTAGAAACTTGCGAGCACATGGAACTATTCTGGAGTGCGTAAGAACAGAAAGTTCTGAATCTATCATGAGTCGCTTCAAGGCCAAAGGGAACTCGATCTACCAGCTGAGAACCAACTGCCCATCAATACAGGGCCTCAGTCCCAAACATCTGACTGCTGCTGCTGAGTCGCTTCAGTCATGGCCGACTCTGTGTGACCCCATAGACGGCAGCCCACCAGGCTCCCCCGTCCCTGGGATTCTCCAGGCAAGAACACTGGAGTGGGTTGCCATTTCCTTCTCCAATGCATAAAAGTGAAAAGTGAAAGTGAAGTCATTGAGTCGTGTCTGACTCTTAGCGACCCCATGGACTGCAGCCTTCCAGGCTCCTCCATCCATGGGATTTTCCAGGCAAGAGTACTGGAGCGGGGTGCCATTGCAGAATGCCCACTTCATGAGCATTCCATGGGGTCTATCTTATCCACAGCTGAGTCCCTATTACTTAGCACCAAAAGTTGCTCATAATACTTGTTGAACATATTAAATGAGGAGCTAAAATAAACTAGGGACTTATAAGACATTTTTGTTTGTTAAGGGTTTCTGTTCAAGAATGCATCAGCTGGTGGCCTGCAGACATGTTCTGTTGGATTTTAAGCTTGTTTTTCTAAATTTTGAATTGTTTACCAACATAGAGAATTTGACAATAGGAAAATATCTGACATTAAAAAAATTTTAACCTTTATATTTTTGAGAAAATATGAGAGAGAATCTAGAAATAGCGCTAGTGGGAATAAAACCAGGAGCCATTTATTTAGAAAGCTCCAGGGGGCCATCTCGTTTGAGTGGGGCGTGAACTCTCCACCTCACAGTGGTCCCCACCTGGCTGGCCTCATGCATCCATACACCCTGGAGGTTTTTGGATCTGTGACTCTGATCTAAATAAGTGTATTAGGGAGACACAAGAGAGATCATTCGCGATTAGGCACCCTAAGGTGTTCTTTAGGTAGATTCCCTGGTGGCTCAGAGGTTAAAGCGTCTGCCTCCAATGCGGGAGACCCGGGTTCGATCCCTGGGTTGGGAAGATCCTCTGGAGAAGGAAATGGCAACCCACTCCAGTATTCTTGCCTGGAGAATCCCATGGACTGAGAAGCCTAGTAGGTTACAGTCCATGGGGTCGCAAAGAGTCGGACACGACTGAGCGACTTCACCTTCACCTTCAAGGTGTTCTTTGATTCTTATAGTTTAATTCCTTTGTCTATTTTCTAACAGAGTTTAAAATGGAGAGTGATGGGATGGGAAGAAAAATCACTTTAAAAAAGTTCTCTGCCTTTACAAATAAAACTCAAAATACTCTCCAACCAGCCAAGTAAGCTGCAAACAGGGTGGGGTGTGTTAACTTGTTCTCCACGTGCTCCCTGCTGGCCTGTGGAGAGGAGAAGGGACAGCCATGACTAGAGACAGTCTAGAAAATGCTAGAAGGATGCCTGGTTTGACAGTGAGATCCACTGACACCTCCAAAAGTGGAGTGGTTGCATTCAGAGTCTGGCGTCCAACAGTCAAATCCTTCTTCTTTGGGTTAGACCTGTCAGTAACATAATGAAGTGAAAACTGTTGCGAGTCTGAAGAGAATTCAGGCTTCCTGAGAAATCTGGAGTCATTTATGTGTGTGTAGAACACTAGAAGGTGGCATGAAAGATAAATACTAGCTATCCAGATGGAAAAAAACAGACACCCAAGTAGAAAGCAAGCTCAGAAAGCCATTCCCTAATAGTTGACAGGATGGTTTTCTTCAAGGCTTTTTTAAGAAAACAAGAAAAAAATAAACAAAAAACAAAACCATGTCTCCAAGGATATTTTATTGGATTTGAATTAGGACAAAAGTCTCAGCAACTTATCCTTAAGCAATAGTCAAGCTGAGCTTTATCATGATGCCAAGAGTTGTTCTTGTTTAATTTTTTCCCTCTTTTTGTTTCTATCCACTGTTTATTGGCCCAGAACCATCTCAAAATAATAGGTTGAGTCAACAGGGAAAGACGCAAAACTGAGGGTGGAGAGCAGTGGGCTCAAGTAAGGGCCAAAAAGGCAACTGAGTCTGCCCTTACTGCCAGAGGCTGGGCACCAATCTCACTGCACACAGCCAAGGACCTAGACTCCAGCAATCTTGTGAAGTATCTCTGGCTATGTAGGTGCTTTCTGAGAAACCCTAAAAAATAAATTTCAAAACATGCATTTACCTATCCATTCATTCAACAATGTTATTGTGTACCAGGTGCCATGAAGGTCAATACTGAAAGTCTTACAATCTAGGAGAAGGTATATTCATATAAACCAATACTCATATTGAAATATGATAACTTGTATGCAGAATTATTTCCAGAGCACCTAAAGTACATGGCAACAAGGGAGTATTTGGTCAGGGGAAAACTTCTAGGAGCAGTTTACCCGGTAAAAAAGAAAGAAAAAATGGTGCCCAGGCAATGATCTTGGGTATCCCTGGTTTGCTCATCTTATATAACGTACTATGCTTAGTCGCTCAGTCAAACCTGACTCTTTGACACCCCACGGACTGTAGCCCACCAGGCTCCTCTGTCCATGGGGATTCTCCAGGCATGAATACTAGAGTGGGTTGCCATGCTTTCCTCCAGGTGATCTTCCCAACCCAGAGATCCAACCCAGGTCTCCCTCACTGCAGACAAATTCTCTACCATCTGAGCCACCAGGGAAGCCCATCTTATATAATAGATACCTACTTTTTCTTGGCACCGTGCTTGCCAGTGTGCTAGGCTCTGGTGCTTGAAGGTGTTAAAAGCATACAGCCTCATTGGGCAGTTTGAATAGCCTAGGGATGTTGGAATGAACAACCTTGAGTGACGATGTGATGAGACAAAGATGAATGGATAGGCAGGGGCACCTTCCCTTAATAAATAACTTTATTTATTAGAAATAAATAAAGCCAGATAGGGTTTTAGAAAGATCTCTCTGAATGCTGTATAGAGATGGACTGCAAAAGGCAGAGACTAGGGGCAGGAGACCAATTAGAAAGATGGTCCAGTCATTCAGGTGAAAACAGATGAGGATTTGATTTCAAAATTCACAGTAAACTACAGTAATAAAGACAATATGGTTCTGATATAAGGATAAACATATAGATCAACTGACTAGAATTGAAAGTACAGAAATAAATCTTCACATTTACTGTCAATAGACTTTAAATGAAGTAGTAGAGACAATTCAGTAGGGAAAGAAGTATTTTCAACAAATGGTGCTAGGTTAACTGGATATTCACATACAAAAGAATGAATTTGAACCCTTAAATCATACCAAACATCATAATGAGCTCAAAATGAATCATAGACCCAAACCAGAAAACTTTTAGAAGATAACATAAGACTTTGGTTTAAGCAAATATAAATCACAGCAAAATCTTTTTGACCCACTTCCTAAAGTAATGAAAATAAAAACAAAAATAAGCAAATGAGACCTAATTAAACTTAAAAGCTTGTGCAAAGAAAACCATAAACTAGACTAAAAGTTAAAAGAACTCAGAATAGAAGAAAATATTTGCAAGCAAAGCAATTGACAAGGAATTAATGTCCAAAATATACCAATAGCTCATGTAGTTCAATATCAAATAAACAACCCAGTCAAAAAATAGGTTGTTCACTCGCTAAGTCATGCCTGACTCTTTGTGACCCTATGGACGCAGCACACTAGGCTTCCCTGTCCTTCACTGTCTCCCAGAGTTTGCTCAAAATCATGTCCATTGAGTCAGTGATGCCATCCACCATCTCATTCTCTGCCACCCTCTTCTCCATTGTCTTCTTTCCCCATATCATGGTCTTTTCCAGTGAGTTGGCCCTTCATATTACATGGCCAAAATACTGGAGCTTCAGCTTCAGAATCACTCCTCCCAATGAATATTCAGGACTGATTTCCTTTAGGATAGACTGGTTGGATCTCCTTGCAGTCTGAGGGACTCTCAAGAGTCTTCTCCAATACTACAGTTCAAAAACATCAATCTTTGGCACTCAGCCTTCCTTATGGTACAACTCTCACATTCATACATGACTACTGGGAAAAACCATAGCTTTGACTGTATGAACATTCACTGTCAAAGTGATATCTCTGCTTTTCAACAGTTTTGTCGTAGCTTGGGCAAAAGACCTAAATAGACATTTTTCCAAAGAAGACATACAGATGGCCTACAAACACATGAGAAGTTGCTCAGTATCACTAGTTATTAGAGGACTGTAAATCAAAACTACAATGATGTATCACTTCATACCAGTCAGAATGGCCATCATAAAAATGTCTACAAAAAATAAATGCCAGAGAGAATGTAGAGTAAAGGAAACCTTCTTACACTGTTGGTGGAAATGTAAATTGATACAACCACTATGGAGACCAATATGAAAGTTCCTTGAAAAATTAAAAATAGAGCTACCAATAGCAACAATCCAACCATTGGGCATATACCCTGAGAAAGCCATAATTCAAAAAGATGCATACACCCCTATATTCATTGTAGTACTATTCACAATAGCCTGGACATAGAAGCAGTCTAAATGTACGTCAACATAGGAATGGATAAAGAAGATGTGGTACATATGTATACAATGGCATATTACTTGCTCAAAAAAAAAAAAAGGAACAAAATTGCGACATTTGTAGAGAAGTGGATAGAGCTGAGGACTGTCATACATAATGAAGTAAGTCAGAGAAAAATAAATATGGTACAGGAATGCATAGATGTGCAATCTATGGTACAGATGAACTTATTTGCAAAGCAGAAACAGAGACACAGACATAGAGAAAAGACATATAGACACCAAGAAGGTAGGAGGGATACGATGAACTGGGAGACTGCAATTGACATGTACACTACTCCACATGAAAAGGTCACTCATGGGAACTGACTGTATACACAGGCAACTCTACTCAGTGTTCTGTGGTGACCTAAATGGGAAGGAAATCCAAAAAAGAGGGGATAGGTGCACACATACAGCTGACTCACTTTGCTGTATAGCAGAAACTAGTTGTAAGCAACTGTATTCCAATAAAAATTTTTGAAAATTAAAAAAAAGATTCTTTAACTATAATATCAAAAGTACATCCCACAAAAAAATCAATAATTTGCACCTCATCAGATTACAAATTTTTGTACTTCAAAAGAAATTATTTAAAAAGTGAAAAGACAACCCAGAAACATGGAGAAAGTATCTTAAATTGTATGTTCAGTAAAGGATTTTACCCTGAATATATAAGTAACTCTTACAGCTCAACAATAGAAAAGACTAGTAACACATTTGATAATGGGCAAAAGACTGAGTACACACTTCTCCAAAGAAGATATGTGAATAGTGAGTCAGTCAGTTCCGAGGCAGGTTGATAGGAAGTCCAGGGTCCCGGAGGAGGAGAGCGGGGTCTGGGGCTCTCGAAAAGGAGATAGGGGTCTGGAATTCTCAAGCAGGAGGAAAGGACAAACGTCTCTTTTTTCCTTTACATTCCTTAGTCTTAGTCACATAAAACTTTTTTTTTTTTTTTTTTAAGCCTGGAACTGATGATTACCTAATAAACAACTCAGTTTGAACTCTGTACTAAGGATTATATAACAATAATGTATCCTGCTTGAGGATAGTTTCTACTTCCTGAAAACCTTCTGGTTAGTCCTGTTATCTTAAAATTATTTGAGTGGGTCTAGTAAGTTCCATGGAGAAGGCAATGGCACCCCACTCCAGTACTCTTGCCTGGAAAATCCCATGGATGGAGGAACCTGGTGGGCTGCAGTCCATGGGGTCGCGAAGAGTCAGACATGGCTGAAGTAACTTAGCAATAGCAGTAAGACCCATGGGGTCATGAAGAGTCAGACAGGACTGAGGGACTTCACTTTCACTTTTCACTTTCATGCATTGGAGAAGGCAAAGGCAACCCACTCCTGTGTTCTTGCCTGGAGAATCCCAGGGGCGGTGGAGCCTGGTGGGCTGCCGTCAATGGGGTTACACAGAGTCAGACATGACTGAAGCGACTTAGCAGCAGCAGTAGCAGTAAGATCTAGACAGGGATAAGACCATCCCCATAGAAAAGAAATGCAAAAAAAGCAAAATGGCTGTCTGGGGAGGCCTTACAAATAGCTGTGAAAAGAAGAGAGGCAAAAAGCAAAACAGAAAAGGAAAGATATAAGCATCTGAATGCAGAGTTCCAAAGAATAGCAAGGAAAGATAAGAAAGCATTCTTCAGTGATCAATGCAAAGAAATAGAGGAAAACAACAGAATGGGAAAGACTAGAGATCTCTTCAAGAAAATTAGAGATACCAAGGGAACATTTCATGCAAAGATGGGCTCGATAAAGGACAGAAATGGTCTGGACCTAACAAAAGCAGAAGATATTAAGAAGAGGTGGCAAGAAAAAAAAAAAAAGAGGTGGCAAGAATACACAGAAGAACTCTACAAAAAAGATCTTCATGACCAAGGTAAGCACGATGGTGTGATCACTCATCTAGAACCAGACATCCTGGAACGTGAAGTCAAGTGGGCCTTAGAAAGCATCACTATGAATAAAGCTAGTGGAGGTGATGGAATTCCAGTTGATCTATTTCAAATCCTGGAAAATGATGCTGTGAAAGTGCTGCACTCAATATGCCAGCAAATTTGGAAAACTCAGCAGTGGCCACAGGACAGGAAAAAGTCAGTTTTCATTCCAGTCCCTAAGAAAGTCAATGCCAAAGAATGCTCAAACTACCACACAATTGCACTCATCTCACATGCTAGTAACGTAATGCTCAAAATTCTCCAAGCCAGGCTTCAGCAATATGTGAACCTTGAACTTCCAGATGTTCAAGTTGGTTTTAGAAAAGGCAGAGGAACCAGAGATCAAATTGCCAACATCCGCTGGATCATGGAAAAAGCAAGAGAGTTCCAGAAAAACATCTATTTCTGCTTTATTGACTATGCCAAAGCCTTTGACTGTGTGGATCACAATAAACTGTGGAAAATTCTGAAAGAGATGGGAACACCAGACCACCTGACCTGCCTCTTGAGAAACCTATATGCAGGTCAGAAAGTAACAGTTAGAACTGGACATGGA
>SJXQ01008033.1:203941-250540 GCA_006408695.1 Aepyceros melampus | reverse complement strand
TGTGCTGTGATTAATGGGGTCGCAAAGAGTCGGACATGACTGAGCGACTGAACTGAACTAAACTGATATCTGCATGTTTTACCGTGTACAATGCATTTTCCCAGATATCACCCCACTTGGTTCTTACCAAAAATCAGTGAGGCAAGGATCACAGTTTCCTGTATTATCAATGTAGATTTTTGTTTGTTTAGTCACTGAAAGATACAGATCACCCAAGCAATAGCCTTCGTTCTGAAATCTACTTTGATATTACATAGCCATTCCCACTTTCTTTCTACTAGTGTCAGCATGGTACATCTTTCTCTATCCTTTTCCATTGAACATATTTATGTCTTTATATTTAAAGTGTGTTTGTTGGAAATAATCAGCAAAATGAAAATGCAGCCCATGGATTAGGAGAAGATATTTGTAAATCATGTATCTGGCAAGAGATTAATATCCAAAATAAACAACAATCTCTAAACAATGTTTAGATCATTTGTATTTAATGCGATTATTGATACAGTTAAGCTTGAGTCTATCATCTTGCTATTTGTTCATTTGTTTCATCTATTTTTCACTCCTTTTGTCCATCTTCTTTCAGATTGGATATTTTTGATGATTCTATTTTATCTCCTCTGCTAGCTTACTAACTCTAAGCCCTTGCTATCTGAGTGGTTGCTTTATTGTTTATAGGATACATCTTGACCTTATCACAGCCTACCTTCAAGTGATATCATACCACTGCACAAGGAGTTAGAGTCATATATTTCCATCTCTCCCCTCCTGACATCCTTCCCCTACCCTGGGCTGTGACACAGAAACTCTCACAAGCCAGTAAACTGAGAATCATTGAGCTCACTGGGGTCACTTAACTTTGTGGCCTAATGTCCAGTATCTTGAAAACCATCCTTTCATGTATTGGGTCTACTGGTTCTTTGTTTCAGACAAAACGGCCAATTCAACCCCTGTCACTCCATCTCAGATGGAAGAAAGTCCTCAGTGTGTCTATGAAGACACCAGGACTCAGGTGCTAAGCCTCTGTCCAAGGTGAAGCAGCCACTAAGGGGCCTGGTAGGAGTCCAGTCGTATCTGGCCACCTGGCCGGGCATTCTCCACCCTGCTTCACTGCTCCTGAGAAAGCAGGAAGAGCTGGCAGCAGAGGAAAGCAGAGGACAGCAGACTTTGCCACCGCTGCAGAAAAGCTGCGCGCAGCACTGCCACCAGCTTTAGAAGCCAATGTGATGATTATTCTGCATAAAGTTACCCATTAAATAGCAACTTTCAGCATCTCCAAGCTTCACCTTAAATGCTCCCTCTGCATCTTCAGAGGCCTCTGGGCCCTGTTCCTGTGTGTTTACCATCTGTCTGCCAAGGATGTTGGGACTGGCTCCCCACAGTCACTCAGTCATCCACAATACGATGTGACTGCTTGAACAGTCTCCCCCATTATCCTTCCATATTTTCTGTTGAATCCAAAGACCTAATTGTTGGAATTATAGCAACTCTCATATGTGTGTATGTGTTAATGCGTGTGTGTGTGTGTGTGTGTGTATGTTGATCTGGAGACAAGAAATGGGGGGGTCCCCCTCTTTTTATCACACTACTTGACTTGAGCTCCAGGGATCTACTTAGCTTAAAGAAGAGGGACTGGGAGAGAGGAAACTTCCTTTAAAATCACATGGGATGCCTGGCTCTGACCAGACTCTGCACAGACTCTGATAGGAGAGCCAGCACTCCTGTGCTGCGACAGAGAAGAGCTGGGGAATCTGTCCTTTCCCAAGCCCTCTCCTCACTCCAGCTCCAGCCAACTCCAGAACTGCTTTGAGAAACTAGTCTGAAAGCAGCAGTTTTGCCTTCCCTTCCTGCCAGCTGCCTGTCACATATCCATTTCATTTACACTACTGCCAGCCCACAGCAGAGGGACCCGGGTGAGTGGTTAACACGGCCAAGACTCGGGTTCCTCATCTGTAAACTGAGCCTGAGAATATCGACCTCCCAGGGTTGATTGTTAAATAAAAACATGATGTATCTGGCATGGACTGGGAACTGGGTTTTCTTTCTAGTCTCCTCATATTCCATCCGCTTTGTTCTAAATGTTCTTGCATTACCCTTAGTGGTCTGTGTCAAGACTGGTGGTCTGTTGCTCACAAGAAAACCCATGAAACGGAAACCAGTAAACAGCACCCACCCTGTACTGTCTAGATTAGAGCTTCTCGCACTTCACTGCACACGAGATTCCCCTGGGGAGACTTTAAAAACCCTAAGAGCAGGCTGCACCCAAAATCAATTAAATCAGAATCTCTGAGGCCCAGAATCAGGATTCTGTAAAGATAACAGGGGTTTGCAATGTGCAGTCAGGGTGGAGAAAGGGGGACCTTGTCCGAGAGACAAGAATGCTCTTGATGCTGTACTCTCCCTCCTTTGCTGGTGATTCAGGCACGTCTCAGGGCTTCCTGGGCTGCAGCGAGCAGGACTGTAGGACAGAGACCGGGGGAAGGTGAGTGAGACAACATTTAAGGATCTTCCATTCTCAGGTTCCTGCAAGAGCAGGGTGGCCACTTCTTACATTTTGTTCCCTAGACATCTCACTCTTAGGGAGGCACTCACTCTTGGGGGCACCACCCTCCACTTGTGAGACCCAAGTACGAGGTCTTCTTACTCACTCCCCGCAGCCTAGCCTCGCACTGGCGACCCCAGCCTACACCTCCCACCCCCACAGCTGAAGGTTCCAAAGGGAAAGGTAGTCCAGGGGCTCCTCCTACCCTCCCCCAACTCAAGGAAGCATCTCTCTTTGAACACATCGCCAAATCCTCCTCCTTTCCTGCATGGAGCTATGGTTCCAGCCCCCTGGCTGGAGCCCAGCACCTGTCAGGCCACCTGGCTGAGAAGATGAAGGGGAAACAAGGTGTCTCTTACCTGCCAACCAGCCACTGTCCCTCTCCTGAGAGTCAGCCCCCTGCCCAAGTGACAGTTCAAAGAGTCAGGGAAACGACAAGGCTCAGCAAAAGCCAGCATGACCTTTCTTCCAGGTGTAGGGGCAGAGGCAGGAAAGCTGGAGATGTTCCTCATGCCTTTAGCCTGGTGGGGGCCTCAGCTGTGCCAAGAAGGGGTGAGGGTGTTCAGAATAAACTCCATCAGAGCTGGACGATGAAGTGGGATCCCCAGCTGTGCCCTAGAAAACACAATTTGTCTGACCCTACTACTCTCTAAGCCGCAGTCTCCTCTTTCTTGCAATTCTCAAATGTAAGCAATGTCAACAATTACCTGGGCGGAGGGGGTTGGTTCCCAGGCGGCACTAGTGTTAAAGAACTCTCCTTCCAACACAGGGGATGTAAATACGTGGGTTCAATCCTTGGGTCGAGAAGATCCCCTGGAGAAGGGCACAGCAATCCACTCCAGTATTCTCGCCTGGAGAACTCCATGGACAGAGGAACCTGGCGGGCTACAGTCCATACAGTTGCAAAGAGTCGGACATACTGACGCGACTTAGCATGCACAACAGTTACCTGGAGAACTTGCCTCCAGCTTCTGCTCAGTAGGTCCATGTTTTGAAGCAGCACCCCTTGGTAATTCTGATCCAGATCGTCCATCCCTTAGAGCCACTTACGTGGGTCTTAGTGCCAACACCTCAGCATCTCATCTCCCTCTTTTGTCCCCACCCCCTAGCACATGCTACACATCCTTTCCCAGAAAGTATCTGATGAACTCACTCACCCTGAGGAGTAGGAAACAAAGAAGACTTAGAGGGGGACACACTCTAACAGGAGATCAAGACCCACTGCCTCCTCTAGGAGGCCTGCACTAATTCTTCCCATCGAAATCAGCCTAATGTCTAGGGGCCAGGCAGGGAAGTCCTGAGCAGAAGACCAGGCACAGTGCTGTAGGGAGAGGTGGTGCAGGGAACAGGCACGAGTGTGCCACCTGGAAGGGTACATGGGGAGCAGCCACTTAGCACACTAGCTGCAGGAAGGCAAACCATGGTTATCAGACCTTCTGACTTGTCAAAAGAAGCCAGAAATCCAATTGTTATGGACAGTTTCCAATTTTCAAACCATGGAAAATTTCAAAGCAAGTACATCTGAGGGCCAAATCTGGATGCAAAGGGGCCATCCATTTGCAGCCTGGTCTGAACAGTGAGTTCCTTGGGTTGAGAGACTTTCTGTTCATCCTTATATGCTTGGTGCCAGCTCACTGCCTGGCACACCAGAGGTTACCAGCAGATGCTGTTAAATGGGGAAATAAGTGAAGGCATGATGGGGCCAGCAGGTGCAAGGGGACTGCTTGCCCTACCACACCTAAGGCCAGGCTTGCCAATCAACAGTAGTGGGGCCTTCTGAGAGCTCCATCCCCACTCTCTGCAGAGGAGGCCAAGGCTGATATCTAACTCACTCACACCTGGTAGTGGCCACTTCCAGCATCCCCATATGTTCCATGAGCATCCCCTGTAGTGTAGACCTGTTTTAGATCTGCCCCTAAAGGTTCCCAGCCTATCCTGTCTCCTGCCAATATGTGGACCCAGCCCTCCAGGCCCTATTTCATAGAGCCCCCCCAGCTTGTCCCCACTTTGGGCCATTGCTCAGAAACCTTTGCCCAGGCCCCATGCCCAGCTCCTCTGAGAGCAATGGCAAGAGTGGGCACAGCCTCACAGCTGCCCCTGGGGAAAAGGAAGAGGGAGGAAAGGTCCATCAGGAGGCCCCTGGAGGTATCCACGTGTCCTGGACAGCCCCTGATCAAGGAGGCATGTCTGAGGGCTCTCAAGAGATGAAACCACACTGTCACGGGTGATGTGCCAAAAGGGAAGCACTCTGCCCATCAGGAAGAGGGACTGACAGCTGCCTAAAACTGATTAGAAAAAGGAAAACAGAAGTGAAGTTATTGCAGGAACTATGTGGGGTCCAGGGTACACCATGCCACTTCATAGGAAGTTCAAGAACAGTTACTTAGTGATGTGAGGATCAGCTGGGTTGCTGGAGGACCAGGTGGGGAGCAGGTACTGTGGATGCTGCCGGGGAGGGGGGGGGAGTCTTTCAGAGCGATGGGAGATGTTCGGAATCTTGATCCGGATGCTACTGACCCCGGGATGCGCACACAGAAAAGCACATACACTACACGGTACATTTAAAGATTTGTGGACTTTGTGTAAGTTTCACTCCAACAACAAAGTTTAAAAATAGCAATGGAAGCAAAGAGGGGGAAGACCTCTCACAGACACCCATACATCAAGGAGCTAGAGGCCTGGCACTAGTTCTTTGGGATAGCTTAAAAAGAGACGAAAAGGCAAATGAGGTGTAAGAACCTTGCTCCCAAATGAGCCATGGAACTGATTTCTAACAAAGTTAGTCAGCCAGCAGGTGGCCAAGTTCAAGTGCAAATACATAATGAAAATGTGCTCATGGAAGAAGCCTTGAAGGCAAGAGCTACAGCTTTCGAGCATCACAGCCTTCTCCCTTTCACGTCCTTTGGCTTCAGTTGTCCCAGTTCATCCTCACCACAACCCTGGGGGTGGCTATGGAATAAACACAGGCCCAGGGAAGTTCAAGGACTTGCCCAAGGTCCTTGGCAAGGCCAAGTCAAGGCCAGGCTGAGACTCAAATCTCAGCAGGAGTCATCCGATCTGTGACTTTGCTTCTGCACATGCCTCTCCTAGACCATCCAGCATCTGAATGCAAGGCAGGCATGTGGAGTTCTTGTCTATGTGCATGCGTGTTCAGTCACTCCAGCTGTGTCTGACTCTTTGCAACCCTGTGCACTGTAGCCCACCAGGCTCCTCTGTTCTTGGGACTCTCCAGACAAGAATACTGGAGTGGGCTGCCATTCTGTCCTCCAGGGGATCTTCCCAACCCAGGGATCAAACCTGGGTCTCCTACACTGCAGGCAGAATCTTTACTGCTGAGCCACCAGGGAAGCCCATCCTGTCTGAACAGGCCAGTTCAGTCACTCAGTCACGTCCGACTCTTTGTGACCCCATGAACCGCAGCACACCAGGCTTTCCTGTCCATCAACTCCCAGAGTCCACCCAAACCCATGTTCATTGAGCCAGTGATGCCATCCAACCATCTCATCCTCTGTCGTCCCCTTCTCCTCCTGCCCTCAATCTTTCCCAGCATCAGGGTCTTTTCAAATGAATCAGTTCTTTGCATCAGGTGGCCAAAGGATTGGAGTTGCAGCTTCAACATCAGTCCTTCCAGTGAACACCCAGGACTGATCTCCTTTAGCATGGACTGGTTGGATCTCCTTGCAGTCCAAGGGACTCTCAAGAGTCTTCTCCAACACCACAGTTCAAAAGCATCAATTCTTTGGCACTCAGCTTTCTTTATAGTCCAACTCTAACATCCATACATGACCACTGGAAAAACCATAGCCTTGACTAAATGGACCTTTGTTGGCAAAGTAATATCTCTCTTTTGAATATGCTGTCTAGGTTGGTCATAACTTTCCTTCCAAGTAGTGTCTTTTAATTTCATGGCTGCAATCACCATCTGCAATGATTTTGGAGCCCCAAAAAATAAAGTCAGCCACTGTTTCCACTCTTTCCCCATCTATTTCCCATGAAGTGACGGAACCAGATGCCATGATCTTCGTTTTCTGAATGTTGAGCTTTAAGCCAACTTTTTCACTCTCCTCTTTCACTTTCATCAAGAGGCTCTTTAGTTCTACTTCACTTTCCGCCATAAGGGTGGTGTCATCTGCATATCTGAGGTTATTGATATTTCTCCTGGCAATCTTAATTCCAGCTTGTGCTTCCTCCAGCCCAGCATTTCTCATGATGTACTCTGCATATACGTTAAATAAACAGGGTGACAATATACAGCCTTGATGTACTCCTTTTCCTATTTGGAACCAGTCTGTTGTTCCATGTCCAGTTCTAACTGTTGCTTCCCGACCTGCATACACCTTTCTCAAGAGGAAGGTCAGGTGGTCTGGTATTCCCATCTCTTTCAGAATTTTCCACAGTTTCTTGTGATCCACACAGTCAAAGGCTTTGGCATAGTCAAGAAAGCAGAAATTGATCTTTTTCTGGAACTCTCTTGCTTTTTCCATGATCCAGCGGATGTTGGCAATTTGATCTCTGGTTCCTCTGCCTTTTCTAAAACCAGCTTGAACATCTGGAAGTTCATGGTTCATATATGGCTGAAGCCTGGCTTGGAGAATTTTGAGCATTCCTTTACTAGCATGTGAGATGAGTGCAATTGTGCGGTAGTTTGAGCATTCTTTGGCATTGCCTTTCTTTGGGATTGGAATGAAAATTGACCTTTTCCAGTCCTGGGGCCACTGCTGAGTTTTCCAAATTTGCTGGCATGTTGAGTGCAGCATTTTCACAGCATCATCTTTCAGGATTTGAAACAGCTCAACTGGAATTCCATCACCTCCATTAGATTTGTTCGTAGTGATGCTTTCTAAGGCCCACTTGACTTCACATTCCGGATGTCTGGCTCGAGGTGATTGATCATACCATTGTGATTATCTAGGTTGTGAAAATCTTTTTATACAGTTCTGTGTATTCTTGCCACCTCTTAATATTTTCTGCTTCCTTTAGGTCCCTACCATTTCTGTCCTTTATCGAGCCCATCTTTCCATGAAATGTTCCCTTGGTGTCTCTAATATTCCTGAAGAGATCTCTAGTCTTTCCCATTCTATTGTTTTACTCTATTTCTTTGCATTGATCACTGAGGAAGGCTTTCTTATCTCTCCTTGCTATTCTTTGGAACTCTGCATTCAAATGGGTATATCTTTCCTTTTCTCCTTTGCTTTTTGCTTCTCCTCTTTTCACAGGTATTTGTAAGGCCTCCTCAGACAGCCATTTTGCTTTTTTGCATTTCTTTTCCATGGAGATGGTCTTGATCCCGGTCTCCTGTACAATGTCACAAACCTCTGTCCATAGTTCATCAGGCACTCTGTCTATCAAATCTAGTCACTTAAATCTATTTCTCACTTTCACTGTATAATCATAAGGGATTTGATTTAGGTCATACCTGAATGGTCTAGTGGTTTTCCCCACTTTCTTCAATTTAAGTCTGAATTTGGCAATAAAGAGTTCACGATCTGTGCCAGTCAGCACCAGGTCTTGTTTTTGCTGACTGTATACAATAGCCAATTAGAGACAGTCATTTTACCCAAATTTGGTTTGGGGAATAATTGGATGGGGGCATTAATTAACCATCAGACTTTTCTCTAGAAAAATTTCTCTTCTCAAGAGCCAACAGTCTCGAGATGCATCAAGGTGAGAGTTCGCCCTGTCTTGCTCAGGGCTGGCAAAGAGTACAACTCCATAGATTTGTTGAAAGGGGACATCTTTTCCCTTTGACAGATTTTATAATATACCCCAAAGAGGGTATCGACAGCTACACAGGAAGGCGTGACAATACAGGGGGTGTTCCATCTTTATCCAGAATCTGAGGACTCCTTTGGCAGGCTAGGTGGGTGGACCAGACAGCTTATGCCAGTGGTTGATGGTGACACAGGAAATTAGAAAGATTGCGCAGGGATACCGTTAGTGCTACCCTAAAGCCATCTCCCCCTCCTCCTCACCACAGACTTTGGTTTTGTTCTAGCTCCAGAAGATGAATCATGATCAGGCTAAAGCCAACTCAGTAACTTCAGTTGCTTTTCCTAAATTTTAAAATTAGTTTCCTTTGTAGTCAGGATACAGTTCTAACCAACAAGACATAAAGACAAGTTTGCTGAAAGGGCTTTTGCTTCCTGACAAAAGAGATAGAAATTCCCCTTAATAGAAGAAACTACCCCTTCCTTCTCCTTCCTGCCTTGAATGTGCATGTGTGAGGATATGATAGCTGGAGTTGTGGCAGCCACCTTGCCATCAAAAGGTAATAAGCTTAAGAAAAGCTGGCACAGCAAATACGGCTGAGCAGAGAGAGATCAATAGAGCCTGGGTCCTTGTTGACATTTTTGAGCTGCTCATCAATTCAGGATCAAACTTCATATGGAGATAATTCAGTGTCATAATGGTTTAAGCCACAGTCTATTTGGGTCTTTTGTTACATATATCCTATCTGACACCAGGGCAGAGGCAGATAGACACCACCTGCAGAATTCAAATTATATGGATGAAAACAGATAAGAAGCAGAAGCAGACCAGTTAAAGACCTGGAGGGCAGCAAGAAGCAGAGCTCAGTGGCATCACCCGGCCAAGGAATGATTTCTCGGTATTTCCTGGGCAATCAGGCCTATCATCAAAAGAAGTCTGAGCGTGCTACAGTGGCTCACGGCTTTGATGGTATTCCAGGTGTCTCTCATCAGTGATTACCCAAAGCTAGGGCACAAAGAACTGTTGCTTTTCACAGCCACAGAGTTACAGGGATCTGGGGGTTGACATATTGTAAGCTTGGACAGAGGAAAGGGGCTGACCTTCTCTCTTTCTAATTCAGTCCAATAACTAAAAAATAGCTAGACTCATTGCAACTGTAGTCTCTGCATTAACTAATAGGGCTATGGACATTCTTCGTATTTTTCCTGGTGGTAAGTTATTACAAACTTTTTCTCCTATAATGACCTGTTAAAGTGAGCAAATAAGTTGCAAAATCCACATGAATTAAAGATCAGACATGAGGCTTCAGATCCATTTCTCACTGTGGCAGCCTCAAACAGTGTTCACATGCCTCTGTTGTCAAGGGTGCTCTGGGGGAGAAGCTGGAGGCTCATGGCAACTGTGAGCCAGTCCATCAGCAGGGGGGCTTTATTCTCAGAGCAGTCAAGTGGGGTGGGTCAGAAGGGGCACCTCATGATCCACCAGAAAAAGGAGTCCAAATTCATGGCCAGAAAAAAGCCACGGACCTGGAGACTGGTTCAGGATCTGTGTGAAGGGGGAAAGTCCAGGCGCAGGGGTAGAGCTGAACCAGAATCTTGGAGAACAAAGCCATCGTACAAGCAAAAAGCAACAGAAGCACCCCTGAAGAAAGAGCCACTTGCCAGCAAGTTTCTTCTCTGTGCCCATCTGCAGCAGGGGAGTTAGACCTGTGGTTAAGGACGGGTGGCAGGAGTATGGCTGCAACCAGGGTTCTGACTAGTGACCCATCACAATGGCTTTCATTTGGGAGTGTGCCACACACCCTGCTAAGTGTCTTTTCAAATCCTCACAAAGCCCCATGCTTTAGGCCCTAGAATCATCCCCCCTGAACAGGTGAGAAACTAAGGCCGAGAGAGGCCAAGTCTTTCTTGGTGTCTAAAGTCCCCCTGCTGGTGAGTGGTAAAGGCAAGTTTCAAAGCCCAAGTTCAGAATCACTTCTGTAACCTCAAATCTACCCACTCACCACCTCCCGCCTCCTTCTGCCCGAACTCCTCCCATACCTGACGACTCCCGCTGATCCCATTCTGCCCTGCTACCTTGTAGGGCCTCTACCAGCCTGCTTGCTGCTGAGTTACTTATCACTGCCATGTGGTGACTGAATGACCCCTGAGCGTGCTCCCTATTACCCCAGGAGCCTGTAAGCTCTTTAGGGACCATAACAACTAGGAAGGCTGCTAGCTACAATAACAGAATGTTCAACTAAATTAGCTCCCATAATAAGGTCACTTATGATCTCATACAAAGATCATAGCCTGGGAACTTCCCTGGTAGTCCAGTGGTTAAGAATCTGCCTGCCAGTGCAAGAGACACTGCTTTCAATCCCTTGTGCAGAAAGATTCCACCTGTGTGCCACAACTATTGCCGTCTGTACTCGAGTCCAGATGCTGCAACTACTGAAGCCCACGTGTTCTAAGCACCCTTGCTCTGCAACAAGAGAAGCCACCTGAGTGAGAAACCTGCACATTGCAACTAAAGAATAGCCCCTGCTTGCCACAACTACAGAAAGCCCTTACTCAGCACAGCCAAAAATAAATAGTAATATTAATTACCTTTTAAAGAAGTGTTAACCTGGGGACTTCTCTGGTGGACCAGTGGTTAAGACTCAGAACTTCCAATACAGGGCTCACAGTTTCAACCCCTGGTCTGAGAACTAAGATCTACATGCTATGTGGCCAAAAAAAAAAAAGAAAGAAAGAAAGAAAAAATTTATTGAACTGAATGAAAATTAAAATACACTGTTAGGTAGTTAGAATAGGAAACAGGAGTCCAAAATGGCAGTGGCTAAAAGACAAGGAAGGTAAAAGCCCGTGAAAATAGAACAAAGGAAGGTCAAATGAAGGTCCAAGGACCAGACTGAGGACAAACAGCACTCCTGGCTAGCCCAGTTTACAAAGGGCAGGCCCGGGGGAGGGAAAAACATAAAAAGAGCCAAAGCGCTCTCTCTCCCGCCACCCACCGCATGCTGGCGCGCTCCCCCACTCTCTTCTCTTCGTGTCTTTGGGTTGGCATGCCCTCATGCCTCCAGGATGGATTCTCTTGCTATTTTCTAAATAAAATAGAGCGGGAACACAGAGCTGTAACACTGATTTGTCTAAGAGCTCTAACACGGTCTGTCCAAGACCCGAGAGCTGTGACGTGCTGAGGGCTTTAATGTCCGTCACTCCAAATATTTGTTGTGACGAGACAGAACCGAGGAAAATACACTCCCTGACAACACCATATCAAGCTTAAAAAATATTTTGAAACATGTATATTATCATATGTGAAACGAATCGCCAGTCCAGGTTCGATGCATGATACAGGATGCTCGGGGTTGGTGCACTGGGATGACCCAGAGGGATGGGATGGGGAGGGAGATGGGAGAGGGGTTCAGGATGGGGAACACATGTACACTCGTGACAGATTCATGTCAATGTATGGTGAAACCAATACAGTATTGTAAAGTAACTAGCCTCCAATTAAAATAAATAAATTTATATTTTTTTAAAAAAGAGCCTAGAGGCAAGTGTCTTCAGGGCTTTGGGTCAGATTCCCCGGTATTCTCTTGACTTTACCCACATGGTCATCAGAGGCCGGCAACAGGGACAAACAGCCTATGCTCACACCTTACCAACCAAAGACAGGAAGGGATCCTTGTCTGGAGAACCATTAAAAAGTTCCCTGGTGCTCCCCTGTGATACAGCAAGAAAGAGATATTTGTTCTTCACCCCTGTCCCTAGCACAGAGCTCATGATACCCTTGGAATTTCCTAAGTGATAAGAGCCATAAAGGTGAAAGGAGATTCTTTTGTCATTCATAACAAGGCCCTTTCAACCACCGCTGAATTGATGTTAAAATGTGGGAAATCCCTGGATACCCAGCCACAGGATGGGACTGGTTGCCAAGGGGAAGCAATCGTGTGATTAGAGAGGCGGAACTTTCAGCCCCTCAACTTGGCTTCCGAGGAGGGGAAGGGCTGAGGAGTGAGTTGAAGCAGTGGCTGATGATGCAATCAATCATGTCTATGTGATGAAGCCTCCATTGAAAAAAAAAAAAGGAGGCCCTAATTCAAGAGGCTCAGAGAACTCCTAGGGGCTCAGTGAACATGTGGTGGTGGCGGGTGGCACACCCAGAGGGGTCCCTTCCCCCACACCTCGCTCTATCTTTCTCTTCCAGGTGACCGTCCCTGAGCTGTGTCCTTTTTATAATAAACTGGCTATATCACAAGTAAACTTTTCCTGAGTTCTGTAGCCATTCTAGGTGATTAACTGAAGGCAAGGAGGACCTCCAATTTATAGCCAGTAGCTTACAAGTGTAACAGGAGGGAAAGGGGCAGGGCACAACTTTTGAAAGAATGATGTAGCCCAAGGACACAACATAAACTGATTAGAGTCAAATGGGCCCAAGATGGCAGACAAGATTAGACCTTGATTCTGAACCAGCAAGTGAAATGACACAGCCAGGTGCCGTGACAGTTCCAGTTCAGTTCAGTCACACAGTCGTGTCTGACTCTTTTGACCCCACGAACTGCAGCGTGCCAGGCCTCCCTGTCCATCTCCAATTCCCAGAGTCTACCCAAACCCATGTCCATTGAGTTGGTGATGCCATCCAACCATCTCATCCTCTGCCATCCCCTTCTCCTGCCCTCAATCATTCCCAGCATCAGGGTCTTTTCAAATGAGTCAGCTCTTCACAGCAGGTGGCCAAAGTGTTGGAATTTTAGCTTTAACATCAGTCCTTCCAATGAACACCCAGGACTGATCTCCTTTAGGATGGACTGGTTGGACCTCCTTGCAGTCCAAGGGCCTCTCAAGAGTCTTCTCCAACACCACAGTTCAAAAGCATTCTTCAGCCCTCAGCTTTCTTTATAGTCCAACTCTCACATCCATACATGACTACTGGAAAAACCATAGTCTTGACTAGACAGACCTTTGTTGACAAAGTAATGTCTCTGCTTTTTAATATGCTGTCTAGGTTGGTCATAACTTTCCTTCCAAGGAGTAAGTATCTTTTAATTTCATGGCTGCAATCACCATCTGCAGTGATTTTGGAGTCCCAGAAGATAAAACTTGCCACTGTTTTCACTCTTTCCCCATCTATTTGCCATGAAGTAATGGGACTAGATGCCATGATCTTAGTTTTCTGAATGTTGAGCTTTCAGCCAACTTTTTCACTTTCCTCTTTCACTTTCCTCAAGAGGCTCTTTAGTTCTTCACTTTCTTCCATAAGGGTGGTGTCATCTGCATATCTGAGGTTATTGATATTTCTCCCGGCAATCTTGATTCCAGCTTGTGCTTCCTCCAGAATGCAGAGTTCCAAAGAATAGCAAGGTGAGAATAAGAAAGCCTTCCTCAGCAATCAGTGCAAAGAAATAGAGGAAAACAATAGAATGGAAAGACTAGAGATCTCTTCAAGAAAATTAGAGATACTAAGGGAACATTTCATGCAAAGATGGGTTCAATAAAGGACAGAAATGGTAGGGACCTAACAGAAGCAGAAGATACTAAGAAGAGGTGGCAAGAATACACGGAAGAACTGTACAAAGAAAAGATCTTCACGACCCAGATAATCATGATGGTGTGATCACTCACATTCACCTAGAGCCTGACATCCTGGAAGGTGAAGTCAAGTGGGCCTTAGGAAGCATCATTACGAAGAAAGCTAGTGGAGGTGATGGAATTCCAGTTGAGCTATTTCAAATCCTGAAAGATGATGCTGTGAAAGTGCTACACTCAATATGTCAGCAAATTTGGGAAACTCAGCAGTGGCCCCAGGACTGGAAAAGATCAGTTTTCATTCCAATCTCAAGGAAAGGCAATGCCAAAGAATGCTCAAACTACCGCACAATTGCACTCATCTCACACGCTAGTAAAGTAATGCTCAAAATTCTCCAAGCCAGGCTTCAGCCATACGTGAACCATGAACTTCCAGATGTTCAAGCTGGTTTTAGAAAAGGCAGAGGAACCAGAAATCAAATTGCCAACATCCGCTGAATCATGGAAAAAGCAAGAGAGTTCCAGAAAAAGATCAATTTCTGCTTTCTTGACTATGCCAAAGTCTTTGACTGTGTGGATCACAATAAACTGTGGAAAATTCTGAAAGAGATGGGAATACCAGACCACCTGACCTGCCTCTTGAGAAAGGTGTATGCAGGTCAGGAAGCAGCAGTTAGAACTGGACATGGAACAACAGACTGGTTCCAAATAGGTAAAGGAGTACATCAAGGCTGTATATTGTCACCCTGCTTATTTAACTTATATGCAGAGTACATCATGAGAAACGCTGGGCTGGAGGAAGCACAAGCTGGAATTAAGATTGCCAGGAGAAATATCAATGACCTCAGATATGCAGATGACACAGTTCCAAGGCACTGTTAAAAGACCAAGGAGTGGGCAGTGGCCCAAATCCTGGAAATCTCCACCCCTTCCCCAAACTAGTTGGAATAGTCCTCTCCCTCATAAGCATATGAAATTACCCAGCCTATAAAATCTAACCATGCCAAATTTCAGGGCGGCATTTGCCTTCTGCAATGGCCTGCACTCTGTGGAGTGTGCTTCTCTCTGTATCTGAATAAACCCACTTCTTACCTATCACTTTGTCTCTCACTGAATTCTTTCTGCAATGAGACATCAAGAACCTGAGTTTCATTTGGTTCTGAAACCAGGTACTGTGGGTTTTGGCTGGGTTTGAGTCCCAGCAGGTGGGTTCAAGTCCCAGTCTCAGGTAAATGGATTCAGAAGTACAGGTAACAACTGGACAAGAAGTTGGTGTCTGAAGTTGGGGTATCGGGGAAAGGGACGGCCTCATGGGACTGAGCCTTAACCTGTGGAATCTGCCGCTCCCTCCAGGTAGAGAGAATCAGAACTGGACTGAACTGGACAACACCCAGCTGGTGTCACAGCATTGCCTGTTGTAGGAGAAGCCCTCACTTGCTGAGTGACCAGAAGCATCACAAGCATTAAGAGAGTTTCTCCCTTTACATTCCCCTACACACACTTTCAGCGCCCCAGGTGGCACAGTGGTAAAGAATCCACCTGCCAACACAGGAGATGTAAGGGATGTGGGTTCGATCCCTGGGTCGGAAAGATTTCCTGGAGGAGGGCATGGCAACCCTCTCCAGTATTCTTGCCTGGAGAATCCCATGGACAGAGGAGCCTGGCAGGCTACAGCCCATGGGGTTGCAAAGACACAACTGAAATGACCTAGCAAGGGCACACACATACTTCTCCTGATGTCTTATTGGCCAGAATTGTATCCCATACCCACACCTAAGACAACACTAGCGTTAATAATGTATTGGGTTGGCCACAAAGTTCATTCAGGTTTTTCATACGATGGTACAGGAAAATCCAAACGAACTTTATGCTACCGTAATATACTAACCAACATTTCTCTGGGCTGCTTCCTAGGTGCCTGGCATCCCATGTGTTCAGCACCAGAGGTTCTGATACAGGCATGATGAATACCTGGCAAGACAGTCCTCAGCATAATAAAGAATGCAGGCTCCAGGGTCATAGCCTAGCTCTACCACTTGCTGTTGTATAAGTTAGGGAGATCCTTCGGTTTCCCCTTCTGTAAAAAGGGGATCATAATAGAGCTCTGGCTTTGGTGTTCTAGTTGCTAGTGATTCAAGTCCAGCTTTTGCCACAAACTAGTCACATAACCTTAGAAAAGTTTCTTGGCCTCTCTGGACCTATACTTCCCCTTCTGTGAAATGGGATAAAAAGGCAGCCTTATCAGGATATCACGAAGAAAAAATGCAGATAAAATTCAGAGCACAGAGCCATCATTCAAGAGAGCACGCAGGAAAACAGAGCATTTAGAGATCACAGTAAAGACTGGCCCAAAACTCCAAGGACCTAGATATGATGCTGCTGCTGCTGCTAAGCCGCTTCAGTCGTGTCCGACTCTGTGCGACCCCATGGACGGCAGTCCACCAGGCTCCCCCGTCCCTGGGATTCTCCAGGCAAGAACACTATCCAATGCACGAAGGTGAAAAGAGAAAGTAAAGTCGCTCAGTCATGTCTGACTCTTAGCGACCCCATGGACTGCAACCTACCAGACTCCTCTGCCCATGGGATTTTCCAGGCAAGAGCACTGGAGTGGGGTGCCATTGCCTTGACAGCAGCCCTCATATGTCTGAAAAGATGTGTCTGGGAGAAGCATCCAGCTTGATTGGTGTGATCCAGAGGGTGGAAATCCCAGGGAAGGAGACAAAGCTTCAAGGGAGAAAACGTCACCCTCTCCACCAGGAACAGCAGTCTTGAAGGTAATGACTTCAGCCTGGCAGCACCAGGCAAGGCCAGCTGAGCCAAGGTCCCAGTATCTCTAGGTTCTAAATGCATGAGATCCAATCAAGGATATCTAGCCCCAGCTCCCCAAAATGTTACGGAGCTTTTCTCCAACACAGTAGTCTTCAAACTTTTACAAGCCTGAGAACCTGGCAATCCAGTGGTCAAGATTCTGAGCTTCACCTGCACAGGATGCAGGTTTAACCCCTGGTCCAGGAACTAAGATCCTACATGGTCTTAGTCAAAAGCATAGCATGGTCCAAAAAACCCAAAGAATCATTTGGGGAAGCATGTCAAAAAAACTGACCCCAGGCTCCACCCAGAGATTCAAATCTGAATTTAGTAGATCTGAGATTCCACATTTTCGGCAAAATGATGAGAGCTCCAAGGACCAGACTTGAGGACACCTGGTCTAAACTCCCACTGCTGCTGTCTCAGAGTCCCAAGGTTGGGGCTGAGCCTGCAAGTAAAATCACTGTACGTAAAGAACCACTTTGTGCTGAGAAAGACGGGCACAGGGAATCTGGCACCTTGATGGTGCTCAGAGAGAAAACAGAACAGGTGCTAATGAATTCTGGTCCTAATTCAGGAGGTGTGGCACGCCGGCACCTCAGAGGAGAGAAGTTATTCAATGTGATCACTAGAAAGGTAGGAGATGAGATGGTGTGTCAGGCTGCTCTCCAAAAGGCGCCCAGCCAGCCAGCCCTTGGTTGGAGACTTGAGGGAAACGATGACCAGGGAACAGCTTCCTAGGTGTCTCAGCGGTTAAGAATCCACCTGCCAATGCAGGAGACACAGGTCTGATCCCTGGGTTGGGGAAGATCCCCTGGAGGAGGAAATGGCAACCTGCTCCAATATTCTTGGCTGGAAAACCCATGGACAGAGGAGGCTGGTGGGCTACAGTCCATGGGGTCGCCAAGAGTCAGACATGGCTGAGCACGCCCATGCGCTCCATGACCAATGAAGAGTGGCAGGACCCACCTTTAGGGGCACCACTCATCTTCAAGTCTTTGTGAATGGCTCCCCTAGATTGCTCGCTGGAGGTGGGGGCGGTGCTGAAAACAAGGCTACAAATGCACAGTCCAAACCCTTAGGCGCAGTGTTCAAAGTCCTTCAGTCGCCCCAACCCAACCTACAGGTGCCTTTTCCTCTGAGTGACTTCTGGAATTGCTTTATTTGTACAAAAATAAAAACAAACAAACAAACAAACAACCTGGGAATTCTGTTCTCTAGTCCTACCCTGTGTGCTCTGGCAAATCCCACTCAGCATTCGAGACACCAGCCAGTATCTTTCCTCAAGTGAAAGCTTTCCCAGTGCCCCAGTCTCTCCTCCCACATCTGGGCCCCCCTGCACACACTGTATTCTACAGCAGAACTGAATACATGCCCGTGTAGCCTCACGAGGGCAGGGGCTCTGTCTGTTTTGCTCGTGATGCTTCCCAAAGGCCTAGGACAGGGGTCAGCAGGTACGAGACTCAGTGTAAATGTTTGTCGAATGAATGAATGAACTTTGCAAGACAGAAGCTGCCAAGCGCTTGCACCACGTGAGCCAGCCGATGGCCCCTGCACCGGTGTTTTCAGTGGAGGACGCAGGGTCCCAGGAGCCCCTCTGGGTTACGCAAAGGTGAGGCACACAGACATGCATCTCCCAGAACTTCCCACAGCCAGACCGAGACCACTGCTCCCAGTCTCCCTTGGAAAGCAGAGCGAGTACTGAAGAACAGGGGGCCACATTTGCAAAGGGCCCCAAAAGCCTCCTGCCCAAGCCCTGCACCCTCAAAGGTGGCTGTTTGAGAAATTATCCAGTGAAGAGTTTTGATGGCAGCCAAGACCAACTTATTGGAAATCACACCACAGTCTCCAAAGGGTGGGGGCCTGTCCAAGCCCTGTATCCGGTCCTAATCCTGGCCCCTGAAGTCAAAAAAGTGGGACATAGCCTGGGGCTGAAGCTGACCCTGTCTTAGCACCCAGCCCCTCAGGCACTGAGAGAACATGAACTGAAAGACTCAGACCTTCAGGAGCTCAGGACCTCCCTGGTGGTCCAGTGGCTAAACTCTGAGCTCCCAATGCACAGGGCCCAGATTCAAGTCCTGGTCAGGGAACTAAACCCCACATACTGCAACTAAGGATTCACATGCCACAACTAAAGATCCCACATGCTGCAATGAAGACAAATAAATAATTTTTTATAAAAAAAGAAAAAGAACTCTGGGAGGTCAAGAATGAGCCGCCTCAGTCTGCCTGAGAAGCAGGTCACAGCATCCCTGAGCAGTCAGGTGAGGACTCACAGGACCATCTGTAACTGGAGCCAACAGTTAAAACCCTTAAAGCCGGGGCCTGCGAGTGGATGGCTCACCCTCTCCAGCCCTCTTCCGTGCAGGACTTCAAGGCATGATGGAGCCCACTGGACTGAGCAGCACCATGGCACCTTGGATACTTTAGAAGGCCTCACTAGGGACATGCCAGAAAATGGATTTTTTTTCCCATGATTAATTGAAAAAATAAGAGCTGTGATTGCATTTTGTGAAGTTGATAATTTAGGACCCATTCAAACCATTATTTTGAATTATTTAGGTACACAACATGTATTTAGTTAAAATGAGAAGAAACTGACTCTCTCTTATAAAACTTGAATACCTTTCTTTAGGTTCAAAACAATGGATTTATTACATGCATTTATTAGAGGCAATATTCTAAACCAGACAGCTTCCTGGGAAGCATAGGCACCATTTAAAATTTAGATGCTAAAATAAATCACTTGTTCCTGATAAACAGCACTGTGCAGACATTAATCAGCTTCAGGGTCACAACTGATGGGGGCTGCTTATTCCAGTGACCTGCAGAGGGCAAAACTCAGGGTCGTGGGGTGGCCTGCTGGGGGTACGACTGGCACAAACTTCTGGGGGGAAAGAAAATGCAGAAGTAGGTCGGCAGGGGTCCGGGGGGATTTGATTTTGGTTTGTTTTTTATTTCCACTGAGCTCATCTCTTCAGTCTGAACCAAACCAGTTAATTTAGGCCAGGGGTCAGCAAACTTTTTCTGGAAAGGGCCAGACAGTAAATATTTTAGGCTGTTGAGCCAGAAAGCAAAACTGAACAACTGTCAGCTAAAGGGCTACATGGTCTTTTTTCACATTTACGTTTAAAACTGTGAAGCCTATTCTTAACTCTCGGATTGTGTAAGACCAGGTGGTGGGCTAGATTTGGTCTGTGGGCCACCGTCTGTCAAGTCCCAATTTAAATCAGGCAGTTACTGAAGTGTGGTAACTGGAATTCCCGGGGCCTAGATGTATGACTTACAAAAGTGATGTTTGGGTGCCTTTAGTGACAATTTCATAGCTAACTCCTTAGAACAATTCTAAATAAAATAATGATACTACCTGATGTTTGCAGCAATATCTTCTCCATCCATGTAAATTCCACCATCACCAGGAATCATTTTTAAATCTATCCCCGCCTTTCCTTCCTACAATCAGCAAGTTCTGATGATTCCAAAACATATCTCAAAACCAACCACTGAACTCCAACAGATGCTTACACACCATGTTCACAGAAGCATCCTTCACAATGGACAAAAATGTGGAAATAACCTAAATACCTATCAACAGATGAATGAATGAATAAAACACATAATATCCATAGAATGGAGCATTATTTAACTGCAAAAAGGAACGAGGTTCTAATACAAGCTACAATGTGGATGAACCTTGAAGGCATTCGAACTGAAATAAGCCAGAAGCAATATGATATGTATTGTATGATTCTACTTCTGTGAATTATCCCAGAATAGTCACATGCATCGAGGCAGAGAGTGGAACAGACCAGAGACTGGGGGGAGGAGGGATGAGGAGTTATTATTTAATGGGTACATGGGTACAGAGTTTCTGTTTGGGATGATGAGAAAGTTATGGAAATGGATGGTGATGATGGTTGCACAACATTGGGAATGAATGTAATGCCACTGGATTGTACTTGAAAATGATTAAAATAATAAAAATTTGTTAAGAATATTTTACCACAATTTTCTAAATTTAAAAAAAAAACATAAACACCCACCCGTGTCATAGCCTCTGCCACCACCTTAACCCAAACGACCAGATTTTTGGCTTCTTGACTAGCCTCCCAGTGTCCCCTCTTGTCCCCTACACTGCCTTCTCCACAGAACCACAGAAATCCGGTCACCACTCTCACGTAGAACTCTTCAGTGATGTCTACCCATGCTGCTGGAGTGTGGGTAACAGACAAGCTGCGTCAGCATCTCTGGGGTGCTCGTGTGAGACACAGAATCTCAGGCCCGGCCCAGCCCACCCTATGCCGGCGGTGATGGCAGATGCTGCAGAAGCACTGGGGCAGCCAGCCATGCCCCCTCAAGCCCCAGCTCTCCTTCCCGCCTCCTCTCTCCAGCCAGAGAAACTCCTTCCTCTACCTGACTCCCTCGTTTAGGCTCCCTCACAGCTAGCACCATTCCGATTCATCAGAGGGAGCAGAATCTGCTTTGTATAGATGTGTTTGCCTGGAGTGGCTGCTGACATTTACACCCAGTGGGGGCAGTTTCAAGAGTGGCAGAATATCAGCCCAACACCATCAGGCAATCATTGAACTAGTATTAACAGCCAACTGGGTTCCCATTACCTTGAGAGTAAAACTCAAGCTCCCTGCCAGTCTGCAGCGGCCCTCCCCTAGCGGCTCCTGCCTGACCCCCAGCTCCATCTCATACCTCTCTCCCCTCTGCTTGTGGTGGTCCAGCCACCAGCCAGACCTCCCTGGTGACCCCTCATGGGGAATGTTCTTTATGTGGTTGGCTCTTTACATCAACAGGCGCCAGCTGCTCAGATGGTCCCTCTCTACCAACCCATCTGAGGTCGAGTGAGTCCCATCTCCTGTCTTATTCATGGCACCGCGCACTATGAGAAATCACCATACTTGTTCATTCAGTTTATTGGGTATTTCCTTACCCACCCCCCTACCCTATTTAATCCCATGAGTGGGACCGAGGAAGGACCTCAACTGTTCTTACTGGGTCCTAGAAGATCCTGGTCCCTAGAAAAGCGACCAGCTCCAGATAGGGGCTTGATAAAACATTGCCGACTGAATAATGGATGAACATACAAATACTGGTACATGCCTTATTCAGTTAGTTCTGACCACTCACTACTCTATGACATAATCAGGATAAAAGTATCTTTAAAAAAAAAATCCATCTTGCTGGTGAGCAAAAGGAAATCCCAAGAGGCAAAGTGGTTCCCAGCTAATAAGCAGCATGTACGTCCAGTGTGTAACCCACGGAGTGGACTCAGTGGGATCCAGTCCCAGCCTCTGCTTCGCCTGCTGTGTGACCTTGAACTAACCACTGAGGCCCTCACCGTGCCGTTTCCTCTTTGAAAACAAAACTGACAGCACTTCCCTCCTAAGAGTAGAGGATTAAAGGAGACAGTTCAGAGATAGCGCCTGGCCCGATGCCTGGGACACAGGAAGCACTAGAAATAGTTACACTCCTTGCTAGTTCATATTCATTATTCATGGCCATCTATAACGATAGTGCCGGAATTATTATGTTAGCTCACGGATACTGAACGCCACAACCAGGTCCGCGCTGGCTCGAGTCCTGACCTCATACCCCTCTCACTGGTCTCAAGCCCCCGCGGCCCCCAGCACAGTCCTCACCCCCTCTCCACACCCCAGGAGCAGGAGCTTTGGAGGGGTGAGAGCCATCCGCGCCATGGATCTGTTGGCCTCCCCCATGTGCCTTCAGAACCCAGCCCGGCCTGCCCACTCCCTTCAACCCCACACCTTCCCCTGCAACAAGCAACTGGGGCCCTGAGTTGCTGGCAACTCATAGGAGCCCTTCATGAGCCCTTTTCTGCCAGTGGCCTGGGTGGCTCCAAATCCCAGCACAGATTCTGAGATGAGGCTCAGGTGACACCCTAAGGCTGCATACAGGCCTGTGTCTGCGTCTCTGTCTGCCCAGGGGCAGGTGGCTCTCTGAGCTCCAGGCCTGCAGTGGGCACAGCTGGGGGCAGCTGGGGGCTCTGCCTGCTCTGTGGCCTCAGCTGCTCCACTCCCCACTCCCTCCAGGGAGCGTCTCTCTTCACCATGGGGTGAGGGAGCACGTGAGGTTTGGCTGACTCTGGAACCTCAGACAGCTGCTTAAAATCCAGAAGCCGTATTGTGTGCACCAGAATCTCCTGCAAGGAACAAAGAGAGAGGCGGGGCTCCACCCAGAAGAACAAGGGCCACCACTTACTGAGTGCTCAAAGTACGCCAGGCACACTTCTCCATGTTCTATACACATTGTCTCATTTAAGCCTGATGGCATCCTTGTGAGGCATGAACTATTATTATCTCCATTGCACAGATGAGGACCAAGCAAGGCAAAGAGGTCTCAGGCATAGTCACACAGTTAAGTAAGTGTGAGAATCTGGTTTGAATCCAGGCAATGGGACCCTGGAGTCCACAGTTCCTCCCCCTGGCTCCATCAGAACCCACTGGGCTGAGTACCCCATGGCACACCCGATTGCCACCCCGGAGGGACCCCAGGCAGGCAAGGACAGAGAGCCCGAGGGAGAAGAGGCAGCATCTCTGGCTTGATCGGGCCTGCCAGACGCAGCATCTGCTGCCCCAAAGGTCAGGCAGGCCCCCCTTATGAGGTCCCGCCAATGGACACGGGAGCTACTAATGAGGCCATCATGACAGACGGAGGCCAGCATGCCAGCCTCTCCGGAGATGGCTCTCCCTCCAGAGGCACGGTGAAGGGCCATGGGAGGGGCAGTGGGCCCACACTGGGACCAGGTGTTCTGGGTTCCTGCCATGCCTTGGAAGGTTCTGTCCTGGCTCCTTCCTTCCTCTGTCCTTTCTCCTCCTCTGCCCACCTGGAGGCCAGTGACCTTGGCTCTAGCTGCTTAAGGATTCCTTCTCCTCCCAACACTGGGATAATGAAAAGAGCAGCTATTTTCATCCCCATCCTCTCCTTTCCATTTGCTCATGTGACACATGAAGTTACTGAGGCCCAAGCATCATAGAATCACCGGCTCTCACAGATGTCTCTCTCTTAGAATCGACTTGTCCAAGGGTTTTCAACAGGGAGTAGCATTGACCCTAACGGGCAGTTAGAAAGAGTGGGGTTGTTTTGGTCATCACAATGCCTGGGGCTACTACTGGCACTTACAGGCATGGCCCAGAGAGGTTCAGTGTCCTGCATCGCATTAAAACAGTTCTGGGGCCCACAGAAAAAAGCCAATAGTGCCCACCCAAAAAGCCAATAGTGCCCAGACCATCGCCACCAATTTCTATAGAAGAGGACACCAGAGTTCAACAAGGAAAAGTGATTCATTCACAGTCACTGTGAGAGAAACTGCCAGTTGCCTACCAAATTTGCTTTTCCTTATTTCCTTAGAAAAAGAAACTCACAAGTAGCCAAGTGCCCCCCAGCTCAGAGATTCCATGTCCCCACCTCCCCAGCAGCTCTGTGTGAGCCATATGCAAGGTTTGGTCCAAAGGATTAAGCAGGGGTGTTGTGCAGGACCCCCAAGAAATCCCTTTGAATGTGTGCCCTTTCCTGCCCTTCCTTCTCCTGCCGCCTGAGATGCAGATGGAGCCTCAGCAGCTTCCTTGCCCCACAAGGGGATGCAGTAAGGAGCAGTGGGATGAACCGTGTCTGAGGCCTGGACAAATGTGGAGTCGCCACCCTGGCCCTGAACCACCTGCCTTCAGATATCTGATACATGAGAGAGAGAGATAAATTCTTTTTAAAGCTATTGTTATTTGGGTGATTTTTCCAGTAGTTGCCACTAAATCGATACAGTCATGTAACTAGTTCAGATTAACATTCATCAAACATTTTTCGAGCATCTGCATGGGTCAAGCAGCAAGTTGGGCATCTTCACAGACATTATCTTCCAAAATAATCTTAGGGGATCTGATTCTTAATCCCAGGTTGCAGATTAGCATTAAAAAAAAGCAAAGACCTAAAAGAGGAAGCAACTTTCTTATCCATGGCAAGGAATGAGCAAGTGGCCAAGCCAGGACTGAAACCAAATCTCCTGAGTCCTCAACTATTATGACTTCTGCTTGTGATGAGAGGAAAACTGGGACCAAGAAGGTAGCTTCATGGCAACGGCATCACTCATCCTTCATGACTAGGACAGCTGTGTGCCTGGCCGGTGTGGGGCTCTTTGTGATGAAAATAGCCCAGGAAGGCCGTAGAGTCTCCTGCCATGGATAAGGCAGGTGTTGCTCTTTCTCACGGAGCAAGGTCACAGTCACTCATTCTTCATGTGAACTCCTGGTCAGGGTGGACGAGGTAATTCAGGCCAGTTCTCTACTGAGGACAGTGAAAAGAAGGTGAGCCAAAAAAAACTGGAAAAACATCTTCTTGAAAACAAAAGGAACTGCTGGGCTAAGATCTGGGAGAAGACAAGAATCCAGAGAGAAGTCCAGCCCACAGAGCCACTCAAAGGTCCAGAGAACATTTGCTTACTCTGGAGAAACGGGTCCTGGAGTGGGAGCTGGGGTCTGAGTGTCCACACAGGGCTGGAGAAAAAGAAGAGCAAACCCCGAGCTTGTCCCAGGTGGGAACGCTGAGACCCACACCCTCACAGCAGTGGAACTACACACCCTGGTGGGTGCAGAGAAGATGTAAACCAGCCCTCGCACAGACTTGTACCCTGGTTTCTTACCAAAAATATCAAGCCTTGAAATTGAATTATGGTGACCCCAGTGTAGTAGCACCCCCGAGCATTCATGCAAAGCAAACAAAAATACATTCTACATTTTGAATCCAAGGTGTCTAGATAGTATTCAAACATCCATGAGAAAAACCGAGGAGACAATAGACAGTAGAAGCGAACCCTTCAGGGATGTTTCCATGTATTAGTTGGTCTGTTTCAGAGAAGGCTGGACTCCTCCGTGTCCCAGGTGACACCTGTTAGTCACTTGTGGCAATTCGATTGCCAGGGGCCGCCGTAGAAAGGAGCATGTGACACAAGAGGATAAATAAATTGTGGTGCATATTCACACAACGGAGTAGTATTAAGTGAGAAAAACAAATGAGTTATCAAACCACAGAAAGACACAGTGGAAACGAATGCATTATCACTAAGTGAAATAAATCAATCTGAAAATGCTGTATAACTCCGTGACTTTCTGGAAAAGCAAAACTATGAATAAAAAGATCGGTGGTAGCCAAGGATTACAAAGGAGGGAAGGATAACAGGAAAAGGATTTTAGGTCAAACTCTTCACCTGAATGGTGGATACATGTAGTTATACATTTGTCCAAACCCAGAGAACCGCAACTCCAAGGGTGAACTCTAAACTATGGACTTTTGAGTAACCATGATGTGTCAATGCAGATTCATCGACTATAAAAAAAAAAAAAAAAGTACCACTGTGCTGTGGGTTGTCCATAGCTGAGGAGTCTGTGCATGTGTGGGGCAGGGGAAAACAGGAAATTTCTACTCTGCTCAAATTTGCTGTAAACCTAAAACTGCTCTGAAAAATAAACCCTATCAAAATTAAATGTTTTAAAATGATACACGAGAAGAAAGAGTTCCTTTCTCTTCTAACAAGACCTTGTGAGATGTGAAGCAGCATTCAGTGATATGCTGTGCAGAGATGGAAAACATTTGGCTTGTTGCAGTGGTGGAGCAAGGGTGGGGCAGGCGTGGTCCACCCCAGTGCAGGCAAAACGTGAGTGCAATGGCAGAGACTCTTAAAACCAGTGAAACAAACCAAAAGTCAGTCTCCACTTTGTTATCATTAAGCAGCAGTCTTAAACTGTATCAGTGATAAAGTATCCTTCCCTCAAAAAATCACTTGTTGATCTAATTTCTAAACTAGTGTTATGGTTACTGTTGGTCTTTAATACATGTTAACTTCCAATTAGCACATTTTCATTCCTTATCCTTTAATAAACATCATATTCCATGTGGCAGTTAATTAAAACATCCAATTATCTAGGCAGCCTTTGATACACACCGACTTATCTACACATGTGGTATTTTTTTAAATTAATAGACTTTATTGTTCAGAGTGATTTTAGGCTTACAGAAAAATTGAGTGCACAGAGTTACCCCTAGTATTAACATCTTGCATAAGTGTGGTACATTTGTTATAACTGACAAACCAGTATTGACAGACTATTAGTAACTAAAATCCACCATTTACCTTAGGGTTCACTCTTTGCATTGTACTTTCCATGGATTTTGACAAAAATACAATGTATCCACCATTCACATTATATAAAATGGATTCACTGTCCTCAAAAATCCGCTCTGTCTATTCATCCCTCCCTAAAGCCCTGGAAACTCCTGATCTTTTCTCTGTCTCCATAAGTTTCCTTTTCCAGAATGTCATAATTTTGGAATCATACAGTAGGTAGCCTTCTCAAATTGGCTCCTTTCCCTTGCCAACATGCATTTAAAGTTCCTCCATGTCTTTTCATGGCTTGATAGCTCATTTCTTTTTCTTATTGAATAACATTCCATTGAGACATCACTTTGCCAGCAAAGGTCTGTATAATCAAAACTATAGCTTTTCCAGTAGTCATGTATGGAATGTGAGAGTTGGACCATAAAGACGGCTGAGTCGAAGAATTGATGCTTTTGAACTGTGGTGCTAAAGAAGACTCTTGAGAGTCCCTTGGACTGCAAGGAGATCAAACTAGTCGATTCTAAAGGAAATCAACCCTGAATATTCATTGGAAAGACTGATGCTGAAGCTGAAACTCTAATACTCTGGACACCTGAATAGCTGTCTCATTGGAAAAGACCCTGATGCTGGGAAAGATTGAAGGCAAAAGGAGAAGAGGGTGGCAGAGTATGAGATGGTTCAATAACTCAATGCACATGAATTTGAGCAAACTGCAGAGGATAGTGGAGGACAGAGAAGCCTGGTGTGCTGCAGTCCACGGGGTTATATATAGTTGAACACAACTGAGTGAATGAACTACAACAAATATTCCATTGCATGTATATACCACCATTTATCCATTCCTCTTATTTGCTTCCCCCTTGTGTGTTTCTGGGGTAAGTTCCTAACTGTTCCAGTTCATTTAAGCACACTTCAGGTGCAATTTGTGTCCCCAGACCCCAAGATATAACACATTCCTACATTTAAACAGTAAATTCAAAATAAAAAATGATAGCCCACTGGGTGTGAAAACAAACAAACAAAAAAAATGCAGGACTTGAGTTCCTTCAGTTCTGTCATTCTATGGGATCACTTGGAGGCTTGTTTTGTGTTTAAAATCAAAACTGCGTTGCAGTGTGAAGTAACAAGTAGAAAGCTTTTGTTGGTGAGCAATTTTTGTTTATATGTGAAATATTTTACTGAATTTGAATATCCTCAAAACTGAAATTTCTTCTCTGTTTGCTTGTTTCAAAACTAAAGAACAAATTAAGAAATAATCATTACTGATCATTGCATGATTACTAATGAAAATAATTTCATCATATTAATAATTCTAAATAAAGATGGCCTTAGAAGTCTAAGAGTCCCACCACCTAGTTCACATGGCCTGAATAGTATCCTCACCTTGAATGTGGGTGGAACCAGTGAATATAATGGAATATTATAGTCAGTTGACTTTGACTTAATCAAAAGTGATATTCTCTTGGGTGGGTGTGACCTAATCAGGTGAGTCCCTTTAAAGAAGGTAATACAGCAGAAAGGTCTCTCCTACTGGCCTTGAAGATGTGGCCTCGATGAATTCCACAGCTACAAGAAAACTAGTTCTGCCAAAAGCCACATGTGTTTGGAAGAGGATCCCAAGCCTCAGATGACCCCACTCCCAGCAGACACTGTGACTGCAGCTTTGTGAGACCCTGAGCAGAGGATCCTGCTAATCCATGCCTGGACTCCTGACCCATAGAAACTGAGATGATGAATGGATGTAAGTTGTTCTAAGCAGCTAAGTTTGTGGACATTTATAAACCACAGCAACAGAAAACTTACACACCCGTTGGTCTAAGGCCCCCAGTTGGCCAGACGCAGAGCTGGATGAACACAGCCCAGTCCACATGCTCTGTAGGAATCCCCATCAGTCCTTGGAGACGCCAAAACAGAGAAGTTAGGTGTCTCAGTCAAGGTCACACAGTCGGCAAGTGACCAAGTCAGGCTGGAAGCCAGGCCTGACCGACTCCAGGGCCTCTAAGGAGCGGCTCCGTGGATAAGTCTGCAGGTGGTCAGCTCCCACAGTGACATGTGGTGCTTTCTGGTGACGATGGGACCCCAAAGCTAGAAACTGCCTGTAAAAGAAGCAGTTCCCACTCCCAGATGGCTGTACCTCAACCTGACCTGGTTGCCTTGCTAAGTCATGGAGCCAGGCTGCAGGCACAGCCTCCCCTGTGTTCAGTTTCTCAGTCGTTTCTGACTCTTAGTAACCCCGTGGACTATAGCCCGCCAGGCTCCTCCGCCCATGGAATTCTCCAGGCAAGGTTACTGGAGTGGGTAGCCATTCCCTTCTCCAGGGGATCTTCCTGATCCAGGGACCGAACCTGGTTCTCCTGCACTGCGGGCAGATTCTTTACCATCTGAGTCACCAGCCCTCTGTTTATGTCCTTTATATCACGTTTGCAACTACTCCACTTGCATATCTGCCTGTCCCAGCCTCCCTCCTTGAACGTCAGCCCAGTGAGGATCCCCATGTGACAAGGGCTCCCAGTGCAGAGTGGGCACTGAATGACGTTCACCAAACAGATGATGGAGTGAGAACTGATGGCTTCTGTTCCTCCTCTGGGTCCCTTTCTCTTCCTTTCACATGGCCCCATCCAGAGCCCTAGGTCTTCACAGACAGCTCCCTTCAGAAGGGATGAAGCCCCCACCCTTGCCAGTTCCACTCCAGGTCACCCACTCCACCCCATGTGGAGCTTCTGGGACGAACACCCACTGCTGGGCGGCCTGGAGCCTCCCAGTTTCCCAGACACAGCACTTGCTCCCTCTGCTGGCTAAAGTGGGCAAGTGCATGGCGGTCCCTCCACACTGGAGATGCTGGAAGGCAGGAGGAGTAAGAGGCTCAGGTGGGCTCCCAGCCAGGAGGGGTGGGGGAGTTGAGGGGAATCAGTAGCCTGGCCTGAGTCTTGCCACAGTGAGAGGGCACTGTCCTGAGGCTTGCAGCTCTGGAGCACACTCTGGCCTCAGCCTTACCCACAGGGCTGGCAAAGCATCAAAAGCCTCAGATGCTCTGTCTCTGCCAAGCAAGGCCTGGATAGGGATCCCAGACCAGGAAGCAGGACAAGGCTTCTGCCAGGAGAGCACAGTATTCAGAGAGAAGGCAGCCGTCTAGCAGACCAGCCCCGAAGCTACCCAGTCCTAGCCCATGACAATAACAGCTAGCAAGGCACACCTCCCACATCATCACACACCTCACCTGTCCTTGCTGGGTGGGCACTCACCCTATAGACTAGAGGCATAGTGAAGGTGGTGCAGTCAAAATCCGAACCCAGGTCAGCGTGACTCTAAAAGGCCCTGCTTTTTACATGCCCTGTCTAGGCGCCTCATGTCGTTGCTCTGTCGCATCCGACTCTTTGTGACCCCATGGACTGAGGACGCCAGGCTGCCCTGTCCATCACCAACTCCAAGAACTTACTCAAACTCTTGTCCATTCAATCAATCCATCGATGGTTGGATGCCACCCAACCATCTCATCCTCTGCCATCCCCTTCTCCTCCTGCCTTCAATTCCCAGCATGAGGGTCTTTTCTGATGAGTCAGCTCTTCGCATCAGGTGGCAAAGTATTAGAGCTTCAGTTTCAGTATCAAGTCCTTCCAATGAATATTCAAGGTTGACTTTCTTTAGGATTGACTGGTTTGATCTCCTTGCAGTCCAAGGGACTCTCAAGAGTCTTCTCCAACACCACAGTTCGAAAGCATCAATTCTACATCCAAGGAGGCCTTCTTACCAAGATGTGGCTTCAAAGCCAAGGCTGGCTTGGGTATGGCTGAAGCTGGAAGGTGTCTTGGATGGGAAATGTCCTCCCAGGACGAGATAGCAGCATGGACATCTCCTGGCTGGGTGACCTTAGACAAATCACTTAACCTCTCAGAACCACTGTATTCTCATCCATGAAAGATGCAGAATTCCTATGGTTGTGGGGATTAGAGACCGTGTGTGTCAAGTTCCCAACACAAAGCACCCAAGAATAAAAGAGCTGTTATTGCTTATGTCTCTCTCTGATATTCCCCCCTTCCCTTGAGCATGGGCTGGCCTTCGTGACTTGCCTCTAACAAATGGAATAAAAGGGGAATGATGATACAGCTGCAGAGAACAGGTGATGAAAAGCACTCCATTTCCTCCATGTCTGCTTCTGGATCTCTCAATCCGAGAAGCCAGATGCCAGGTCATAAGAACACTCAAGCCGCCCCCATGGCCTCCAGGCAGCAGCCACATGAGTGAACATGGAAGCAAGTCCTCCAGCCCCAGTCAAGCCTTCAGATAATGGCAGGCAGGCCTGGTCAACGTCTTGACTGCAACCTCATCAGACATCCTGAAGTCAGAGCTACCCAAATAAGCGGCTACATTTCCAACCCACAGAAACTGTGGAGATAATGTTTGCTGTTTTAAGTTTGATGTTTATTAGAATAAAAACACAACTAAGACACTTTGTAATCAGCATCCTTGGACCAGCATTTGCTTTGGGGTTGAGCTGCCCCAGTCTCCTCCCCATCACTGTATCACAGACGATCTGCATTGAGGAGGGTCCAGATCCTGTGGAACTGGCCATGGAAGAAAGAATAATAACTAATATTCACCGAGCACTTACCATCTGCCAGGCATTGAGCTAATCAGCACTTCACATTTATCTTCCTAACACAAGTCCCAAGAGGGAAACACCATCATCCTTGTCTTACAGATGGGAAAACCGAGGTGCCAAAAGGTTGAGTACCCACCCAAGATTACACAGACAGTAGCAGAGCTGGGGTGCAAATCCAGGGCCACGATTCCAGCCCCCAGATGTAGTGCCTGGCCACCTGAAGGGCGCGGTGGCCCGAAGGCCCATTTCCCTCTCCCGTCTCACCCCCAGCCCCCACCACCGCCTCCACCCACGTGCTTTCCTGTGAGCGTGACTAACATGGCTTCTGGACAAATCCCACCCAAATCCCGCCAGGGTTCTGGGACAGACCCCCACCCAGCCTGCTGTCCCTTTGCCAAGGCAGTGCCTCTTCCCACTCCCACCCTTCAGCTGCCCCAGCGCAGGTCACCCAGCACATTCATGGTGAAAGGTCCCTCCCTCCAGGTCATCCAGTCCAGCCCCCTCGCATTCGTTCAGATGCAGACAGTCCCAGAGAGATGCGAGGGCTTATCTAAAGACAGACGTGGCTGAGGGAGCATAGAGGCCGGAGCCAATCTCCTGGCTCCTCTCAACCCAGGTGCACCCTCAGGCTGGCTTTCAGGGCCACTGCCCCCCAACCCGCTACCCAGGTACCCAATGGAGGCTCCACCCACCCACCCAGATACTGGGGATTGAAACTCGATGCCAAACTTCCCAGCATCCTCCACTAGCCCCAGCCCCAGAGGAAGACAGGAGGAGGGGGCTTATCTCCACCTGTGAGGTGGTGGTGTTCACCCCACCCCCATCCTCCCCGCCAGGCAGCCTTGATTAATGGGCTGGTGCTATCTTATCTCCCAGCTGCAGCAGTTAGGGATTAATGGGTGGTGGCAGGGCCCTGAGAGGACACATCCTGCCCCCAGATCAACCCAAGAGTTCTGCAGGAGGGCGGGGAGTGGAAGGAAAAGGGACCGCCATCTTGCTCACCCACCCAAACTGGCTGGGTCCCTGGGAAATGTGCAAAGCACCCAGGACAGGGCCTGGCAATCAATAGGGACTTAACCAATGGTAGCCCCTGTTACATCCTGCTGTTGTAAACTCTTGGGGGCCATGCCTGCCCTGGGGTTGAGCTGCCAAAGCCTCTACCAATGCACAGCCTATGGATTAATGAGAAACTCACCTCCCCACTCCAGCCTCAGGTGTCCCATCTATAAAATGGGAACAGGTTTGGGGTTTGAAACCAGGTTGTAGGTCCAACATTATTTAGAGTGACTAGGAGTGGGTTGAGGGATTTATTTATCCATCTGGGAGGCTTCAGAAAACCCCTTCAAACTCAGCCTCAATTTTCTCATTTATAAAAGAGATATGATAAATATCTGCATTGCCCACCACACAGTGTTGTTAGCATTTACCAGCTTCTGGAAAACCCTGCCAGGACTGTTCCATGTCACAATGAGTGCGGGTTCCCAGAGGCAGTCAGACACCAAACTCTGACCAAGGGGTTCATGCTGATACAAGTTGCTACTGACAGACTCAACCCCAAATCCAGGCTCAGCTTTGGGAGAGAAAGGTTGTTTGAGTCACAGGCCCTCCAGCTGGACTAAGGGAGATGGGCCAGATGTTCTGCTAGCCCAGGTCAGTTTCAGGTTAGTTACTCCATTGCCCAAGTACTACTGATAGCAGCACCCCCTTTCACTCTCCAAGTGTCCCCCCTTGCAGAATCAGTCATGCAGTCCTGAGGCTGAAGGAAGGAGATTCTATCCTCCCTCAGGGAAAGAGAGACCCCATCTAACACTCAGCTGTGGCCAGCATAACTCCACTGGTTACACTGAAGTCAGGCAGCTAACTCCACCAGGGCCATGCAGGGGCAGACTCAGAAGTCCAGGGGCTCAAAGGACTGCTCCCAACCGCCTCCCTAGATTTCCCAAGAAACACATGATCGCTTCCTAGGAAGAAGGAAGTATATGAAGATGAGTGAGGGATGGGGGAGTGGGAAGAAGGGACTTTCAGATGAACAGACAGAATAAGGGAAGAATGGATGAATGGAATGAGAGAAAGGAAAGAAAAACAGATGGATGGACATACGGGGAGAGTGGATGAATGGAAGAAAGGAAGGATGGAAAGGTACTGAAAGAGAGGGATTAAAAAATGTTTGGACGGACAAGGGGAGAGATGGAAAGAGATGAGCATCAGAGACCTTTGATGGCCCCCAGCCCTTGGACAGAGCACGGCAAACAGGGAGCCCAGCAGGAGGTTTTCTTTCCAGAAGGACACAAGACTGACCCTCTGGGGTCCCAAGAAGACAGTCTTCGCTCCCCGACTCCAAAGACATTCCTAGGACAATTCCTTCCAGTTCACTCCCTGCCTCTTCCCACTGCCCCTGCCACAAAGGGCAAAGGGCAGCACAGCCAGAAAGCTATCTGCTATCAGCCCCACTCACCCCAACCCTGTTTACTCTGGGTCTGCAATTAACAGAGTCGCCTTCCCAGATCAATTAATAGTGGGGGGGCTTGAAAAGGCACTGGGAGCCCCACAGGTCTGGTTACCCATTGAAAAGCGATGGGGAGCTGATGGCAGCTACCCCTCCTTAGTCCTCTTCTGAGCTGTCCCACTGGCCACCTGCCCTGACTCCCACACCCAGGTCCCAGGCAGCTCTTAGCTCAGGAAGGCTGGTGTGGGATGATGGCACTGAAAGCCCTGCCTCAAGGTATGCAGGGGCAGCTGGGGTCCTGGATCTGCCTTCACCTGGGCAGCAGCCCCCAGGATCAGGGTCAGAACACTGTGTGGTCTAGGGGTGAAGATCATGGGTGCTGGGAAGGGACCAGACCCAAGTTTATAGACCCACCTCTTCTCACCTACCAGCTGTGTGACCTTGGGCAAGTGATTTAATCCCTCTGAGTCCCAGTCTTGCCCTCTATAAAGTAGGGATGATGGCAAGTCAGACCCACGTCAAATGATGCTGTGAGGATGGAACAAGTTAACTTACAAAACACACCAAGCATGTCAGGCATCAGCCACAGCTCTGGGCTCCTTTAGGGAACCTGGGGCACCTTCTCAGCCTCTTCCTCCTCCAGGCTCCTTCCCCTCTCCCCTAGAGTCCCCTTAGGTACCAGCAGACAATAGGAGGTTCTGTTTCTTCACTGGCCCAGAGAGGGTCCAGAGGTTCCTGGATGTCCAGCACAGTTGCCACCAGCCACACAGGGTTATTTACATTTAAATTAACTAAAATTAATATTATTCAGCCAATGGTGGCTCGGTGGTAAAGAATCCATTTGCCAGTGCAGGAGACGTGCGTTTGATCCTTGAGTTGGGAGGATCCCCTGGAGAAGGAAATGGCAACCCACTCCAATATTCTTGCCTGGAGAATCCCATGGACAGAGGAACCTGGCAGGCTACAATCCATGGGGTCTCAAAAGAGTCAGACACAACTGAGCAACTGAACAACAATAGAAAGGATTACAGTGCTGAGTCATGCTGCAACACGGATAAACCTCAAAAACATTCTGCTAAGTGAAAGGAGCCAGGCAAGAAAGTTCATACACTGCATGACCAGACTCCTATGAGATGTCCAGACAGGCAAACCCATGGAGATATAAGCAGCTTGATAGTTTCCAGGAGCTGTGGGCAGGTGGGAGAATGGGGGAAACTGCTTAATGTGGACCTAAGAGTTGCCTTTTGGGGTGACAAAAACTTTTAGAACTAGATAGAAATGGTGGTGTCTAACATCATGAATGTACTCAATGCCACTGGAGTATTCACTTTAAAACGGTTAATTTCATGTTATGTGAATCTCATCTCACTCAGTCCCTTGGTAGGAGGAGCTGCATTTTAAGTGCTCAGTCGCCACATGTGGATTGTTGTCCAGCCGCTAAGTCATGTCCAACTCCTTGGACTGCAGTGCACCAGGCCTCCTGTTCTTCACCATCTCCCAGAGCTTGCTCAAACTCACGTCCACTGAGTCAGTGATGCCGCGGCTCCCCAATTAGAGGACGCAGATACAGAACGTGTCCATAACCGCAGAGTTTTTACAGCAAGCTTGACCTTCAGGTAATCAAATAATACTAGTGGTAATACCTCTTACATACATTATCTCATCTGACTCTCACCAGGATGGCATTTTCTTTTACAACATGGGGAAGCTGAGACCCAGAAAAGAGGGAACTTGCACAGGGAGAGGCGGGCTAAGGCCCTGTGCTGGGGTCTGTTAGCCTCTGAGGTCCTTTCCGCCCCCCAGAGTCAGCCCCAGGAAGTAACAACCAGACTCCCTGGCCTTCTGGCTGTCCTGCTAACCTTCCTGCTTTCTGCTGAAGGGCCTTGGCATCTGTTTAAAGCAGGCAAGGGTATGAAAGTATACAGTCTAGAAGCTGAAGGGTGTCTGGTTCCTGCTTGCAAAAACTGTGGGGAAGAGGACTTATTGCCAAGTGATTTGGAATTCTAACAAAAATTCCAGGAAGCTAGAGGCTGGGTGAGTGGAGGGGAAAGAATGCACCTTCTGATGACCCCAAGTTGCCTGGCCACGTAACTAGGTCCAGAGGGCACTGAGCACTTTGTCTCTAGTGGACCTTCAGCTGTCTTCAGAGCCCTTCAGGGTGGGCTGAAAAGGCCTGAACGTTTTCCTGCCTTAATCTGGCATAATCCAGATTGTGGGTGTTAGTTGCTCAGTCTGTCCAACTCTTTGTGACTCCATGGACTGTAGCCCGCCAGGCTCCTTTGTCCATGGGATTCTCCAAGCAAGAATATTGGAATGGGTTGCCATTTCCTTCATCTAGATTGGGGCAGTGGAAAAGCATGGAAGGCTGGAGAGTCAGAACTTTGTTCAATTCTAGCTTTACCGCTTCCTGCCTAGATGACCTTGAGTAAAATGCTTAACCTCTCAGAGCCTCAATTTCTTTATCTGCAAAATGACTGACTGTTCTGAAGATGTGATCTGTTATCTCAAGATGACAGATGTGACTCCCAAACACCCTCTAAAGATGAATTATTGTCACCAGGACCCAAGCGGTTCTCAACCACTATCCTTTTAAGGATCTCACCTGAAGTATGAAGCTCAGGGAAGTCTTAAGATTAAAATCCTCATCAGTAATATTACTAATAATAGCAATGGTGCTGGCATGAGCCAGATTCACTGAAGGGTGATTATGAAATCGCAGACAGAGGGATGGGCTGGCTGCCCTGCCTGTACTCCAAATATGTGTTAAAGTCAGATCATCTGGAATCCTCCCAGCTGTGCGACCCTGGGCAAGTTCCTCAGTCATCTCTAACTTCTCATCTGTAAACCTGAATGATAATAACATCTACCTCTCAGCCTTATTGAGAGGTTTAAATGAGATGAGAAAGCACTTAGCAACATTCCTGCACATACAAAAGTCTGCAAACACCATTTATTAATCAGAGCTGGGTGCTGCAGAAGGTTAAGAATGTGTGCGTACTTGGCGTTCTCTGTCGTATCTGACTCTTTGTGACCCTATGGACTGTAGCCCACCAGGCTCCTTTGTCCATGGGATTGCCATGCCCTCCTGAAGAGGATCTTCCTGACCCAGGGATCAAACCCACGTCTCCTGCGTCTCCTTCACTGCAGGCGAATTCTTTACCACTGAGCCACCAGAGAAGCCCAGGAAGGACATGAACCCAACTAATTACATCCCCAGGCAGAGGAGGCAGGTTGTGTGGAGCTTCCAGAAGGGAAAGTTCTCATTTTAGCCTCAAGGAGGCCCATGAGCCTTGGCACATGGCTAGTCCATGAACAGGAGGAGGAGTGGAAGTGATGAGCCGGCATGACCCCCTCCACGGCCAGTATTTCCCATCACATCAGAACCACGTGGGAGTGACACGTGCTGAACTAGAGTCTGCAGGTGGCCCAGCAATCTGAATAGGTATTTTAACCAGCTTCACACTGCAAATTTGGGAACCTCTCTCCCCTCCTGGCTGTGGGGTGTGCCCTGTGACAGCCCACGTCAGCCAGCCTAGTCAAGGTAGATCCAGGGGGCAGCGACAATTCACAGGCGTGGGAAGTTAATCCCAGACCTCATCTGCCCATCATAATATTTCTAACAACTAAACAGAAACAAAAACCATGGGACAAATGTAGGGGTGAGGAGTAACGTGTGGCACAGCGCAGACACTGACCGATGTCAGGAGATGACCAGTGGATCAGGGTAGTGAACGCGTTAGTCACTCAGTCGCATCTGACTCTTTGTGACCTCATGGACAGTAGCCCACCAGGCTCCTCCTCTGCCCATGAAATTCTCCTGAAATTCTACTAGAATGCATTGCCATTTCCTTCTCCAGGGGATCTTCCTGACCCAAGGATGGAACTTGAGTCTCCTGCATTGCAGGCAGATTCTTTACCACCTGAGCCACCAGAGATTCGTTTTTGACCAATGATTCAGGGTAACCACCGACCAACCAGAACAGAAGTCTGAGCAATCAGAACATTCAGAACAGCCAAATAGGGCCCAGCTGGCTGCACATGGCCCTGGAGAGAGTCCACACTGGTCAGGGGCCACTGTGGGGGGCAGAAATGCTTGGGGGCAGGGCTCTGGGCCCCACCACAGCCCTCACCATACTCGGCCCCCTTCTCACCTGTCTTATCTGCTGAGTTTCCACAAGCCACATCATTTGAAAAGAGGATCGCCTTACTCTAAAAACACCACTGGCAAAAAGCACTGATGTGTGAGTGTTTCCTCACAGGGGCCCTGTCGGCCTTTGGGCAGAACAAGTCCTGGTCCCGCAAGACTGGATGAGGCAGTGATTTAGCACGCTTGGTCCCTGCCCAGTAAATGCTAGCAGCAGCCCCGAGGGGTCCTGATGAGCAAAAGAGGTGCAGGGGTAGGGGCAGGGGGCAGCCTATCCATCCATCTGAGAAGCACTTCTCCAACAACTGAGTCAAGACGCGGAGCAACCAGCCTAAAGCCACGGCACAGCGCGTGAGGCCAAGTCCAAATCTCAGACAAACCTCATCAGGGCCTCAACTTCCCAGCAGTGGGCAGGAGGGAAGTAGAGGCCCTTTTCAGAGAGCCTTGTGTGGGGCACCCATGCCTTGAACCCCCGACAGCTGGAAGAACAAGCACCAGGTAGCCCCACTGTGGCCTGAACCCTCAGCGTCCGAGCACAGAAGACCCATTCTGGGGCCAGGCAAAGAAGCTGCTACCACCTCGGTGGCCCTCGGGGCAAGTGCCCAGCAGTTCCCAGGCCAGGGCCTCAGCTCCCTCCCAGCCAAGGACAATCACTCCATTGGCTAGAGTAGGGGAGAGGAGATTCACTGGCCCTGCCCAGCTTCTCCCCACCCAAACCCTCTTCTTAATGAGGCCATTGTCTGCCCAGGGTTCCCCCAACAGCTGGCCCCCACCCCTACCACTCCTGCCCTGGGTTTCCCCTCCATGGCCTGCCCTCCAGGACCTCCTAGGGGCTTCCTGACTTCCTTCCCTGCACCAGGAGCACAAAGGTCCCTGGGGCCTCTCTGACCTATAGTTCCCCTTCCAGGGCCACACACTTCCCTCTCCCAGCCTCTGTTTTTTAAATAATCAAAGATGCATGGACTGCCAATTCTTCTGTTTGGCATGAGAGAGGGAGTTCCATCCTGTGAGCGTGTGATTCCAGCCAAAAGGAAAGAAATCTGCTCTTATATTCACGGGCAAATGAACCATCCTATGTTGATTTGTGGAAACATGGAGAATAACTTACAGAGCTTTAATAGCGCCTTCCCAGACCCTGGGTAGTCAGGAGCCAGCAAATAGAGAATAGCTATCAGTTGAAACATTTGGTAAATCTAGGGTTCCCAGGGCCCCCTGCAGCCACAGCCGGGGCTGAGAGATTAGGGACCCTGCACTGACTGCCTCCTGTGATTGCACAAAACTCTTTCAGCACTTATACTAGAGCACTTTTAAGAATCTACAGGTACTTCTCGTTTAATCTTACCAGCCAATCTGCAAAAGGAAAGTCCCCATTTTGCAGACGGGGAAACCGAGGCATGAGGAGTTGTGTCTTACCCAAGTTCCCACATAAGCAGTAGGGACAAAAGCCTAATTGTAGGTGCCTTTGACTCTGTGTTCACTGCTCATTTTCTCCTCCACAGAGCAGCTTTGGAGCACCTCTCCACCCTGCACCAGGAACCCACTCTAGCTGTGATTAGAGGCTATCAACTGGCTGTCCCTCTAGACTTCACACTCCCTGAGGGCAGTGGCCCAGCCAGTGGGGGCCAGACCACTGCAGCCCCATTACTTGAGTCCCACCGAAGTATCTGCTCCAGCTCCAGGGCCCTCCTCCCCTGTAAAGCTGTTTGGGTCAGGGCTGGACAGGGTAGACCCACTCCCAGCCCTTCTCAAATGCAAGTCACAAGTCACAGAGGGAAATCCTGGGTTCAAGTCCTGGCTCTGCTCTTTGGCTATGTGACTCTGGGCAAGTTGCTGAACTTCTCTAGGTCTCAAATTTCTCGTATTATATGGGGAAGATAATGTCTCCCCCACAGTGCGGGGGGAATAATTAAATGAGGCAATGGATGGGAAAGCACAGAACGTAAGGCCAGGGACCTAGCGTGCACTAAACAAGTGTTCAAGAGAGTAGGGGGAGAGGGAGGTCTGCACGAGCTTAGAGGGCTTGTCCCTCACCCGCAGTCCCGCAGGGAGTGTCTGATACCTCTCGGCTTACTCACTCAGTCCTCAATGGCTCTCCCCACAGTCACCCTACAGCCCTCCTGATCTTCCCTGGGCCTCCCAAGAATTCCAAGAGAGCCCACGAAAGGTTAGAGGAAGGTGCTCCCACCTGAACCCACTTGGCTCCGATGACTCCTTTCTTCTACTTCCTTCCACCGAGTATTCATCCATCCGATCAGTCAGTCATTCATGCAGCATGTATTGAGCATCTCCTACGTGCTGGGAGCCAGGGAAACGGAGATGGACAAGACAAGTCTTGTCCTTGTGGAACCCTCAGCCTGCTGGGAAGCCAGAAACTGAACAATCCAACCTAGAGAGACGATGGCCAGGAAATGAGGATCGCATAAGGAGGTCTGGGCTTCTATGAGTTCTCCCAGCCAAGAGGCCTAGACCACCTAGACAGAGCCTTGGAAGGAATCCCATAAGGCACTAGAGTTATTATCCTCATTTTATAGATGAGGAAACTGAAGCACAGACAGGTTAAATGACTTGCCCAAGGTCAAGGAGCATTGCTGAAATTAGAATCCAGTCCTACTCCAGAGTTCGTGGCCTTTTTATTATTATTATTTAATATTTGGCTGTGCCTCCCAGCGTGCAGGATCTTAGTTCCCTGATCAGGGACCTAACCTGTGCCTCTTGCAGTGGAAATGTGGAGTCTTAACCACTGAAGCACCAGGGACGTCTCCAGAGTTCGTGGTCTTAACCCAAACATGTAGGTGCCTCTCTGAGATGCTTCTAGCTGGGTGCCCACCAGCCACAGCCTCAGGGCTCCCAGGTGTGCTGGAGACCCAGGGTGAAGAGGGGACTCTTACTTGTCCTTCTCTCCATCCCAGCCCTGTCCGAAGAATACCAGCCATGCCCAACCTCCACCTTACTTCCTCCTGTACCTCAGACAGGCATTCTTAGAGTTAGACCAAGACCCAGGCCCAAGACAAGTCTGGCCTCTCCTTTTTTTTGCAGAACCACATGAGATCCAGGACAAATGGAAAACCTGCTGGTGTCCAAGCTCCTGGAAGGGAAGACCAGGTCACCTCCCTGGCCACTCGACTCAGTGGCAGTAAGCCCAGGCCCTCCAGGACAAGGCCCCCCCTGCTTCGAGATCCTAAGCAGGGCTTCCTGAACTCTGCCCAGAGACAGGTTGTGCAGCAGGAAAGGGGGACAGCTATGGGCCTGTGGGATGCATGTTGACTTTGAAGTTGACAAAACTAAAATGCTGGAAAGAAAAACAGTGCTGTCAGTGTGATAGGAAGAGCACTGGACTGGGAGTCAGGAAGGTCAAGTTCTAGTTTCCTCTTATAGAAAGTTGGGGGGATGGGAGGATGCTGGGGGACAACAGTCATGGGTCCCCACTGGCACTAATAGTTCTTTTCATTTCACAGACCACTCACCCTGGGCTTTTTGCTGAGCACTCAGCAGCAGTTGCTGTGAAGACAGGTGTCCCAGCAGGAGAATGCTGAGACTGCAAAAGGCAGGTAATTCCAAGAGGGTCTGGAACAAAGACGAGATTCAGTCTCACATCCTCAGACATCACATTCCCCCGGGAGGCAGGCAAGCTTGTGCTGCCAAGACCTCCACATAGCCAGGGACAGGGACTTCCCTGGTGGTCTAGCAGCTAAGACGCTGCACTCCCAATACAGGGGCCCGGGTTTTGTCCTAGGTCAGGGAACTAGATCCCATATGCCCCAACTAAGACCTAAGCAGCCAAATAAATAAATAAAAATAAATATTAAGAAAACAAAAAGCTGGGGACAGAAGAGGTCCCACCTTGGGCCAAGGACAAAGTCAGCCTCATCTCCATTGTCATCCCAAAGCCCTTCCTTTTCATTATTCTCAAGATGGCCCCGTGGAGAACGCAGGACAGAGACTGCGTTCCTCACCTCACAGATGGGAAGCTGACACTCTCAGGGTGTGGGAGGGACTTGCTATTAAGCTGAAATCACACAACTGAGATCCTCCAGCTCCACGCATGGCGCACTCCCCCCGGGACACGCTGCCGCCCCTGGCGGCCTTGGAGGGGCACGATCGTGGCGGATCTCCTGCTACGGCCCTGTTCTAGCACTCGTCACACTGCCACATGCTTCTCTCATCCTATATCCAGTACATCTTCACCACCACCAGTAAATAACTGCTACTAACCGCATTTTGAAATAAGCAAATTCAGGTCCAAAGTCCAACAGACATATGTCCAAAGACACGCAACTAGGAAGCGGCTGGAATTCACCACCAGTCAGTCTGACTCAAAGCCCTGACTCCTCCCACTACGCTTCACTGCTTTCATGAGCCCACATTCTCCATACGGGCCAGTATAGACACTCTTTCTCATGTACGCCTGGCCCACAGCAGGTGCTAGCTAAATGTTAGTTCATGAAATCATTTTTCCCATGACTAAAGATTAAAAGGAACAAAGGAGGCTATTTCAAACAGATAAAAATTACAATCCAACCAGAACACATAATAATCACAAAACTTTATGCTGCTAACAATGCAGCTTCAAAGTGTAAAAAGCAAAAGTGAATCAAAAGAAGAGAGAAAAAAAAGAAAAATTAGCAAACCCACAAAGTAGATTTTATACACGCCTATCAGAAATGAACAGAGGAAATAAGCCAATGGTTCTTAAACTTTTTGATCTCAGGACCTCTTTACACCCTTAAAAATTGAAAATTTAAATTAAAGAACTTTTGTTTATATAGATTTATACCTATTAGTATCTACCATGGTTAAAATGAAAACTGAAAAAAAAATTAATTCATTTCAAACAACCATAATATACCCATTATGTTAACAGAAATAGCAAATTATGTGAAAAATAATTATATTTTACAAAACAAAAAAATAGTGAAAAGAGTGGTACCATTTTACACTTTCGCAGTCTCATTCATGTTAGGTTAACAGAAGACAGTCAGATATCACCTGCATTCAATCTGTTGTTACATGTTGTTTTGGTTGACATTTATGGAGAAAATTTGGCTTTACATGGAAATATTAAAAAAAAAGAGTATTTTAATAGCCTTTTCAGATATTATGGCTATCAAAGTGATACTGCCAAAATATTGACATGTGGCAATTCCTTCAATGTTGGTTGTAATGTAGAATCTAAATCCCCATCAATAAACTTTTCTTACTCAGCAAAATAAAATCCTTAAAATTCATTGGTCTGTCGTGCACTTGAGTAGATCTTCAAATTACGTACAATTTTGACCTTGTAGACTCCCTAAAAGGGACTTGGGGACCTTCAAGGGAACCCTGACCACAAGGAGAACCACTGAAGTAGGCACTGAAAAAGCAGGAAAATAGGGACTTCCCTGGGGTCCAGTGGTTAAGAATCTATGATCCCAATCGCAGGGATCCTGGGTCCAGGGAATAAGCTCCCTAACAAGCTCCCACATGCTGCAACTAAGACCCCATGCAGCCAAACAGAAAAGAAGAAAAAATGTAGGTTTTGATAACATTAACTAGCCAGGTGTCTGTTGGCCCCACTGCACAGCTTGCGGGATCTTAGCAAGGAGTCTTAACCACTGGACCACCAGAGAATACCCCATAATTAGCAAGTCCACTCAAAGGGTTATCTGTGTAGAACTTGGCTCACAACAAATCATGAGTACACATTGTTTTGAACAAGCAGGTTCCTCCATCACCTGGTGGAAACGTGTGCCTGGACAGACAGCAGATGCTCCCAGATGGACAGATGTCCAGCATGCCAAGTGTTTCGCCCAGCTGCCCTGGCCCTGGAGCAGGCTTTTCAAGAAGGGAGACCACGTCAGAGCACAGCCCCGTCCTTTCTCTGGCACCAGGGCCAAAGTAATCAGCTGGCCTGGCCACTGGGAAGAGCTTCCCTGAATGGCTGCCCCAAGGCCAGCCCCCACCCGGGTTTGGTTCTCACGAAGGGCTTCTCGCCTCAGTTTCATCACAGGCCCCATATCCAGGAGCCTCAGGGGCCCTCAAGGCAGAATTGTCAGGTAAAGCCCACCCATCTTCCTCTTCCAGGAGGTTTCCAGCCTCGCCACTCTGCCCTTCAGGGGCCCTGAAGCTGCCAGGTACAGACGCCCCCGGCTCTCAGACCATGTGCAGTTCTTACATAAGCAGCCCAGAAACAATGCTTCACTCTGTCCAGGCCAGGCACTGGGACACCAAAAAACAGCACAGGAGACCAGCTGCCCAGGGAGCCAGCACCTTGTTCAACCACCTGGGACTCCAACACTCTTGCCAGTGCCCAAAACCACACTTCCCCTGGAGTAGAGAAGCTCTGCCAAGCCCAGAGCAGGGGGTGAGGGGTAAGCTGGAGTGCAGGGAGCAGAATTGCTGCTCAGAGTCCCAAGCCGGAGCCAGGGCCAAGGTGTCCGAGGGAGCTTTCAGGGCACACAGCATATTTATATCCTAAAGTCACACATCCCTTGGCGAGCTAACATTCCTGGATGCCTATTGTGTGCTGGCATTGTGCAGGAGGCTTTCTTTCCATCCACCGCTTTGTCTGCCCCTCACAACATCTGCTGAAGAGGTTCTATTTCACAAACAAGGAAATGAAGGGTCAGAATAGCTAAGTATGCGCCCAAGGTCGTCACTCATAGAGTATACACTCAGATGTGAACCTGGCTCTTTCTGTCTGCAGAGTCCAAGACCTTGCACCACTGCTACACTACACTCTCTGACCCTGCAGGGAACGGCCCTTCACCTTCTGAGTGGCCATCCCAGAACCTCTCACGCTGGAGTTAGGAGAGAGAGAAATGGGAGGAAAGTATGTTCCTGGACATCAAAACAACAGAGGGCTATTCCACCCGAGGGCTCTGCCTAATTTTCCTTTGCCTCCTCGACCATGTCTTGTGTCTTTTTCTCAAAACTAGATCAGATGAGGCAGGCCCGATGTCTTTTGTATTTCTGGATCCCCATCTGTGGGATATGCATCTCAAGCCTTGCACACAGTAAGTGTTGTGTGTGTCATTTGACTATTAAGAGAAGTGGTCCTTCACTGCTCCCCACTAGCACTGCAAGGATAGATCCATGGGAAGATGGAAACCTTGGAGATATTCAGGAGATGGGGTGGGGAGGATTTGAGGGCAAGAGTGTAGGGGGCAAGTGCCCCAGAACTTCTTCCCCTAGCTCAGAGCACCCCAAACCCTGCTACAAGACTCCTCCCCAGGGTACCCTCCCCAACAAAGGCTGGGGAGTCAGGTCTCCAGTTAGGTTGTCAGGAAGGAGCCCGCCCATCCCACCCCACTCTAAGCCTCTTAGCCAAAGCTCCTCCCACAGGAAAGCCAATGGAAGGCAGGATCCAGATGGACCCCGAAAGTGGGGTCCCTGAAACCCTGCCCCTTCTCTGATGCCTCCGTGGATATCCTCCTCAATTCCTTTCTTCTCTAGGCTCCCAGAGGAGACACACTCTCCTCTCTCAGCATTTCCTACTCTAGGCTGAAATTTATCTTAGGGCTGAATAGTTCCCTGGTCTTTGGAACCAAATGTCTGGATTCAAATCATGGCTCCTTCATATGTTAAGCCATGTGACCAAGGGCCAGTTACTTCACTTCTCTGAGTCTCCCTCCCCACCCCACTCCCCAGACACACAGAGTCTCTTAAGCCTACAGACTCAGAATCCAGAACCCCTGGTCATGACCCGGCTCTGACTCTTGGAATCAGATCTGGATTCAGGTCCTGGCTCCAATCCCTACTTAATCTTTTAGGTCAGTGCCTTTATCTGTAAAGCACAGACAGTAGTAGTACCTACCCATCTTATACCATTATTGTGAGAATTAAATGAGGTAGTTTATGTGATGTGGTCAGAAAGGAAAGACTTGACACATGGGAAGCACCCAATAAGTATTAGCCATCATAGGAAATAGTTGATAAGGTTATGAAGTGCTGTGAAGTCTGAGGCACTAAATAAGTGCTCACTAAACAGCAGGTATGATTATCTTGGCCCCCACTAAGCTGGGATGTCCGGGAGGTGGGCTCTGGATCACATCCATCTCTGATTCCCCAGCAGTCAGCACAGCTGCCCGGAACCAGGCAAGAACTCCATAAATGCGTGAGCACTGGAGGTGAAGCACTTGCCCGGCTGGACCAGGAGGGTGTGAGCAGCCAGAAGCCTCCTGCCGGGAAAGGGGAGAACCCAGGTGTCAGGAAAGAGAAAACAGAGCAGAAGGGTAAAGGCCGAGACGGAGAGATAACCAAGTGAAGTGAGTGAGAAAAGGAACAGGAGAGGCTGTGTCGAAGAGAGATAAGGAGACGGCTAGAGACGAGGAAAAGCCTAGGGAGGTGAAGGAGTCCTGGCGAGAGGCGCAAGGCAAGGCTAGAGCACTGGCGAGGGAGCAGGCGAGCAGGAGAGGGGCGCACGAGCGGGCGGGACGCTGGGCGGGACGCGCGGGCCCCAGGGCAGGAGGGGCGCCTTGGGGCGGGGGCCGGGCGGCCGGAGATTGGCTGCGGCGCGCGGCGAGGCCGGGGCTGGACCCCAAGGTGGGAGGCGCCAGGGATCCCTCGGTGCGCCCGGGAGCGGAGCGAGGCTGCCAGCCACTTGGGCGACCTCAACGGCGACGGAGTGTCGGGGGCCTGCGCAGCCATGCGGGCGGCGGCGGGGGGCGCGCGGGCGGCCGCGCTGGCGCTGCTGCTGGGGGCGCTGCACGGGGCGCCGGCGCGGGGCG
>SJXQ01008033.1:182497-201354 GCA_006408695.1 Aepyceros melampus | reverse complement strand
AGCTTGGCTCTTTGGCCTCTGAGCCCCTAACCCCACCCCTGCTTCTCTCCTCAGTGGCCAAGATCTGTGCCCAGTGTGAGATGGAGCACAGCGCTGACGGACTCATGGAGCAGATGTGTTCCAGCGACTTCGGTGAGTGCAGAGCCACGTGGCCACTGCCCTCTCCCCAGAGAAATGCACTTTTTTGTTTTTTTTGGCATCCCAGGGACTTCAGAAGCCCCTCAAGGCCATGGTCCATCCCTGGCCAGGGCTCTTGCAGCCTTTCCTTGACACTGGCTACAGAAGGGCCTCCAGGGCTGGATTCTCTTTGTGGGAGGCAGGCTTGGTCCAGAGATGGATGGGGGCAGCAGAGGGGAGAGATGGGCTCCAGGACGGAAGCGCAGCCCCCTGGTCCCCGGGCACCTCTGCCTAGTACCTGATGCATCTCTGGCTGGGGGAGCTGTGGTCTCCGGCCCCACAGCTTCATCCTGGAGCCTCCTCATTCCTGGGGCAGTCAGGACCTGGCTCCTGTGCAGACCACACGGCCCAGCCTGTGGTCTTTGCCCGGTTGGTTCCCGTTTTGTGCCTTAGTTCATTGTTTCTAAAAAAGAGAAAGCAACGCAACCCTTCCTATAGCAGGCCTTTCATGTTGTTTGTTTGTTTGGGAAGAGAACATTATTACTGCAAGGTGTGTGTATGTCCAAGAGAGAAAAAGAGGGGGTGGGAGAGAAAGAAGATTTTTATAACAGCGTCTCTTCCTGGGTGGCCATCTCTGGCTTCTCCCAGAGATGGGGACCCAGGGGCCCGAAGAAGGAGCATGCTACCCTAAGTGACCACGCCCTGCTCTATTAGGCTCTTTAATCACCTCGCCCACTAGCCACACACTCCACAAACATCCTACAAACTCCTACACATACCACAGACATCCTCTTATACACAAAGCATGCAGCAGCACACTACACAGGCACACACACGTCACAGAGGTGACTGCAGCGCTTCCCAGCCCTGCACGTCACGGTGGGGAAACCAGCACGGGCTACAGACAGCCCCTCCCCATAGCTGGCAGTCTAGCATTTACCAGCCCACCACTGCTCCAGACTCCCTCCACACACATGCACACACACAGCCAGAACTCCTATTTGGAAGCATCCATCCCCAGAGATCACGAAGTCCAGCCTTCCGGCATCACAAGGACCCCCTCCACCAAATGCTCCCTCCAAGTGGTTATTTCCACCCCCAGTACTTTCCCTTCCCTGGGGAGCCCACGCCCAACTTCACTCCCCAAGGAGAGCTCTCCGCCCTGCACCTGGTATCATGGAAAGGCACAGCCCAGATCTCAGTTCGAGCCAGGCTCTAGAATTCAGGCCCATCACCACCTCTCCAAACCTCATTTCCTCACCACACCCATTCATGTCAGGATGAAAGCCGATAATGTCTGTACAAGTCCAGCACCTGGTGGGAGCTTCGTAAGTGTACATGTGGAAGCCCCATCTCTCCAAGCCCCAGGCCTGGAGCTTCAGGCAGAACACCAAGCGTGGGGTCACCAGCATCCTAAGCAAGCCTGATGGTTCTCTTGGCTGACCCCCTGTCCACCCCCCACACACAGTGGTCAAAATGCGCATCAAGGAGATCAAGATAGAGAATGGGGAGCGGAAGCTGATCGGAGCCCAGAAAAAGAAGAAGCTGCTCAAGCCAGGGCCCCTGAAGCGCAAGGACACCAAGAGGCTTGTGCTGCACATGAAGAATGGCGCTGGCTGCCCCTGCCCTCAGCTGGACAGCCTGGCAGGCAGCTTCCTGGTCATGGGCCGCAAAGTAGACGGACAGCTGCTGCTCACGGCCGTCTACCGCTGGGACAAGAAGAACAAGGAGATGAAGTTCGCAGTCAAGTTCATGTTCTCCTACCCCTGCTCCCTTTACTACCCCTTCTTCTATGGGGCAGCAGAGCCCCACTGAAGCGCTCTCCTCCCTGCCCCACCCAGCCATGCCCTGTCCTCAGTCCCCATCCCTGGGGCACTCTCTCCTCTGCCCACCTGGCCTCCCCCTCCCCCAGGCTGACCCAGCCCCTACGCAGAGTGATTCACGCAGAGCTGGGCAAGCACAGGCACTAAGGGATGGACACGGAGCCAGGCTGTCCTTGACCAAGGGGTTCTGGGGTCCTTGGAGGTTTGCTCCCAGAGAACCAGGCCTTTCTCAGTTCGGAGGAAGCCACAGGGTCTCAGAAAGTAAGCAAAGAGGAGAGAGCGAGGAAACGGTGCAGGGGCTTGGAGCAGCCTGAGGAGGTGGCTTCCAGGGGAGCCGGTGGTGTCAGCCCTTCTGTTGGTGGTGGGGCCTCGCCCGGGAGAGGAAAGTCTTGGCATTGGGCTGAGCTACTTAGGGGACAGTTCCTGGCCCCCATGCCCGTTCATGTGTCATCATAGCCCCCAGAGGAAAGGGTCATGGTGCCCTCCAGCCACACTTTCCCACCTCCCCCACCTCTGCCTGTCTCCTTCCCCACTGGACTGGGGAGAAGCCCAGCCCAGCCCCCTCCCAGAAGCTCGCTCTTCAGCCTCCGCATGTCCCTATAATCTGATGACCATAAATTATTGCTTCTGCTGCGAGGCCATAGGTACTAGACTGATGCAGGTAGGATTTCGTTTTCTATTTTTTTTTTTTAAGTTTTTAATTAAATCGAAGAAAACAAACAGTTGACTTTGACCAGGTGATTTCTTTGTCAGTGAGTTCCAGGAGGGCGGGCCAGGGGCCATTCAGAAGGGACTTTGAGAAAGAGACCTTTTGGTAACCCACGGTCTGTCCACACAGACATACTTGGAATGCCTAAAAAGAGCAAGTCCCATGGTTTTGCAGGATGCACTGAGAACACACAGCGAGCGTCACCCTTCTTATCCCCACAATGAGACTAAGTGAGCAATGGGGATGACTATCCTTTTGTCTCAGAGGAAGGACAGAGATGCCAAGTTCCCCAGCCTTCTCCCACACTCAGAAGGTTCCCATGGTCCTGCAGCATCTCCCTGATATGGGCAGTGCCCGCTCCAAGGAGCCCCCAAGAGGCTGGGCCACAGGGAACTACTCTGAAGGGCCAGAGGCCTAACTTGCCACTCCTACCCCTTCAGAGCTCAGACACCCCTGGACGCTGGACATGTAGGAGATGGCGGCGTGAACAGGGACTACTCCAAGCTGGTCCCTGGAGCATCAGTATCGCCTGAGCTGGTGAGAACCACAGCAGCTCAGACCTTTAACACTTTGAAGCACTTGGGGAGCTTTTACAAAATACTAGGCCCTACACTAAAGCAATTAAACCTGACCCTCTGGAGGGTGCCCCCTGGGTGGTGTGCAGCCAGGGCTGAGAACTTCCATTCAGATAAGCCAACGGCTGAGGCCGGAGGAGGGCAAGGGGGGCTGGGCTTCTTCAGGCTGGAGCAGTCCTGGTCCTGCTTGCAGGGAGGGGACCAGCTCTAACACGGCCAGGGCCTTCTTTGGTGAGCTCAGAGCAAAGGGAGGCTGCTACCTTGAGCTGAATGAGGCAGCACGGGGAGAAGCCTTGAAACGGAGGCGACAGGCTGCTGTCACTCAAACGTCCAGAATCCGGGAGGGGTGATGCAGGAAAGCGTCCTGGGGTACCATCAGCGGACGCCGAGAGACAGGGCAGACGTACCGGGCAGGGGGCTGCAGACACCCCGAGACTGCTTTCCTCACCAACTGGGGTTCAGCTAGGATGCCAAGTCCAAGCAAGACCTGCTGCTCCTCCGAAATAATGGAGCCACGTTCTCTCTCGAGATGAGGAAAAACCCTGGCTTGCTCCCGCAGCTCTCAGAGAAGCGAGAAACGAAGAGGACAGTGCCAGCTAACAGGTGGTCTAACAGCCGGCCATAAATCACCTCCCTGGCAGTCAGGTGGCCCCACCACAGGTCAGGAGCAGCAGAGGCCCACTTGTTTCTCCTCCCTCTGAGGACACCGCTGCCACCCACCCTCGCCCAAAGCCTGCCCAGCCCACCTGGCTCCCTGAATCCACCCCTTGTCTCCCAGCCTCCTACCCCAACCAAATATTTATGGACACTTCTATGGTCAACCAGGCCCAGGAATTATTTTTCCACTGAATACACAGGGCTCAGCTGCCTCTGGCCGGAGTACAATACTGACCTCTGTCAGGTGCTGGCAGCCCGTGAGAGGGAGCGGGCGAGGAGGGGCTCCCTGAGCCCATCCTGGCAGGCCCCGGCAGGACGCTCCTCACCCACCCCTACAAAGGCAGCAGGCTCTGCGCTGCACCTCACCTCTGTTCCCAACACCTGCTGTCAGAGCCCCCAGGACTCTCTTCCCTGGAACCGGACACCCAAGAGGCCCAGCAAGGCCTGAGCCCTTGCTCATTCTGTCCAGCCACAGAACACTCCCTCCTGGCCAGCCTGAGACAGGCGGCGGGGGCCGCCCCGCGAGCGTCTGCACTGCGTGTCGGCGACTGTGGGGAGCAGAAACCCCCAAAGACAGTGGGGCTTTCCCATGCAAGGGGGCCTGGAGCTGGGAGGTCCATGTCCCAGGCTCGTTCTGTCTTCCTGCTCTGCCTGCGGCAGGGGGCAGGGGGGGGTTGCCTCCTCCTCCCAACTTCTCAGCCACATTCCAGGGAGCAAGGCAGGGAAGGGCTAAGAGCAAAAGCTGCCCGTCAGCTGCCTCTGGCCCTTTTGATCAGGAAAACAGTAATTTCCCAACAAGTCCCACCTGGTAGATTTCCACTTCTCGCTCACCAGCCAACACTCAAGTCACATGGCCAGCCCCAGTTGCAAGGGAGCAAGGAAGTCAAGTGTTTCAGTTGAGGACAAAAGGAGCGTTCTGATAGTGAACAGAAGGGATTCAGGGAAGGCCTCCAACACTCAGGATCGGGAGAGAGAGGCAGCAGAGCCCAGCTCTGGGTTCCAATGCTGTGACCTAACATCTATGTGACACTGGGACCACCGCCCAGCCAGAAAATGGAGTAATCGTGTCTACTTCACAGGGTGGCTGAGCATTAAGTGGAGAAATGCATGAAAAAATACCTGGAAACAAGGCCCAGCATTTAGAAAATGTTCATTAAATAGTCATTAGTATTTTTATTAACCAAAGGCCTTGACCTAGCACAGTGCTTGTGCAAAATACTGCTTATTAATTTCTAATTGATTTGTTAACCAACTAAGAAATGCTTCTGGCAGGAAGGCAGGAACATCTAAAGGCCATAACTGTTACTTCTAGAAAGGTGAGAGTCTACATTTGGGGTTTTGTATCAGAAAATACATATTATTACTGTGGTGGGAAAGTGCAGATCCTAACCACTGGACTCCCAGGGAATTCCCCGTCCCCACATTAATGATGAGGTGGCTCAGCGGTAAAGGACCCACTTGCAACGCAGGAGACCTGAGTTTGATCCCTGGGTCGGGAAGATCCCCTGGAGGAAGCAACAGCAACCCAGTCCAGTATTCTTGTCTGGGAAATCCCATGGACAGAGGAGCCTGGTGGGCTACAGTCCACGGGGTCACAAAAGAGTCAGACGCGACTTAGCAACTAAACAACAATTTTAATGATGAGGAGGCTGAGGTTCAGAGAAGTTAATGAACTTATTGAAGGACACACAGCTGTACTTAGCCGTGTGGTGAGGATTTGACCCCCATGCTCTTAACCCTGCGGACTACTGCCTACAGGGGGCAAAGCCAAAGACAGGTGGGCATGATCGGTGTGGAGGCAGCCGTGCTTCTGCTACCCTGCCTCACAGGAAGACTTCGGGGGGCCCTGCGAGCAGCAGAGAAGCCAGTCTTGAACACCCCCTTCACTCCTCCTCCCCTCTTAGCCCGTCAGCATCCAGCCTCTTGGGTCCCACAAAGGAAGCTCACAGCCCACAAGCGTTCAGTTGGCTGTAATCCTGGCTAAAGTTCACTCCTTGGGAAATCCAATGTGGGGGGTGGTTGCTGCTGGAATGTGTGTGGCTGGGACCCAGTGTCCCAGCCCAGACAGCAGGCTCTGCTGGGGCCAGGGGGACCCGGAATCCCCAGCCCCCAGCTGTGCCCGAGAATGGAATGTGCTGCTCTGGGTGTTGAAAAAGCCTCAGCCAGGGAGGTGGGGCAGTGCTGGGAGCTGGGGGAGGAGCTCCTGCCACAAGACTGCCTCTGTTCCCCTGGAGGCTGAGCCCACTTAGCTGGGCTGGTGGTGGGCAGGACCCTTCCATTAGCTCAGCGTCTCAGAAACTCCTGGAGTTTGTGGGGGCAAGGCAGAACAGAGGGTAGGGGACAGCCAGGACTGCTATGGTGACCATTTTTCTCCGGTGCCCAGAAGCACCTGTGACACAGTTCCTACCAGGGCTCCATGGTTTACTAGCTATGTGACCCTGGGCAGGTTACTTAACTCCACTTACTCACTGGTTAATAACAGAACCTAGCTTTGGGGACTCTCATGAGGTTTCAATGAGATGACACACTCCACACACTGCTCACTACAAGTGCTGAATAAACATAGGCACTATGATCTTAAAGCCACCAGCTGCAGGAGATGCTGGAGCCAGGGCCCCTTGATGCCTCGAAGTTTCCATGGAGACAAAGGGATGATACTGGTGCTTCTCTTGGCTTCAGCTCTGAGGGCCAAGTGACTGATGACCACAAATCCAGAAGGCCCCAGAAACCAGGGCCAGTTCAAGGTCTGCCAAGGATCACTGGAGACCGCTCCCCACCATGAGCAGCCCACAAAAAATGATGGACAGAACTCTCAACCCAAGTCTGGGTTGGCTGTCTATCCAAGTCTGCCCAGCAGGCCCCAGGGCCGTCCTAGACCTGGCTCCCATCCCCTCACTGGGTCCCTGAGAACAAACCGGAAGGCATCTTTAAAGCCAGGCATCCAGTTCTACAACAGACAATTTGCCTTCTAGGCTATGCCACCTTTGGTGCCATCTATGCTGCAGACCCCAGAGAGCTGGAAGGCGCCATCCACTCCTCGTAAAACCCTCCACGGCTCCATTCTCCATTTCCCAGTGGCATCTGCACTCTAAAGCTGTCCACTGCTGGCCTGCTCTGAGGCCCTCACATGCACCTCAAGGGGACAAGAAGGTACCCTTCCTTCATTGACCCCAGATGAAAACCTTGTTTCTCACGCCCCGGAATCCTACGTCCTGAAAGCTCCTCAAGCTATAGTCTGGATTCTACCAACACAACACTAGACATTGTTTTCATTTCCCAACATAAAATATTGACTCTGCTTTTTCAAACTACAGTCTGGCCTCGTTCTTTCCTGAATAATAATCTATAATTATTCTCTGGTTTTAAAGAAATCGCTGTTCTAAGCCATGCAGGGCAGAGTTGTTTTGCTATTCCTGAAGACTGCCAGGAAAAGAGAAATTAAGTTAGCATTTATTGAGCATTTACTATGTGCCAGGCACCTAACTTCCCACCTAAAGTGGACTGTCTCATTTAATCCTCACAGCAACCATATGGGATAAGAGACCACTCTCCACCCACTTTACAGATGAGGAAAGCAGCACAGACAGGCCTGGGGGCAAGCCTCTCCCTGTAGCAACTCACTCCAGCATGGGTGCAGTCCATGTAGAACAGGGCCAAGTGTGGAGCTGGCCCATCACAGCACCTGCCTTTGCTACCGCAGGGATGCCTCCTGGCAGGTGCACGCTGCTCCGGCTCCGAGCAAAGCCCTCTGGCTTCATCCTCCAATGTGGTGGGGACCGCATGCTCACGCGGATGCAGCGTGGCTCCCGCAGTGAGGGGCTGGACTGGATTAACTCTGAGCATCCCTCCAAGTGACCAACCGGGCCACACGCCCTCAACGAGAACTTCCTTCCTGGGCTGGTGCTGCCACTCTGCTCTTTTGCTCAAAGACCCTATTTTCCACTCCTCCAGCCTTTCCTCTGGACTGCCAAGCTGCTGAAGCCACTCTGGTACTCAGCACTGTGAACATGCTCTTCTGTAAAAACTGCCAGAGCAAGGTTCTGGCTGCTTCCCTGCCTCCTGGGGCTCCTCAGGAGCTGCTGGGGCTCCCCCATACTAGGGGGAGGTCCCAGACCAAGGCCTCAGTGCAAGGACTCCCCAAGCATCGCAGTCCAAGGTGCACGCGCACGGGGTCGTGAGGATGGAACTGCAACCTGACCTCGACCCCCAGGCAGAGTCCCTCTGCCCCCTCTTTGCTGCCTCAGGCCTACGGTCTGGCAGACACCCCTCTGCAAGATTCCACGCCAAACCTTTTGAGCCACTATCCCTGGGCCTCGATTTCTTCCCCTGTAAAATGGGAAGAAAAACAGAACCTACCTCATAGGGCCATCTTGAGGATTAAATGGAATAATGTGTATGAAGTGCCTCTCATGGTGCCTGGTGCCCAGCAAACAAACACCCCCCCCCAACCCCCTACCCCCAGAGCACTGCTCCCACTTCAATTTCACAGCCAATCCTCTTTCTGGTGGGTTCTCAGCCTCCCCTGGAGCTGATCCTTTCCTGCTTTCTCAGAGGGATTAGCTAAAATCTTTCCATTCTAAACCCTGCGTGGCTTAGCATTTACTGAGTCCTGGTCCTAACCCCAAGCCCTGGCCCTCACAAAGTGGTCACAAGACGGTGCCTCATGTCAATCCTAAAGGCATCTCGCTGAGGGCCTCCTGCGCAAGGCACAGCTTTCCTCCAACCCCAGCTCACACACGACCTCAGCCTCCGTGGCCCCTCCACCCAGTCCTGAAGACACAGCCCAGGCCTGCAAATCTGGCCAGCACTGGGGGGCACCTGGCTCTCCAGTCTCAGGGAAAGGGGCAGGCAAGGACCAGAACAAAAACATAGGAAGCTTGAGGCCTTTTTATTGACAATTCTCCATATACAGACATCCTTGTAGTTCCTCTCCAGCGTAAATAAAGCATGAGCACTTAACTCATATCTCAACAGGACCAAGGAACTTGAGGAAGGGGGTCTACCAAGGCCTGCCTGGCTCCCCAGGGACTTGCCCCTCTGGGCCTGGGGCAGGCCCCTGGCTCCTAGACTGGCGGGCCGGGAAAGCAAGCTGGCCTAGGATGAGCCCTGACTCCCAGCCTGCCTCCTCACGTGCCAGCTGAGAGTACAGACATGTCTCCACCTCCCAGGCTCTGAGTTGCAGGCAGCCCATGAGTCCAGGGGAGCACCCGAGGGCAGGAGAGGGCCCCTGTCTTCCTGATCCCATTCCCCGTGCCCCACGTTCCCGGGAATCATGCAATCAATAAATAAATAAATACTTCAAAAAGGCAGGGAAGCTCCAGGGGAAGGAAGGGGTGCCTGAGCCCGCTCATGGCTTAGGAAGAGACACTGAGCCCGTAAGAGTCCAGGGTGAACACAAAACTGGTGCAGACGGGACGGGCACCCCAGGTGGCCTTATCCCGTAACTGAGGCTGTCCTACTATAGATCAGCCCTGGAATCTGAGACCAGCCCAGCAAGACCACTAGGATGAGCCCTGACTCCCAGCCTGCCTCCTCACGTGCCAGCTGAGAGTACAGACATGTCTCCACCTCCCAGGCTCTGAGTTGCAGGCAGCCCATGAGTCCAGGGGAGCACCCGAGGGCAGGAGAGGGCCCCTGTCTTCCTGATCCCATTCCCCGTGCCCCACGTTCCCGGGAATCATGCAATCAATAAATAAATAAATACTTCAAAAAGGCAGGGAAGCTCCAGGGGAAGGAAGGGGTGCCTGAGCCCGCTCATGGCTTAGGAAGAGACACTGAGCCCGTAAGAGTCCAGGGTGAACACAAAACTGGTGCAGACGGGACGGGCACCCCAGGTGGCCTTATCCCGTAACTGAGGCTGTCCTACTATAGATCAGCCCTGGAATCTGAGACCAGCCCAGCAAGACCCCGCACTTCCCAGGCCCCCAGAGGTCAAGGGCTTCAGGACCTCTGCTGAGCTTACCTGGCCTCACACTCACTCCATGGGACGAAGGGCCAGTGAGGGAAGCTGTAGCTCTAGGCCAGAGGAGGGTGGCCAAGGCTCTGAACATGGCGAGCAGGAGGGACTGAGTGCCCAGCATCTTCCCAGCAGAGCTGAAAACACTAGGCTAACATGTGGGCTGAGTCTGTAAGCCAGGGTCCTGTGGCGTGGGGCTGAGGCCCTCTGAGCTGCTGCAGCTCCCCGTGTTTTACTCTGCTTAATACTGAAGGGTTCTGCCAGGCCCTCCTCTGAGAGAATCAGGGAACTTTGACCTTGTTTCTAGAAGTACTTTTGGTCTTGATAGCCCTGGCCGTGCCCTCTGGCGGGAAAATGATGAGCTCCTGACGCGTGTAGGAACACTCAAACAGCAGACCTGGGACACGGTGCAAGCCCTTCTGCAGGCTCTGGGAGGGCAAGGGCCTGGCCCAGTACCCAGCGGGGGAAGAAGTGCTTTTCCCAATCTCGACCTCCGGCCTCAGAGAACTCCCAGGCATGCAGGGATGCCCAGAAGACCAGTCCAGATGAGGCCTGGCTCACTGCTGCCCTCTAACTTCTATTTCCCGCCCAGCCCTGAGTTCCCTAACACCCAGAACAGAGCCGGGCAAACATGCCAGTCCTGGTCAGGGAGCAACCACTACTGGCCATCCGCAGGAGTGGAGGACCGCTCCAGAACCCGGATGCAGACAGCGGGGGCAGGGAGGGGAAGCCTCCCTAGCATTCAGACCACATCTGCCCAAGGCTAAGGGTGGGGAGAGCGGGGTCCACTCCTGGCCCCGGGGACAGGCGGCCTCTTGGACCCTGGCCCCTCTTCTCACTTGCTTAAGGTCTGGTTACACGCGGCACACACAAACACAGTCTCTCTCTGGGCTTCAGGGGCTGAAAAGGAGGAAGAACTTGGTGAGATGCTTCCTCATGCCCTCTGGCTCATTGCCCCTCCAACACAACCCTCCCCCAGCCTACAAGCTCACTGTCCCAGCTCACGCACTTGCCCTCAGAGACTTCTCTTTCCACGGGACCTGGGCCTCTCCCAGATGTTCTATGCATTAGACATTATTTTGGCACCAAAAGAATAACTTTCAAAATGCTTTTTAAAATAAAATACCAGGAGAAAATTTTCCAAAATGTTTTAACAGTGGTTATTATCTCTGGGTGGTAAGATTACAAGATTATTTTTCTCTTCCTTCTTCTTCTGTATAGTAATTTCCAAATCTTCTAGAATAAGCATATGTTACTAGTATGACCAGAAGAATGAAAAAATAAAGACATTCAATTTAACATTGTAACACAGTCCAAAGCAGTCTGCAATACATGCTCCCTTTTTTTGAAGCACATGCATATGAATTTTTCCCATGTGTGATGGCATTAATGACCCAGACGGGTCCACGCCTAACAATTCCTCCTGAGAGATTAGGAATGTCTTCCTTTGTTTTTTTTTTTGTTTTCTTTACAATGAGTACGTATGGCTTTTATAGAAGGAAAAGAAATGATGCTTTTTATTAAAAACATTGCCAAGGCAAGGGGAAAGAGACTGGGACTGCGGACTGCAGTCTCCCTGGGGAAGGCAGGCGTGGAGCTGGGGAGCCGGGGAGGCTGCTCACGCTCTTGTCTTCTAACTGCAGTGAAGTGGTCACGGGCATTCACTACTAGACTTCATAATTCAGATACATTATATATATATACTCTTGTCCATGCAGCAAATATTTCCATTTTTCCTTCCTTAATGGGAGATGGAGGAAACCCCAAGTTCCCTGGACCTCTCACTGACCCTAGCTCCTTCCCACATGCAGCACTCCTCTTAGAAGAGGGAGGCGGACCCCAACCCCCAGCCTGCACCACTCACCTGTGGCCCCCATGGAGGACCTGGGCACCTTGAAGGAGCAGCACCGAGAGCAGAAGCTGTTCCCACAGTTACTGCAGTTCCGCTGCGGATGAGAGCCAAGGTCAGTCTCCGATCCCCACCCCCAGTACCCTGAGCAGGGCAGGACTGAGACCAGAAGGGACATCCCACAGGAAGGCTGGTGAAGGCGGGGACACAAGGGAGGGGAGACCTGCTCCCTCGAGCAACCGTCCGACCAGAGCCCAGGCCTAACGTGGCCCGGGGAGTCGGACTGCATCTGTGGCGTGGCACGACGCCCCACGTCTCATCCCAAGTCCCCAGCAGACGCGCCCTCGGGTGACTTACCCTCTTCTTCAGCACCGAGAAGGTGGCCGAGCAGCCCGTGCAGCTCCCTGAGAAACAGAGGCAGCAGCTCAGCTCTGACCCAGCCCGGACATCTCAACTCTCACCTGCTCCTGGGTCTTCTACATGGGGACACTCAGGGCACCAGCCCAGCCCAGCTCCTTGGCTGGCAGCAGAGAGCAAAGTCCACAGCCAGAAGGAGAGGTTCAAACCAGGAAGGAAAGACCAATGTCCCAGACGACCCAGAGCTGCCACCCCTGCTCCCACCCGGGGTTTAGAGACCTCCACCCCCACCTGCAGGTCCAGCCCAAAGAGAAGAGCATACAGCAGAACCTCCCCCTGAAATGACACCAAGGTGCGAGAGACCTGACAACAGGCATCGCTCCGATGATCTCAGATGAAACCCGCCTGACACGATCCCTTCCAAAGTATCTTCTTACAAACACTCTGCCCACAGCTAGAGGGAGAAACGCCTCCTGAACACCAGACTCCTGCTTCCTGTCATCTGAAGATTCCAGGACAGAAGTTCAGAACCAAGTGCCAACCAAGAAGCCTCACAGGGCAAGAGGTGCAGGCACGTGTGTGGTGGGCAGGCTGGGGTGGACACCGCCAGGGGAGGAGAGCCTGCCTAAGCTACCAGATACAACAGGACCACAAGGTTTCAGACCAGGTTTTAAGCAGAAGAAGCAACAGCAGCTTAGAAAATAGCTGGGAGGAGGCAACAGGGGTCAAGAAGAGATGAAGATGGGGAGGAGAGGACTGATCATTCTTTCTCTTTTCCCCTTTCTTGGCCACATCACACGGTGTGAGGATCCTAGTTCCCTGTTCAGGAACTGAATCCGTGTCCCTGCAGTGGAAGTGTGGAGCCCTAACCACTGGACCACAGGGAATTCCCCCGATCATTCCTTCAGATCCTACATCAAGGCAAAGGCACTTAACAGAAGCTGTGCTTGCTACCCACCCATGCTTGTGGGAAAATTAAAGAAGGGAAAGGTAGGCTGCGACAGTGACACAGTCTGATGAAGGGCGTACACGCAGCCGAAAGAAAAAACCCAAAAGCACGGAGGAGAGGAAAGGCCATGCTGGGCCCTTGTGACTTCCAACAAGCTCTTGAAGCAGAAACTGATGAGAACAAGAAGTCCCAAGGGCGCCGCCAGAAATACTGACCACAATTCAGTGCAGAAATCTCCATGTAGATGGGGGTCACTGAGCCAGGGGAGAAAAGGCGGGGGTCCACACAAGGCAGGAGGGTGCTCACAACAGGGGACGGTTCCGGGCTGGCCTAGTTCAGCGCGAATTAGCAGGCTTAGAGCAGTTCCTACCATACCTAGCCAAAGGCTGTGGGAGGGAAGGGAGCTGGGCTGGGTCCTGGAGAAACCCGGACTGAAGGACATTTCTACAACTTGGGGCCTGAAGGCCTCCAATGATCTGATCAGAGCAATTACTAGGTTCAGGGCACACGGCCGGGCCTCAGGACCATCTGGCCAGGTACAGAGCACCAGGCCTCACCTTCACACAAAGGCCCAAAGAGATGTGGGCTGTCCAACCAGACCCCCAGAGCTCTCACTAAACGGGGACACATTGCCTGCACTGGAGGACAGGGGACCCAGCCAGAGCAGGGAGAAAGCTGGCACCAGTGGGTGTAAGGCAGATGCTGTTGCTGTCAGTCAGCTCACGACCCAGGCAGAGCAAAGCACACAGAAGAGCACGGCACACCGCCAGCGGGTGGCGCCACCCCAGGAAACAGGCTGCTCTGGGACTCTGCTCCCAACACAAAAGATCAGGGCAAGGCAGCCCACCTCTGCCTCTCCTCAGCAAGCAGCATGGGCCGGAGGAAAGCGCTGGGTCACAGGCTGACACTCTGGCCCTGCTCAACTGTAAGGAGCACCAGGGCCAAGCACCCCAAGGCAGTCACGTGGGCTAACAAAACAGCCACGCACCACACAGGGCTGGGGCCAGGGCCGGTTCTGCATGCTGACACCGGCTCAGGCAGGCATGTGGAGGAGAGCGCCCCCATGCTTTGCCAAGACCTACCAACTCTTCCTGCCTGTTTTCAGCAGAGGTCCTGACTCATCATGTGAGGATGCCCCAGGGGCAGAGAGAGCAGAGAAGCCTGAGACCACTGCCAGGGCGACGGTCACAGAGCCTCTAGGACAGAGGGGGCTCTTCCTGGTAGGACTCCCCCACTTGGAGGCCACGGAGAGGCTCAGGAGCAGCCTGCCCTCCTCACTCCTCCCGTGGAACCCCCTCCATCCACCGGTAGCCAAAACAGAACGGCCCCCAGAGCAGCTCACTCACCCAGCCCTTCAGGACGCAGACCCCAGAACAGAGCTGCCATACCTGCCCTCATAGCCAAGAGCCCGACGATGTCTCAAGGGAGGGACAGCAAGCAGTCCTAAGAGTGGAGGGCTAAGGGGGGCTTAGGAGAATAATTGTCTTCTGGCTTCGCCATCCTCGTGGGAACCTGACAAGGCTTCACCCATCTCGGTAGGGATTATCTGAACCAAAAGCCAAATACAGAAATGGGATAGACATAAAACTGGGGCACTTCAGACACCAGGGCAAAGGGAAGATGGTGAGCTAGAAAGAATGCGGGAGTGAGATCAGATAAGGTGGATCTGAGTTACAGCTGAACCATGTACTGGCTGAAGACTGGCCAAGTTACTCTTTTCAACCTCAGGTTCCTCACCTATAAAATGGGAACATCTAAGGGGCCTTATTTAAAACTCACAGACATAAAAGTATAGTTTTGCCAGAACAACAGTATTAAGTCTGGGGTAATGTCATCTGGGACTTCTGAAACCTGGCTGCTTCTAAGGACCAAGTGAGACGGTGTATGTGAAAGTGCACTGACGCAGAGCCATCAGCAGCAGTCAACAACCATCACAAATAAAAGGAAGGGACCCTGAATGCCTGGAGGCACTCGCAGAGCAGAAAGAAACAGGATATCCCAGGATGTCTAGCGCTCAGGAAGCAACTGCCCTGGTCGCTGCGGGAGAGGCAGGCGGGCCCTGGAGCGCCCGGGTCAAATACCTCACGATAAACCCCACGGGCTTCCTCGGGACTCTCACCCACCAGATCTCAGGGCACAGCCAGCCCGTCCTCCTCCCTGTCTGCTGCCAACAGGCAGAAGCAAGGCTCTGCTTCAGGACCAGGGAGACCCCTGAAGTTCTCCAGGCTCCAGCTGTAACTTCATCTGGCTTGGCTCCCACTCTCCTGATCAGAACCAGGCTTCCAAGCTTGTTAGTCAGCTCAGTTGTGTCTGACTCTTTGCAACTTCATGGACCAGAGCCCTCTGGGCTCCTCTGTCCGTAGGATTTCCCAGGCAAGAATCTTGGAGTGGGCTGCCACTTCCTTCTCCAGGGGACTCTCCTGATCTAGGAATCAAACCTGGGTCTCCTACATTGCAGGCAGATTCTTCACCATCTGCGCCACCAGGGAAGTCCCTCCAAGCTGTGAGGGCAATCAAGTCCACCTTTCTCCAAGGTCACATTCTTAGACCCACCCCACAGTCAGTATAATGAGGACTGGCCAATCTATGGACTTGGCTGGGGAGAAGGGGAGCGGGGCTCCATCATCCCCAGAAGACAGTGTTTCCTTCCATTTGCTTCCAATCAGACTGGAAAGATCCAGACAAGTGCCTAGGCACCTGAGGGAAAGGCCAGGGCCTCCCGTGATAATAGCGCCCCTTATGAAGCACTTACTGTGAACCAGCCAGCAATGTGCCAGCACTTCATAAGCATTATCTCTTTTGAGACCTACAGCAACCCTGTGAGAGAAGAACTTGTACTGTTCCTTTTTGTCATTGTTTAGTCGCTCAGTCGCGTCCGACTCTTTGCAACTCCATGGACTACAGCACGCCAGACCTCCCCGTCTTCACCATTTCCCAGAGTTTGCTAACATTCGTGTCCATTGAGTCAGTGATACCATCCAACCATCTCATTCTCTGCCACCCCCTTCTTTTGCCTTCAACTTTTTCCAGCATCAGGGTCTTTTCTAATAAGTCGGCTCTTTGCATCAGGTGGCCAAAGTATTGGAGCTTCAGCATCTTTTACAGAAGGAAAACTGAGGCATGGGGAAGTTAAATAATTTGCTTAAGGTCACCTGGAAGCACTGGGGTTTACCTAGACACTCAGACTCCTCACTCAGCCAGCACACTCCACAGCCTGCCGAGGCTCTACCCTGCCTCAGGACCACACTGCCCCGCGGTCCCAGAGGAGCGCTTCCAGAACTGGACTCATCTTCCCACAAGACGCAGGGAGGACAGAGACACAAGAAGGAACCCGTGCTCCCTCCCTCGCAGCCCTGCTGTGCCTGTGGGTGCCATGGACACAGCCCTACTCCTCGGGACACGGCACCTCTGCCCCGCGGCCAGGACACCTCCAGCCCGCCCTGCCCCGGCCATACCAAAGTTGTTGGTCGGGTACCGCTTGCGGAGCCGCTCCGTGAGCCGCGACACCTTGCTGCGCAGCACCTCATTCTTGCTCAGGAAGCCATTGTCCTGCAGGACCAGCTCGTCCTCTGCCGGGCACGGGGCCCCCTCATCATCCTCCTGCGGGAACAGCTCCTTCCAGTCCCGTCCCCTCATGACAGGGCTCTGGGACCTGTGTGCATGGCGAACCCCGCGAGGCGTAGCGACCTCGGCTTAGCATCCCCAACCCCCTCAGCCCCTGCCCACCTCACCAAGGCTCCTACTTACCAGCACCACCAAGTGGGTCTCCTGCCTCCCAAGGTGCGGGGGAGAAGAAAAGAAAACAGAGAGAAGATAGCAAGGAGGAAGCTGCCGGGAGGGGTTCCCCAAGCGAGAGGAAGCACAGGAATGCTACTACACTGACTCGAGCATGTACTGAAGGGCGATGTTAACAGAGACCCCATTAAGGATCCCAACATCAATCACTGGGGAGAAGCTGCACACTCAAGAGTCACAACTTCAGAGTCCACAGTCACACATTCAGGTTTTAGAGAAATCTCAGCAGTAGAAAATGGAAACGTCCATGTGGGTGAGGCTACAGTAACAGCAGAGCCAGCTGGGTGAAAACCATAGGCCTGGAGCAAACTCCCAAGACCTCCATTTCCTGTATCCTCCACTTTACAAGAGTCATAAAAAGAAGTGAATTCCTACTATTTAAAAAAGCCATAGAGCAAACATGACAATAAATGGCAAATGCCACCAGGACTCTGACCGGGGATGACAGGAACCAGTGGGGACTGTGTGACTTCTCTGAAGGAGACAGTCTCTCCTCAGCTACACTGACCGCTGCATACTCAGGGCTCCCAGAGCTGCTGAGTTTTTAGAAAAACTGAAAAATCCAGAGTTTTTACTATAGTCTCTTCAATTTTTAAATATTGGCTAAAAAATTAAAGCTTTGCGTGCCAAATAAAACACTTCTGCAAACTACCAGTGTGAACCATTGTTCCAAAACCAGGCAGACTGTTGAACTTTCTCCAACCTAGCACTTGGCCATGCAACTGCTTTCTCCAGCCTCCCATTCTCACACCTCAAAGGGACATCTGACGGACCTCATCCTTCAGAAGAGCAGGCAGAGACCGGGGCAATGCCCTCCTCCAACTCTGCCTGCCCCACATCAAAGGCGCCAGGCCCACAGTCTTCAGTCAAGGCAGTAAACGACCCACCTCCCCTAGCAGGGCGTTTCCCAGAGGCCTCCAGAGCCACCCCCGCCCTGGGCACCCAGGACAGACGCCAAGCTCAGCAAGAGGACGGGCAGAGGTTCGGTGGCATCCTTTCAACCAGTGAGTCTGAGCGCAGGGCACATTTTACCCTCTCACTTGGATATAAGAGAACTCTAAAAACCCAGACTTGGAATGTGAGAGGCCACACAGTTCCAGGACCACCCAACTTCTGACCTGGTCAGCTGGGGGTGCTGGGGAAGGCCACCCACCTCAATTGCATCTTTAAATCCTCGTCAGGTTCAGCCTCCTCTGCCTCCTCCACACTGCCTGGCGTGAGGTCCTGGGAAGAGAGATCCTTCAACAGTCAGAGCAAAGACAGCCCTGCCCCCAGGGGAAAGGCCACCTCCCCAGAGCCAGCACCCAGGTTTCTCAAAACAGCAGTTCATGCCTCAGAGGAAACAGCACACCTGCCGGCAAGAAGGAAGTCGGGAAAGAAAGCAGTCTCCAACCGAGCAGGACAGAGAGAGGGACCAAGGCCACGAAAGGACCGACAGTGGCTGCAGAACATGGTGTTGAGAGCAGGAGCTCTGGAATCACGGGGCGGGGTCTGACTCCCGTCCCTGCCGACTGCGGACAACTACTCTGTGCCTCAGCCTTTTCTTCTATAAGGAGAGTAATCTCATTCTCAGAAATATCCTGCACCTCATGGGTCTATCAAGTACTTGAACGGCAGAGTAAACACTCAGTAAAGCATAGCACAGCCCTTGTTACCACAGTTATTACTATTAAGCACTTCAGAGGAGGCGGGGCTGGGAAGGAGGAGGCCAGCCCAGGAGCTATACAGTATGAACAGGCTGGTAACAGGGAGGCCAGGCAGCCTGCCCACACCAGACTCTGCCCAGGCGGTTAGGGGTGCTCACCTCTGTGGGCGTGGGTGCGGGAGTACAGTCCGCCAGAGCGCCCTTCCCCCCAGCATCTGACGGTGGCGGGCTCTCAAAGGCACTCTCTTCCTGCCTGGGGTCCATCCGCCGCTGCAGAGATGCCCTATACTCAGACACCACTGCCCAGGGCGAGGAGAATGGGCGGGAGGCAGAAACAGGATGGAATGAGTGGTGTTCTGGGGATACCCGCCACTCCCCGCTCTGTCTCCCCTGGCACCCACTCTGCTGCAGGAAACAGTCACCCT
>SJXQ01008033.1:147170-182338 GCA_006408695.1 Aepyceros melampus | reverse complement strand
AACAGTCACCCTAAGTCTGAAAGAGTTACCTAACCTAAGCCTCATAAACAAGACAGATGTACCAACAGCTACCCCAGGAGATTGTTAGAGAGATTAAATGCAGTTAAGTGCCCGATAAATCACAGCTTCTATAATTAATTTCCAACCACAGGGAAGAGAACAAGCATAGCTATCACCCAAACATATGTACAGGCCCAGGCATCTGCGACTCAAGGCCTCTCCAGACTGCCTTACTGCTTCAGAAACCAGACGGCAGACAGGTACTCTGGGATCACACAGAGACGGGGCAGTGATTCCTGGGGGACTGCACCCTGGAGGTGGGTGGCAGCACTGGGAAAACATCCCTCCCTCGTCTCCCAAAAGCCACCATATCACGTGGGCAGCGATTCATCTGCCTGGGGAAGGGAAAGGGACCCCTAGTAGCAGCCTCCCCTGGATCCCACCTCCCTCTCCAAGGCAGGACCCTGGTGTGGTGCTGCCCCCTGGTGGCAGGCACAGCAAACACATGATCAGTCCAGACCCCATCTCTGCCCAGTTCTCCTGGCCTTACCTCGGAAGAACTCCACATTTCCCAGAAAGAGTGTGCTGTTTAAAAGGGCAAGGACCCAGCACAGAGGCAGCAGGTACAGCATGCAAACCGTGCCCAGAAGAGCCCCATAGAACCTGGATCGACAGAGAGGAACCAAAGGATCAGAAATTCATAAGATCAGAAGGAAACTGGTTTAGGGCAAACCCACAGGGGAGTCTGGGCAAGAAGTAGCTCTGGGAACAGCGAATATGGGGACAAGATCTGCTAATCAAACAAGGGGAACACAAAGTGAGGAGAAACGATTAATAGCCACCAACAGACCACAAGCGACATTAGAGGCCGCAGGAGTGGCTGAGGATAGGGCCACCTAAGCGGGTTTCACACACGTCACTCTTCAGGATCTAGACTCTGAAGTCTGGAATAAGACAGATTTGGAGCCAGTACCATGGAGAGCACTGAGCACAGTGTCTGGCACCAGGAGAGGCTAAATAAGACTAGTCGTCGTGAGTATCACACACGAAGAGCCTCAAAAACATTCATTTCACTTGATCCAACAGTTCCATCCTAGAATTTATTTTAAGAAAAAAAGTTTCAAAAGACTAAAGTTAAACCCATAAAGTGTGCACTACAGGGTTAGTAATTAAAAGTAGAAACTGACTAAATACACAACAGGATGTATAATATATAATTTCATAAATTACAGTATAATCACTGTCTATATTGGTGCAGTATTACAAGTAATTCCAAAAGCTATGCAGCAACATGGAAAACCAATTATATAGTACAATAAGTGGGGGGAAAAAAAAAAGGAGTCTCACCTACACTCAGCTATAAACAGCACGTGCCTATGACAAACTCTAGCAGGCAATCCAAACGTGAGATCAGCTGCTATACCAGAGTGGGCGATTACATGGCGAGTTATTTTTCAGTTACTAAAATATTTTGAGCATACTGCACAAAGAAGGTGTTAAACCAAAGCAGGGCGTTAAAGCCCACAAGCCGACGTGCTGATCTGCACACCAGCGCCTAGAGGGCTCTCTTCCCCTGAGCTAGGGCCACAGGGCGCCTCTTAAGGCAGCGGTCTTTGCCTGGGGTTCTCAGGGCAGGGGCGGTGGGGACAGAGGGGCACTCACTGTGAGGACACAGCGGGGTTCTCCCAGTGCAGCACGCGGTAGGCGGCTTCACAGGTGCAGCACAGGCGGCTCAGGAGGGCCTCCAGCTGGATCAGGCTGCAGACACAACACAGGGGCTCACGCAAGCTGTGTACCCTGCCCCACCCGCTCGTGCGGCCTAACAGAGCTCCAGGGCAGCAGAGCCCAGGGCTTCGCAGGCACAGCCACCTAGTTCAGCTGGTCCCTTCACACCCCTTGCAGGGGTCAGGGAGTTCAGGGAAACTTCATACATCTCAGGCCCCTTCTTGGAAAACTTGCTGAGGTTCCTGCTTTGGTCTCTTCCTAGCTGTTGGTGTTGGGCCGGTGACTTAACTTTTCAAGGATGCAGTTTTCCTCGATAGCAGAGGAGCAGAGTGCCTGAGGAGCAGGGTACCACCTCCCAATGCACTGGAGCTGTGAAGATGGACGGCAGCATGTACAGCAATGTGTCTCCACCCAGGGTTTCAGCTAGACTGACCTGTAGAGTTTTTTTAAATGGATCCCCCCACCCCCATCAAAAGCAAAGAGAGCACGCTCGTGCAATGAGCACCCAGATCTTGGTTTCTGAAGGGCTCTTTGGAAAAATGGCTGATTCTAGAGCAAGGCAGGGAATGTGGAAGATGAATTTGAACATTCTACTGTATCACAGGACTTCCCTCACAGCTCAGTTGGTAAAGAATCTGCCTGCAACACAGGAAACCCAGGTTCGATCCCTGGGTCGGGAAGATCCCCTGTAGAAGGAAATGGCAACCCACTCCAGTATTCTTACCTGGAGAATCCCAGGGACAGAGGAGCCTGGCAGGCTACAGTTCATAGGGTCGCAGGAGCCGGACATGACTTAGCAACTAAACCACCACCACCACTGTCTCATAAAATAAAAAAAGTGAAAGTTGCTGTCATGTCCGACTCTTTTCAACCCCATAGACTATACAGTCCATGGAATTCTCCTGGCTAGAATACTGGAATGGGTAGCCTTTCCCTTCTCCAGGGTATCTTCCCAACCCAGGGATAGAACCCAGGTCTCCCTCATTGCAGGCAGATTCTTCACTAGCTGAGCCACAAGGGAAGCCCAGGAATACTGGAGTGGGTAGCCTATCCCTTCTCCAACAGATCTTCCCGACCCAAGAATCGAACCAGGGTCTCCTTCATTGCAAGTGGATTCTTTACCAATTGAGCTATCAGGAAAGCCCAAACTGAGGACAAAATAAGATCAAAATTAATAATCATAGTAATGGATTATAACCCATTGAATAAAATTTTAAAATCTTGCATTCATATAGATAGTAAGAAGGAAAAGTTCTTTCTTACAGAATGTCAGGTAATAATGACTCTTAGGAAATCACCTATGCAACCATCACAGTAATAAATTGATGAAAGCAAGACCCACAGTGGATTTCAATGTAGTGGGTGAACGTTTGATGAGGAACAAGATACTTAACGAAGTCTCAAAGTACCCCCACTCAGATTACTAACTCTAGAGGGCAAAATAGTCACTTTACAGTGGAGAAACTTTCACCAAGGTAATCAAAGTTACTATCTCCCATAACAGACAGTGACATCATGTACCTCTTGATATGATACAATGACAACGTCATGTTTCTGCCAAAGATGCAAAACCTGAATCCAATCATGAAGAACCAAATTACTGAAAGAGAAGGGAAGTTCTACAAAATAATAAACTTGTTCTATTTTAAAATGTCAAGGTCATGAGAAACAAAGACTAAGGAACTATTCCAGGTCACAGGAGACTAAAAACTAAATGTCATGTAAGAGTCTGGACTGGAGCCCAGATCAGGAGAAATTCATACAAAAGACCTTATTAGCACAACTGGCAAAATTTGATCATGAGCATTTATTAGATAATGGCACTAATGCTAATGTTATCAGTATTAAATTCCCAAAATCTGATTACAGGACTATGGATATGGAAGAGAATGTCCTTGTTCTTAGAAAATATATACTGAAGTGTTTGGGGTAAATAGACAAGATGTCTGTAATTTACTTTCAAATGGTTCAGGAAGAAAAAAATTATGTCTTCATGTAGGGAGATAGATGAAGCCAATGTGGCAAACGTTAATAACTGTTCTATTTGGGTGAAGGGTAGATGAGAGTTCTTTACACCATTCCTAGAACTCTCCCATAAGTTTAAAATCATTTCTAAGGAAAAAGGTTTTTTGGAAAAAATGCAGATATGCAGCACCCCCACCCCTGCAGGTATCTGACTCAAGAGGAGCCCAGCCCTCCACTTATTTATTTGAGCTCCACAGATGTCTCTGCTGCCCAGGAAGAGATGAGAACCCCTGCTGTGTGTCACGGGAGCCACTGAAGCTGCTGCAGTTGTTTGCCAACAGTCTGAAGGTGCTTCCTCAGGAGCTCCAGCTCTGCCACATTTAGGAAGTTCCTCCACATGTAGCAACGATGACTAATACTTAACTGAACACTTGCTGGGTACCAGACACCCAATTAGTCTTCACAACCACCTAGGAGGTAGGCCTATACTTCTCTCATTTAACAGATGACAAACCTGAGTAACTTGCCCAGAGTCACACTGGAGGAGCTTGGATTTGAACCCAGGCTGTGGCTCATGGGAGCATGTGCTCAGCCAAGACCCTAAACTGTAGAATCAGCTAGATCTGGCTTCCAATCCCAGCTTGGTCCCTTGCCTTTTTCCTCCTTCATTAATGGAGGTCAATCGTAGTAGCCATCGCCCAGAACTCTGACAAAGACCAAAGGGAATAACATCCACGTTTTGCCTTAAACAATGTCTGGTGCCCAGCAAGCACCCAGTGTGGCGGCAGCTGGTACCGTCACCATCCCTTACCCCCCGGCCCCTGCCATACTCACAAGCTCTTCACCTCAGCCACGGCCTCGGGGCGAGACAGGCGAACTCTCTGCAGGTCCTCCTGCCTCACGCTGTGGTACTTCCTCCTCACCAGCTCCGACTCGGGCAGCCGTGCCCGGCAAACCTCCTGAAGGTAGCCCAGTAGGGCGGGCACTGAAATCATCAGGGCGCCCACTGAGTACCAGGCCCCTGTGGGAGCAACAACACTGCAGCTAAGCGGACAGCAGTGCCAGAAGCCGCCACGCACCCAGATGTCGCTCCCTCACCTCCTCCAGGCCTCTGCCCAAAAGAGCCCGCCCCAGACCACCTGGTATGAAACAGCATCTCCCCACTCACCCTCCAGCCTCTTAACCCAGCTTTAGTTTTCCTCACAGAACTTACCACCACAAGGCAGACTACAGGCATGGCTGACGGCCTCTCCCTGAAGGTAGGCCCCGAGGGCTAGGACTTTGCCCATCTGGTCACTGTCGTAGCCCCAGACCCTTTCAAAAATATTAAAAACCCCTCTACTAATACACAGCACACCGCAGGCAGCTCGTGCCCGGGGTCTGGCCATGGGGAGCTCCCAATGCCTGACATTCTGACCTTGGGTCACAGGGGCTGACTGGAAGCCTTCCACTCGCATTTAGGACACCACTGACCACTTTGGATGGAGAAATGGTGAGGCTACAATAAGATCCAAGGAAGGAACTTCTTCCATGTTAACACAGAAGCAAGCTAACAGAGCACTGGGTACAAAGTAATGAAGTATCTGTCACCTGAACTAATTTACTGTGGAAATACATTCAGAAAAGTCTAACAGCTTGAGAAATATATCTGAGTTTCAGTGAGGTGGAAAAGCATCCTACTAAGGCACAGAAGATGAGGTCTTATGTGAAATGGGTTTATTTTTCAACTCACTGAAACCACAGGAAGCAAAAGAGACACTTAAGAAATGGCAATTCAATAGCACAAAGGCATGAAGATAGGACCCAGCTCCTCAGAACATTCTATCCTCGGCCCTTCACTCATTTCCCTTGACGGGCTTGGCTTTTTCTGCAGCCATCTGCCAGTTCTGACCAAAAGGGCTGGGTCACAGCATGCCTTTGCATAAAAGGTCCCCAGGAGACATCACTACCCAGGACCCCTCCAGCTACCTACCTGTCCACACACCGACCTCAAAGGCTGCACGCTACAAACCCCTCACTGTTGTTGACTGCCTGGCAGACCCCACCAGGCTCACTTGCTGAGCCAGAGAAAGTCAACAGGCAAAAATGTCTCATCAGTTCACCTTCCTAGTACCTTCACCCCAGGTCGTGTCCTCAGCGGACCCCGGAAAGCAAACTGGGAAAAGGTCAATGCATTTGGTCCAGAGGAAACAGTAATAATGGCTCTAAGGTACTGGCTGCTTATTGTAACTGTGTTAAGTGTTACACATAGATTATCTCGTACTTCACAACTATCCTCTGAGGAAAGGACTTCTATTATCCCCCTTCAGAGAAAATGAAATTTAGTCACTCAGTCATGTCCAACTCTTTGTGACCTCAAGGACTGTAGTAGCCTGCCAGGCTCCTCTGTTCATGAAATTCACCAGGCAAGAATAATACTGGAGTGGGCTGCCATTTCCTTCTCAGGGGATCTTCCCAACCCAGGGACTGAACCCAGGTCTCCTGCATTGCAGACAGATTCTTTACTATTTGAGCCACAGGGAAGCCCCATTCAGAGATGAGTATGATTAGGCCTTAAGAGACAGGTTAAAGAACTTCTGATGTCACACCAGTGGCCCAGTCAGAGTTCTAGCCCCAGGTGGATCTCTCAGGAGCCTGTGTCCTGACACTGAGCAGACACGGAGGGAGGCTGACCCCACAGCGCGAGAGGCGGCTCCCTCATACAGGGCCAATTCTCAGAATTCCTCTCCACTTTCATTCACAGAAAGCCTTGGAAGCAGTTCTTACCCTCGTTCAAGGTGAGGAACAAGATGTTGAGGCCCAGGCAGGTCAGCAAGGAACACAATGGCGTCTCCCACCTGCAACACAAGGCTGTATATTGTCACCCTGTTTATTTAACTTATGTGCAGAGTACATCATGCAAAATGCCAGGCTGGATGAAGCACAAGCTGGAATCAAGATTGCTGGAGAAATATCAATAACCTCAGATACGCAGATGACACCACCCTTATGACAAAAAGCAGAAAAGAACTAAAGAGCCTCTTGATGAAAGTGAAAGAAGAGAGTGAAAAAGGTGGCTTAAAACTCAACATTCAAAAAACTAAGATCAGGGCATCCAGTCCTATCACTTCATGGCAAATAGATGGGGAAACAATGAAAACAGTGACAGACTTTATTTTCTTGGGCTCCAAAATCACTGCAGATGGTGACTGCAGCCATGAAATTAAAAGACACTTGCTCCTTGGAAGAAAAGCTATGACCAACCTAGACAGCATATTAAAAAGCAGAGAAATTATTTTGCTGACAAAGGACGGTCTACTCAAACCTATGGTTTTTTCCAGTAGTCATGTATGGATGTGACAGTTGGACCACAAAGAAGGCTGAGCGCTGAAGAATTGATGCTTCTGAACCATGGTGTTGGAGAAGACTCTTGAGAGTTCCTTGGACTGCAGGAAGATCAAACTAGTCCATCCTAAAGGAAATCATCCTGAATGTTCATTGGAAGGACTGATGTTGAAGCTCCAATCCTTTGGTCACCTAATGCAAAGAACTGACTCCTTAGAAAAGACCCTGATGCTGGGAAAGATTGAAGGAAGGAGGAGAAGGGGATGATAGAAAATGAGATGGTTGGATGGCATCACCGACTCTATGGACATGAGCAAGCTCCGGGAGTTGGCGATGGACAGGGAAGCCTGGCGTGCTGCAGTCCATGGGGTTACAAAGCATCGGACATGACTGAACGACTGAACGGAACTGAACCTGCGATAGAGAGAGTCCTGGTCACTGAAGGAAGCTGGCCCTCCAGCTAGGTCTTCCAAACCAGGAGCAAGAGGAGGCCCCGGAGCTCAGAAGTAACTCAGACAGTCAGGAAGACATGAAAAGTGGGCCTCTCACTTGGACAGGCGACCGGGAGAGAGACCTGAGGTCACACCCCAGGCCCCAAGGTGAGAAAAAGCAGCCTCTGGAAACCACAGGAGGAGGAAGAATTTATAAAATTATCTCTTAATGTTATAACTCTGTTTAACCTGTGTTGTGTAAGGTTTTATTCTCTTTAAGAGGTGTCAATGACATTCTTCTTTAAAGTTTTCCTTTATTCTTTGTATTTACTGAGATAGAGTTGGTATGCAATATATTCTTTTTTTTATTTATTTTAAAGGAACATACACCTGCACAAGATTCATCTAACATGAAAACTGAGTGAACAAATGTGAAGGATTTCTTCGACCATATCTGCGATTTTCTTTTCTTTCTGTGAGTTTTAAACATACATTAATTCCAAAGGAATGAAAATTATAAAGATTTCAATATATAGAAAATGAAGACAAACCAGGGTTGGCATTCTCTCAGCAAACATGCCCGAAGTGAACTGGAACTCTCAGAACCAAACACAGACCCGGCTTCCACCACCACCAAATGGCAACGCAGAAGCCCCCAAAGACAGAGGAAAGAAAATCAGAGTCAGGGTACTGAGTTCAAGCAAATGCCGGTTAGCCTTGATAAAGAACATTAATAGGATAAAGGGAGCACAGATGTAATAACAAAGCCACTGACACCTACATTCTAAAGAGCAGTGTCAGTGTATATAAGGTGAGCCCTCAGAGGAGAAAGTCAAATATAAAAATCAACAGCTAAGTTGCAATGCATTCAGAACTTCAATGCATGTTCTTTTGCTCTAATTGGGGTATTTCACAGCTACAAAACGAGGTTAACTAATTTATGAGCTGCTTTTACTTTTTAATGAGAGTTATGAGTAAGAGAGTGAAATAACCTCTCTCTGCCTTTGTCTTAAAATTGCAAACACTCCAACTTACACCACCCTAATTAGACCTCAGACCCATCTACTAGCTCTGCCAGAACAAAAGCAACTTAAAAGTCAGGTCCAAGGCCAATCCCATCTCAGAAACAAAAACATTACACAGCCACTGAGGTCACTTTCATTAAAAGCCTTTTTATTTTTTTTTTAATTAAAAAACAAAATAGATGTTTATTTTCCTTTTGGCCACACCGAGCAGCATGTGGGATCTTAATTCCTCCACTCCTAGGGATTGAACCCACGCCTTCTGCAGAAGTGCAGAGTCTTAACCACTGGACCACGAGGGAATTCCCTGCTTCTTCCATTCTATCTGATGTCTTTATTGACATTCTGTCCATGGAGACCCACTTACTGGAGTAGCCGATCCCAGAAGAGAGAAGTCTTAAAAATCAACTGCGGCTCCAGGCTTCAGACCTCAGAGAAGCTCAAGATTAGGTCCTTCTTCAAAGTCAAATCCTCTTTACTGAGAAAGAACAACCAAACACACAAACGAACTTGACAGCCACTTTCACAGACCAGTGCGTCATCTCCTAGCGGCTCAGAGACCACAAGCTCTTGGGGGCTTTTTAGGCCCAGTGCTCCTCCCCCATCCAACTTTTTCAATCCCACCACATTCTCAGATTTCTAATTTCATAAAATGGAAAAATCCTAACACATTAGTGCCAAGACGTGCTAATAGACCTGTGCCAGAAAAGGGCAGGATATATATATATATATATATATACATATATATATTTTTTTAAGGATATATTTAACTTTTGCACTTTGCCACAGAAAGGCAAAACACACATACATACATATGCAGGTATACACATACACATGCTTGTGTGCACAAATGCACACACATACACACAGTAGAAACCACGAGACAGCACAACCCTGTGAAGCCTGCACACTCCCCTGAGGAAGACCACAGTTCATCTCAGCTAGCTGGTCATGATGGAATTACAAAGCCAGCCCCTTCGGACACCATCTCCCTAGCCCTCATGTTGACAGCAGTCATCTAAAAGTAGAGAATGTTGTTCTGGAACCCTGACAGCTCATCTCTAGGGATAATGTCATAAATTAAAGGAGTTCTGAGGCAAACAAGAAAAATTGGGGGCCTTGGACAGAGTTAAAAATAAAGCTCCAATTATTTAAAATCCTCTTTACTGAGAAAGAACAACCAAACACACAAACGAACTTGACAGCCACTTTCACAGACCAGTGCGTCATCTCCTAGCGGCTCAGAGACCACAAGCTCTTGGGGGCTTTTTAGGCCCAGTGCTCCTCCCCCATCCAACTTTTTCAATCCCACCACATTCTCAGATTTCTAATTTCATAAAATGGAAAAATCCTAACACATTAGTGCCAAGACGTGCTAATAGACCTGTGCCAGAAAAGGGCAGGATATATATATATATATATATATACATATATATATTTTTTTAAGGATATATTTAACTTTTGCACTTTGCCACAGAAAGGCAAAACACACATACATACATATGCAGGTATACACATACACATGCTTGTGTGCACAAATGCACACACATACACACAGTAGAAACCACGAGACAGCACAACCCTGTGAAGCCTGCACACTCCCCTGAGGAAGACCACAGTTCATCTCAGCTAGCTGGTCATGATGGAATTACAAAGCCAGCCCCTTCGGACACCATCTCCCTAGCCCTCATGTTGACAGCAGTCATCTAAAAGTAGAGAATGTTGTTCTGGAACCCTGACAGCTCATCTCTAGGGATAATGTCATAAATTAAAGGAGTTCTGAGGCAAACAAGAAAAATTGGGGGCCTTGGACAGAGTTAAAAATAAAGCTCCAATTATTTCCAGACTGAGGTTAAGAATGAATACTCTGTAGCACCTTGAGAAATTAATCCAACTCTACTCACCCTGTCTCCAACCTGTCTCTCTCAGGCATCTGAGCTGGCTGAAGGTCTTTATTAGAATCTGATGAACTTCTCCCTAGAAATACACACAGGTGCCTGCACAACTTTACAGGCAGGTTCAGGAGAGTCAGTGACCCCTACCACACCACGCACTGGCTCTAGATGAAGAACGACTGCTCTTTAGGACAAGCTGCGTTATGTGACTCCTATTACCATGCAATATTAAGAACACATGACCTTTGCAAAAAAAAAAAAAACTTTCTTTTTTTTAACTTGAATCTAATCCAACTTTTAAATTTAACCTCCAGTCTGCACCAGAAAGAAACATCAACCAGACAAATCTAGGTAGGAAATTCTCCAGCACACTCACCTGAGCCTCCAGCACATCAGTGTCATGAAGAAGACCATTTCAACAAGAAAGATCTAAGGGACATAATCACCGCACAGAATGCATGGCCCTGGATTGGAACCTGACTGGGCCAAAACAATGGTAGACAACATTCTTGGGGCAACTGAGGAAATCTGAATATGAACCGGGTATAGGGTGATATCAAGGAATCACACTGTTAATTTTGTTCGGTATAATGTTATTTTTTTTTAAGTCATTATTATTTAGAGACAAATCGAAGTGTTTGGGAAGCAGAACTATATGCATCTGTAATTTTAAATATTTTAACAGAAGAAATAAAGTGAGCTGAAAGGAGAAAAAACTTACCAAGGATGAAAATCAAAGCAGAATAGGAACAAAAAATTTTGAGAGCCATAATCCTAAAGGATTAGTGAAAATAGTACCTGTTTATTCATAGATACTTGTTTGCATCCTAATTTTAATATAAATTATGCTAATATTGGGAGAGAAGGAAAAAGAAAAAAGCATGCTTCAGACAGAAGGTCCACGGCCAAGGCTAGGTAGCAGTCCTGGGATACGAGCTTATTCAGCCACAAAGAAGAAACTCTGGTGAAAGACCAGATGGTTCCCAGTGCCTGCCTCTTCTGGGCTGGGTCTGAGATAGAGGGTGGACCAAGAATAAGCCCAGAGGGCCAATGGACCCCCAGAACTGCTCCTCACCAGGGCAGAAAGGACAGCCAGCCACTGCCTAAGTGGCCAGTGCAACTAAAAGCAGGAAGGCAAAAGGCCCAGCAGGCTAGAGTACCTCTGAATAAAATCTGTACCTGAGCAAATACCGGACCCCATCACCAGCATCCTTCAGGGGTTCCAGTAGACCTCCAGCCTCTTGTAGGACAGAACCAAGTTGAATAGATCAAATGCTGGCAACTTGGTAGGAACAGGTAGAGACTCCAGGGTAGCCTCGGGGACGGTGCTGGGGCTCACCTCCGGTCCACAGCCCTCTCGCTCTGAGGTCTGCATCCTGTAATCATAAGAATTCCTGACATTTGCACTGCATTTCTACTTGCGTTATTTCATGTGGTGCCATAATAAACCTATAAGGTAGGCAGGGCTACAGGTGGAAAGCTCCTTTCACAGAGAAAGACATTCAGCAAGGCGAAGTGAATTACCCAGATAGAGCTGACCACTGAAAACATGGGTTTTAACTGCACAGATCCACTTATATACAGATTTTTTTTTTAATAGTAAATACTACAGTTCTAAATGATCTGCAGTTGGTTGAATGGTGGATACCGAGGAATGGCAGGAGGGCCTACTCTAAGTCATACTCTGGTTTTTGACTTCGCAGTCAGCACCCAACCCTTGCACTGTTCAAGGGCCAACTGTATAAAATCCTACTCTTCTGACTCTCCATCTACTGTTCTTTTCCTCCACAGATCAATCAAAAGTATAAGCCATAAAGACCAAACACTCGTGGCTACCCATGGGAGGCAGCCTGGGGTCTCAAGAGAAACGATGTCCTGAAATAATTTCCTTTCACTTTTTATCTAGTTAATTCCTATTCATCCCTCAGGTATCAGCTTAAGCACCACTCTCTGGCTCTGAGATGTCTTTGCCAACATCCTCAGTCTGGACTGGGAGACCCTACCATGCTCACAAAAGATCATGTATTCACCCCTAACAGCACTTATCACACCAAAGCAAAACTCCGTGCTTTCTTGCCAGTCATCCCTCTTAACCTTGAGTTCCACTAGGTCAGAGACTGTCTTCCATTCATCACTGTTTATGCACACAGTGGGCATACAATAAATGCTCGCGGAATGAAGGAATCAACTGCTCATCCTCCAGGAACCCAGAGTTTTCTTCCGCCTGGCTCCAACCTCTAACCTTTCCCCGCTCCCTTTAGTTACCAACAACTTCCTGAACCAACCGTGCCGGTTACCCTCCTCCCCTTTTCCCCTCTTGAACCCCACGTGGCCGTCATCACCTTCCACAACACTCCATTCCCTTCTCCCTTCTCGGATGCGGAGAGCCACAGGCGCTCTCATTCTCTTTCCTAATTTCAAGCCCTACCCAAACGCTAAGTAGTAAGCAAGGAGGCAGAACCTTGGCGCACAGCAACAATACGGGAGTCCAAGGGTAGGGGCTTCGATCTGGGACGGCGAGGGGAAGCGGGTATTTGAAGGGGAGGGTGACAAAGGGGCCACCAGGAACCTGAAGTCCCTGCAGGCGGAGCTAGGACGAAAGGACCCGGAGCGAGCGCGAGGTAGGAGCACAGGAGGAGGTGAAGCAAGTCTGCCCCGGCAGGGGCTGGGCCATCATCTCTGCCGGCCAGGGAGCCGGAAGCGGCCCAGAGGACCAAACCAGGGAAGGCCACACCCAAGGTCCCTGGGCCAGCAGCTGGTGGCCCCCGTGGCGTTCTGGCGCCCAACTCCGCACAGCTGGCAGACGCACCAGGGTGCGGAGGCGGTGGCACCTCACTTACCCGGTCGCTGCGTCGGTGGGGAAGGGGCGGGGACGGCCAGGAGGCACTTGATAGGGCCACTGGACCCCGGAGCGTTTCCTCAGGCCCGCCCCACCCCGACGACGAACCTCTTCCCAAGGCCGCTCTGAAGTCGTAGGAATTGAGAACCTCCTCCGCCTCCAGCGTCGCCGCCACTTCCGGGACGCGATTGCTCTGCGGCGCCGAGCCCTGACGTCATCGCGCCCGCCCCGCCTCCGGCTCCGCTCCCGGTTTAGCTCCGCCCACTCTGGGAGAGGCGAGCTCCGGCATCCGCACTGCGCCTGCGTACTTTTTCTTCCCTGCCCAGGGTCCTGGCGTAACTCGGCTTACACGCTGTTCGCTAAACCCTGGGAGCTTGAGCGAGGGGTTTCTGCCCGTCGGGGCCCCCGCGTCGCTTTAGATTCTGGCAGGAACAGTTGGAGTGAAGATAATCTGAAGAATTTATGTCTGCATCCTCTCTCCACCCACTTTGGACTCCCTATTGACCACGAGCTTACAAACGGCAGAAACCATACCCCTGCATGCCCAATGCCTAGCAGAGAATGCGATTCTGTTCAGTGTTTCCTGAATAGTTACTGTGTACAAGGTCCTGGGCAAGCCCTTCCCAATCCAACCCACTTCTCTGTTGCCCAGTTAATCGCCTTTAAAGCTGCCTTTGCATTAATAATAACATTAGCCTTTATTTATGGAGGACTAACCAGGGGCCGGGTACTGGACTAAGCTCTATGTGCGTGCTTGCTAAGTCACTTCTGTCGTATCGGACTCTATGCGACCCTATGGTCTTTAGCACGCTAGGCTCCTCTGTTTATGGGATTCTCCAGGCAAGAATACTGGAGTGTCTTACTGTTTCCTTCTGCAGGGGATTTTCCCAATCCAGGGACTGAACCCGCATCTCCTGCATTACTGCTGCTGCTGCTAAGCCGCTTCAGTCGTGTCTGACTCTGTGAGACCCCATAGACAGCAGCCCACTAGGCTCCTCTGTCCCTGGGATTCTCCAGGCAAGAATATTGGAGAGGGTCGCCATTTCCTTCTCCAATGCATGCATGCATGCTAAGTCACTGTGAGACCCTATGGACAGCAGCCCACCAGGCTTCTTGGTCCACAGAATTCTCTAGGCAAGAATACTGGAGTGGGTTGCCATTTCCTTCTCCACTCCTGCATTACAGGTGGATTCTTTACCACTGAGGCATCAGGGAAGGCCCAATCTTATCTAGTTCTCTTCCAACAACCCAATTATTAGAGTTATTGCCATTTCATAGATGAGGAATCTGGGATTTGTCAAGGAACTTCAGTGTCTCTCAGCTACTATGCAACTATGAGCTGGAATTTTAACCTCACAGGTCATCTGATCCTGCCCACCCCCCAACTATACCATCACCTCCTTAGTCTGTATTCACTGGCCTCATCCCCTCAACTCCCTTCCCAGGCCTCTCACTTCATCAGACTGAACTCCTCCACTGTTACCTTCAAGTACCCCTTGCACTCTGATCTTACATTGCTTGTGCTGTGAACTCAGGGAGGAATGCCTTTCTCCCACTTGTGCTTGGGTCCAAATCCAACCCATTCATATAAGTGAAAAGTGAAAGCATTCATCACTCAGTCAGTGTCCGACTCTTCCTCATCCTGTGCATGGTAGCCCGCCAGGCTCCTCTGTCCATGGAATTTACCAGGCAAGAATACTGGAGTGGGTAGCCATTCACTTCTCCAGGGAGATCTTCCAGACCAACAGACAGAACCTTCATCTCCTGCATTGGCAGATGGATTCTTTACCATCTGAGCCATCAGAGAAGCCCATTCATCTAAGCAGGATTCAGATGCTGCACTCCTTCCCTGATTGCCCCAATCGGAAGTAATCACTTCCCCCTCTAAACAGCCAGAGGGGGAAGATCCAGGTAGACAGATCCAAATCCCCCACTGACCACTAAGCTGTATTTAGAAATCTCTCTGCTCCTGCTTCTTAGAGGAATGGGCCAGGCTTTGTGGCTGGGCCAGGCTTTTCTGTGGGGCTCTGCTTGTCCTTCTTTAGAATGAGGCTAGGAAAAGCAGAGAAAATAATATTGTTTATACATTAACTTTACCTGAAATTCCACCATCAGTAATTTACTCCAAAGGTAGATTTCAGATTCTTTACAATCCCTCCTCCTTGGATCTGTCTGACCACTGGCCTGAATCTGACTGTAGCTAGTAGTTTTATTGGTTTTCTCTCTTGGCAGCTATGAAATTGAGGGGTATCATTTCAGAACTCCCAGACATTATTTGAGGAAAACATTGGAGGATAAAAAAAAGGCTCTAGAGATCAAAAAGGGAAAACAGCCACAGCCAACATCAGCAATCAAAGACTTCCCCTGGTCAACTGGATTCTGCTTTGGGAGCCTGATTCTCATTTTTCATAATCAAGTTCTCCAGTTTCCTTCTTTACCTTCACCAGCATTCTGAGTCTTCATTTTTTGCCTCAATCCTGGTGCCATGCTGATAGGTGGAAGAGGCTAAAGGAGAAAATAAAATAGAAGAAGAGGTTAATTAATACCTTGTGTGTGCGTGCTAAGTTGCCTCAGTCATATCCGACTCTTTGCAACTCCATGGACCATAGCCCGCCAGGCTCTTTTGTCCATGGGATTTCCCAGGCAAGCATACTGGAGTGGGTTGCCATGTCCTCCTCCAGGGAATCTTCCTGACCCAGGGATTGAACCCAGGGATTGTGTCTTACATCTCCTACATTGGCAGGTGGTTTCTTTACCACTAATGCCACCTGGCAAGCCCAGTTAATACTTAACTTGACATTTTTCAAAGGTTAGTCTTTGCATCTATAAGCAAAGGTGTATGTGACCCACATAATTGAACTTCACTGTGGCTCTTGGGCTTCCCTGATAGCTCAGCTGGTAAAGAATTCGCCTGCAATGCAGGAGGCCCCAGTTTGATTCCTAGGTAGGGAAGATCCCCTGGAGAAGGGATAGGCTACCCACTCCAGTATTCCTGGGCTTCCCTGGTGGCTCAGATGAGAAAGAATCCACCTGCAATGCAGGAGACCTGGATTCAACATCTTCTTAATATCTTCTGCTTCTGTTAGGTCCAGACCATTTCTGTCCTTTATCGAGCCCATCTTTGCATGAAATGTTCCCTTGGTATCTCTAATTTTCTTGAAGAGATCGCTAGTCTTTCCCATTCTGCTGTTTTCCTGTTTCTTTGCATTGATTGCTGAGGAAGGCTTTCTTATCTCTCCTTGGTATTCTTTGGAACTCTGCATTCAGATGCTTATATTTTTCCTTTTCTCCTTTGCTTTCACTTGTCTTCTTTTTACAACTAGTTGTAAGGCCTTCTCAAACAACAATTTTGCTTTTTTGCATTTCTTTTCATTTTGTATAAAACTATTAAAAATCAGATTTATGAACTCAAAAGATGCACAAATATCTACCATTGCTTTGCCACATGTGGCAAATATATTTCCATGTTTTCTAGTATATAACATAGTAAACTTCTAATGAATAAGCATGGCTCACTTAATTTAAAACAAATATTTAAATAAAAAAACAAATATTTAGGGAGAGGCACTCCCCTAGCATGCCTTTAATTATGAGTTGCTATACATTTCCCTTAAAACATACTTGCAAATAAAACAGGCTTTCATAAGCAGAAATTGAAATAACAACTGGAGCAAAGTTTAGTTAAATTGCCATGGTCTTCATTGATCTACCTTAGAAATACATGGATTTTCACTGGCTACTCCCATTCATTCAGAAAGAAGGCACACAAGTTCAGTTGAGGCTATTAGAAAAAGTCCAGTATTAAGAAGTCATTTGAAGTCAAGGCCTGATTTCATATGGGTGTGTGTGTGTGTGCACACACACGTGTGAGTGACATACAGCATGTCTAAGAGGCAGATGGTTTGGACTATAAAAAAGTTGCTGATTCCAAAGTGAAGTTGCATTAGGAGAATTCTTGTTAAGCACTATAAAGATATACAGCTGTAGCTTGTGACTCATGGTGCTTCTACCCAAAACATTACTGATGCATCCTGCAGCCCACAAACCCCAAGTCACCTTACTTCAGACCAATCTTTATCATCCTTAAACTCTCCTGCCATCACCAGCTGATTGGAGGTCCCTTATGGGATCTTTACAATGTACTCAAGTATACCATATTTCAAAAGGCATTAAAGATCCTTGCCAAGCTTGGTGATTTCCCAGGACAAAGTTCAGTATATAAACTGCATTCCTGGGCGGTACTCATGGAAGTTCTGAAGGGACACCCATAGCAACCACTCTCAGCCAGATCTTCTCACTTGCCATGATATGAAACGAACCTTCCTTTACAGCCTGGCCCAAAGGCCACTTCCTCCAGAAAGACCTTCTGTCTCCCCCAACATCAAGAGCTAGTATTTTCCTCTCAACTCATCTAGAGTTATTTTGAAGAGTAAATAAGATGATGGTGGAAGCTTATTAAGGAACGGGTAGTTTATAATATGCAGAAAGAAAAAGCCAAGGCCAATCTGGTTCCAGGGTAAAAGATAAGAACTTAAAAAATAAAAATAAAAAAGCAACAGCTACTACTCCCATGATTTTCATCTTTACTGAGTATCTATTATGAGAATATTAAGGGTTTTACAATTTTCTTCTCATTTTAATTCTCACCATGGGATGGGGCATTGTTATCACTCACTTCAAAATGAAGAAAATAAGGTCCAGAGGAATTCATATCCAAAATAAATAGTGAACTTGTATAACTCAATGGCAAAACCCCCAAACAATCCAATTTAAAAAATGGGCAGAGGAACTGAACAGACATTTTTTCCAAAGAAGACATGCAGATGGCCAACAGGCACATGAAAAGATGCTCAACATCATTAATCATCAGGGAAATGCAAATAAAAACCACAATGAGCTTCACCTCACACCTGTTAGAATGGTTGTCATCAAAAGGATAAGAAGGAACAAGTGTTGGCAAAGATGTGGAGAAAAGAAAACTCTTGTGCTCTGTTGAGTAGGAACGTAAATTGATGCAGCCTCTGTGGAAAACGGTATGGAGGTTTTTCAAAAATTAAACATAGGATTGCCACATAATCAAGCAATTTCACCCTGGGTATTCATCTGAAGGAAGTGAAACACTGTCTGAAAAATCTGTACCCCTATATTCATTGCAGCACTATTCATAACAGCCAAGATAGGGAAACAAGCCAAGTGTCCATTGATAACTGACTGGATAAAGAAAATGTGAGATATATATATATACACACACACATATATGTATTTGTATACATACAATACACACACAATAGAATATTATTCAACCATAAAATAGAATGAAACTTGCCATTTGGAACAACATGGACAGACCTTGAGGATATTATGCTGAATGTAATAAGTCATACAGAGAAAGACAACTATATGCTCATATTTATATGTGGAATTTTCTTTTAAAAGGCATCGTTATAGAGGACAACGTATCTGTGGCTCAGCAGTAAAGCATCTGCCTGCCAGTGCAGGAGACATAGGAGATGAGGGCTGGATCCTTGGGTCAGGAAGATCCCCTGCGGGAGGAAATAGCAACTCGTCCCAGTATTCTTACTTGGAGAATCTCATGAACAGAGGAGCCTGGCAGGCTAAAGTCCATGGACTATCAAAAAGTTAGACACGACTGAGCACACACAGATGCCAATTATATCTCAGTAGAACACTTAAAGAAAGAAGAAGGCACAGACAGCTTAAGTAAGCAGACTAGCATCACAGAACAAAGAAGCTACAAAGCCATACCTCAAGCCCATCGTTCAATAGGAAGATGATGATATGGACCAGCCCATGGAATTGCCTCTCTGAGACCTAGTAAGAAGGCTACAGGACAAAGGGACACAAAATAGCAGACGTGGTTTACAAACAGTTGGTTAGTTGGTTCAGTCGCTCAGGCGTGTGTGACTTTGTGACCCCATGGACTGCAGCACGTCAGGCCTCCCTGTCCATCACCATCTCCTGGAACTTGCTCAAACTCACGTCCATTGAGTCGGTGATGCCATCCCACCAGCTCACCCTCTGTCGTTCCCTTCCCCTCCTGCCTTGAATCTTTCCCAGCATCAGGGTTTTTTCCAATGAGTCAGTTCTTCCCATCAGGTGGCCAAAGTATTGGAATTTCAAACAAGTGCTGATAATTTTGAGTGTAGTTGACATTAGCTATTTTAAATCCTGTGCCTAGAATCCCCTTTTAGGAGGCCATGCCTCCTCCCAGAATGTTGAAACATACATGAACATTCACTGAATGACGAGCCCCTGCAGAACAGGATGCCCTGTTACTGCACCACCACGGTGGCAAAGTAAAGAAGGAAGTGGGGCGCTGTCACCAACACAGAGGCTGGGGTTCCACAGCCCTGAGCAGCAGCTGAGCAGCCATGGACCTTGAGATGCAACCCAGCCTTTTGCCTGGACCATACAAGCCAGGCAGGAAATGAAGCTGATCTGATACACTTTCCGGTGTCTGCTACTGTGGGGCCCCAGGGAGACAGTGGTCGCCTGAAATGGCTTCTGATTGCCAGGAGGGGCTTTAAGAGCAGGCAACAACTTCTGAAGCTCTTGACAGGCATGAGATGCTCTGTGTGTGTGTGCTTAATCGCTCAGTTGTGGCCAACTCTTTGTGACCTCATGGACTGCAGCCTGCCAGGCTCCTCTGTCCATCCAATTCTCTAGGCAAGAATACTAGAATGGGTTGCCATGCCCTTCTGCAGGGGATCTTCCCAACCCAGGGACTGAACCCTGGTCTCCTGCACTGCAGGTGGATTCTTTACTGTCTGAGCCACCTGAGAAGCCCAGAGAGGCATTTCTATGGGCTGGTCTATGAGTGCACAGCACAGCTTCATACCAAAACTGACCTGGGTTTAAATTATACCTTGCAGCTTTTTCTCCCCTGTGATTCTGGGCTTGTTACTTCACCTTTCTGTGCCTTATTTACCTCACTTTGAGGTGAGGAATAATCATGCCCATCCTGTGATGAGAATTAAATGAGAGAAAAATGGCAAACCCCGTGAGAAACCCATGATAGGCAACAAATGGTGGAAATGGTGGTCGTAGTTGCTTCTGCTTTATTGTTCACTTGTATAATGCTTACATCTTTTGCTCTGAAACCAGACAGGCCTTGGCTGTTTTTTCCTTCTTTCTGACTCCAAATCTGACTTGCCAACTCACAGCGCTGGCCTAGCAACAGTGAGCAAGTTGCTTCCTGGCTGGACCTGAGGGTGCCTCGAGGTTCAGGTTTATCCGCTGTGAGGTGGCTCTCTTGCTTCTTCCCTCTGGCCCCGTTCTCCTCCTCCTCCCTGCCTTCTGATTTTAACTTTGTCTTTTCTTTTCCCTTTTTGGTTCCTCTGGAATCCTGGTTCCTGTTGCCATGGCTTTTGTTTAATTGATTTTCTTGCCTGTAGTGAGAGGTCTTATTCCTGCCTCCTTTCTTCCTATCTTCCCTAACACAGCATACTCTCTACTGCTCCAAAAACCATCGATATAGAGGAGGAGGGACGATTTCCCAGGGATCTGATGACACCACCAGGAAAAAATTATGCTTGAATCTATAATATGGGATAGACTCTATTAAATGTTATTGTTAATGTGTCTATTCACTCAGGAAACAGTGTTTTCATCCCTTCTAATTACCAAGCACTGTGCTTGGCACAGACACAATTCTATGGGAACTTAAGAAGGGCCCAATTGATTCTGCTTAGCCAGTGGCTGCCAAGAGGGCGATACTAGCAAAAATAGAACCCTTACCAAAGATGAATGTTAGGCTATTACAAGAAAGTCTTACTCCTTTACATTTTGTTTTATATTGGCCAATAAAATAGGAATTTCTGCTGATACTTCTGCTCTTGTAGAAAAGTATCTCCTCTCCAGTCTGTTATGGTAGCTGTGTCCATAGGTACCATCTCATCACTCACACACTGAGACACACGCTTGTGTATCATTTCTCCTCTCTCTTCTCTGTATTCCCTCAGGACTGATTCTTTGTTTTCCCTTCTCTCTTTTTTTCTTTCTCAGCCGTGAGTTTCAGCTTTGTCTGGGGACTTTCCTGAGGATTATAACCCAGGAGATAGCCTCTCGGAAAACTCTGAAGAATCTCTCCTTTCCTTTTCTCCTCTGTTTAACTCCCTTTATTCACTCTGGCAGCTTTATTTTTTTCATGAGTGGCGCTCAACTCAAAATGCTTGCCACCTTCAAAGTGCTCAGCAGTGACATTTTGATCGTGAGATATTTTCAACAGCAACATGTTTAATATTGGATGTGTGGTTCTATGAATTAGTATTGATCACTCTTTTCATGGAATATCGTGGAGGCTCACTTTATTCAGTCCTTTGCTTAACTGCATCTCTTCAGACAGGCCCTCCCTCAAACAGCACACTCCCTCCTACTCTACCTCAATCTCCCTTGCTGCCTTTACAACTTGCTAAGTGATTCACTTCTTGTGTGTCTCCTTCAGGACCAGGCAGCCTCCCTGAGGCCAACAGCTTTGTCTTCTCTGCTAGACATCTGGCAGATAGTCAATAACCATTTCTTGATTGATTGGATATGTTTAGGCATTACATATAATATTTAATAACATGGAATTTCTCCTTATATTAAATGAAATGGTAGAAAATTATGCTGTATTATCATGTCAATTGAATGAAATACACAGCAGAGAAAAACCATGGAAAGGAAGGATTCATGTTCATGGTGCTTATCTCTGGGTGTTCATATTTTCCTTAGATTGAGGTGTGTGTGTGTGTGTGTGTGTGTGTGTGTGTGTGTGTACATAAATCTGAATTCCCCTGATATCTTCCAATGAGCACATATTAAAAAAAATTTATTGGAGGATAATTGCTTTACAGTTTTGTGTTGGTTTCCACTATAGAACAACATGAATCAGCTATGAGCATACATATATCCCCTCCCTCCTGAGGCTACCCACCAGCCCGTCCCTCCCATGGAGGTCATCACAGGGCACCGAGCTGAGCTCCCTGGGCTGTACAGCAGCTTCCCATTAGCGGCCTGTTGTACACGTTGTTGTGTGTACACATCAAGGCTATATTCTCAGATCATCCCACCCGCTCCTTTTTTTTTTTTTTTAATAGTTTCGTTTAAATAATAGTGAATGCAAAGCTTCTGTGGCTGGGACAGATTGAGCACTGTGAAAGCGACTGAGGGATCAGTGCCTGGCTGGGAAGACCATCCAGATCAAGCTGACTCATGGCCCTGACCCACAGCGGATGAATCCTTTGATTACTAGCGATACATTTGAAGTGAATGTTTTGATGACATAAGTGAAAATGAAGAAGTAGAATCCACAGGCTCAAGATGTTTGAGGGGTGTTAGGGCTGAAACATGAAAGAAAGTGAGGGTTTGGCAGAGCCCTGGTTTCGGTGGTGCCAAACCCAAGATGATCAAAACTGCTTCCAGATGTGCATGAAACCTCAAACAGAGGTTGTGCGCAGGCCACTCATGCAGGCCTAATGCTTCCCAGCCCCAGGACAGGCTGAGATGGAAGATAACTCCTCTGGCAGAGCTGAGAAAGGGAGGCTTTCTGGAGGAGGGCTTAATTTCTCCTTGAGCCTTTTCTTTGCTGCCATTTAGCATTATACCCTACCCACAGACTCAGCTTTCTTCTCTGAGCACACTTTGCTTCAGAAGAGCATGTCCAAACTCAGCCAGTCTCACTCTGAATTTTCACCCATTCATTTCGCCAATGTTTATGGCGCATCTGCTGTGTTCCAAGCACTGGACTGGACTCCGGGAAATACAGGCATGAATAAACCAGATAAAAATCCTTGCTCTGGTGAAGCAGACGTTATAGTAGTGGGCTGGTCGTGTCATCTTGAGTGCTTGCCAAGCCCCAGTGTTCTCTTATTGCTTTTGGAAAAAATTTCTGGATTAGCTTTTCATTTTTACAATGGGATGGTTGCCTCAGTTTCCACATTAGCGCTAATTCCTGGAAGGAGCTGGAAACAGTCTTGGAAAATAACTTTGGCCATGACCTCGACCTTGCCTCTATGGGATTATCTGCTGAAGAATCTGGTGATTTGCTGGCCCTTGATCCCTAAGAGCCATGGAGAGTTTGACCTTGAACCAAATGTTTAACCAGAACAACCACTCTGTTAGCTGTTCATCCTAATAAATAATAATAGCTATCATTTATTGATCACTCACTCACCACGGACTGCAAATGTGCCAAGATTTTTCTTTCATCATCTCATTTAACAGTCACAATACCTGTGAGGTTTCTGCTTTCAGTATAGCCACATAAACTCCTACCAGATCCCACCCTTCTATAGATAACATCTATAAACTGTGAGCCAAACACAAAGACAAAGATGGAAATCAAAACAATGATGTGCAGCAGGCACTAGAAAGTGAAAAAATAGCAGGCAGATTCTGGAGGAAATAAAAACTTCGGAAGAAGCGCATAGCTGTGGTTGCTGAGTTGGAAAACTATAATACAAAACCCCTAGTCTTTCCAGCGAAGAGCAAAGTAAGAGAGTTCAGGGTATCCACAGCCCCTGAAAAGTAAGAGCACAATCTTGGAAGAGAGACAGAGGCAAAGTGTGTCTATAAACCCTGTATAATCCCCCACTTATTCCTACACGTGGGACAAGCTGAAAGTAGCTTGTACTTAAAGTTTAAAGAAAGCACATCTACTACAAGTGTGCAGCTTTGCAGGAGTCTGACCAAGTGTGATGGTTAGCTTAATGCATCAGCCAGGCAGTCTGCAGTTACAAACTGCAGTTTGCAGTTACTTTGTTGCTGTTATTCAGTTGCAAAGTCATGTCTGACTCTTTGCAACACCATGAACTGCAGCACACCAGGCTCCCCTGTCCTTCACTGTCTTCCAGAATATGCTCAGATTCATGTCCATTGACTCAGTGATGCCATCTAACCATCTCATCCATCCACCTTCTCCTTTTGCCTTCAATCTTTCTCAGCATCAGGGTCTTTTCCAATGAGTCAGCTCTTCGCATCAGGTGGCCAAAGTATTGCAGTTTCATCTTCAGTATCAGTCCTTCCAATGCTATTCAGGGTTGATTTCCTTTAGGATTGACTGGTTTGATCTCCTTACGGTCCAGTTACTCAATCTAATACTAATCTAGTGAAGGTTTGCCGACATGGTTAATATCTACAATAGGCCGACTTTAGCTAAAGGGGATTACACTTGGCAGTGCAGGTGGGCCTCATCCAATAAGATGAAGGCCTTCAGAACAAACACTGAGGTTTCCTGAAGATGAATTCACTCTCAAGACTGCACATCAAATCCCATCTGAGTTTCTAGCCTGTAGCTGACAGATTCCAGGTTTGCCAGCTCTGTAATTTTGTGACCTAATTCCCTGAAATACACCTCTTTTATCATAATCATACATATTGGTTCTGTTTCTTGGGAGAACCCTGACTCAGACACCAAGTTAATTGCCAAAACAAAAAGATCAACACTCTTCAGACTATAACTGAATCTAGAGGTTCCAAAATACAATGATCAGGATAAAATCCAAAATAACTTAATATACCAAGAACCATAAAATTATAGCCCAGTTGCAAGACAACATGCTAAGATTGACTCTAAGATGACCCAAGGGTTGGAATTAGCAGACAGGGGTTTTAAAGTAGCCATTTTAGCTATGGTCAGTGAAGTGAAGGAAGATATGGTTGTGGAGAGTGAAAAGAGGCACAATTTCAAAAGAGAAGGAAACAAATCTAATAATCAAATGGAAATGATCAAACTGTAAAAGAGAATATGTGAAATAAAAATTCTCTGGGTGGACATAATAGGATGGAGATGATGAGGGAAAGAGTCTAGATATCTGAGCTGAGAGTAGAAAGGAAAAAAAATTAATAAAAATGAAAGGAGACTCAAAGGAAGTAGGGTAGTAACAAAAGATTTCCTTCTGAATATCCAGAAGGAGGAGAAAGAAAGAATCGGGCAGAAAAATTACTTCAAGATACAGTGCTTGTTGGGATGGTTAATACTATGTGTCAACTAGCCTGAGCCAAGATCACTGTAAAACAGGGGTTCCCAACCTCTAAGATCCAATGCTTGATGATCTGAGATAGAGCTGATATACAAATATTAGAAACAAAGTGAACAATAAATAAAATGTGCTTGAATCATCCCCAAACCATCCCTCCCATCTTCCAGTCCATGGAAAAATTGTTTTCCTTGAACCCAGCCCTTGGTGCCAAAATATTATTTCTGGATGTGTCTGTATGGATGTGAGAATTGGACTCTAAAGACAGCTGAGCACTGAAGAATTGATACTTTGGAACTGTGGTGTTGGAGAAGATTCTTGAGAGTCCCTTGGAATGCATGGAGATCCAACCAGTCCATCCTAAAGGAGATCAGCCCTGGGTGTTCATTGGAAGGACTGATGCTGAAGCTGAAACTCCAATACTTTGGCCACCTCATGTGAAGAGCTGACTCATTGGAAAAGATCCTGATGCTGGGAAAGATAGGAAAGATAGAGGGAGGAGGAGAAGGGGATGACAGAGGATGAGATGGTTGGATGGCATCACTGACTCAATGGAGATGAGTTTGAGCAAACTCTGGGTATTGGCGATGGACAGGGAGGCCTGGCGTGCTGCAGACCATGGGGTCGCAAAGAGTCGGACACAACTGAGCAACTGAACTGAACTGATGTGTCTGTGAAAGCATTTTCAGAAGCAATTAGCATTTGAATGGATGATCAAAGAAAGAAGATCACTCTCCGCAATGTGGGTGGGTATCGTTCAATTTGATGAGAACTTGAATCAAAGTAAACAGTGGAGGAAGGGTGAATTTGCACCCTTCCCTCAGCTGACACATCCATCTTTCCTTGCCCTTAGCCACCTTGATACATGAGAATCAAGTACCATAATTCAGTACTTGAGCCTCATGTACTGAATTATACCACCGAATTTCCTGGTTCTCCAACTTACAGATAACATATCATGGGGATTCTCAGCCTCTGTAAGAATATGAGCCAATTCCTATAATAAATCTCTTTTTTATGCCTCTTTTTATGTATTGGTTTTGCTATTCTGGAGAACTCTAAGACAGCTGAAAATTTCCAGGAAAGACATAAATGTTCACATTCAAGAATTAATTTAAAAAAATGTTTTACTTTACAATATTATATTGGTTTTGCCATACAACAACAGGATGATAGACATAAAGAAAACCACATCCAGGAAAATCAAAGTCAAATTGCTGAGAACCAGAGATGAAGAGAAGCCTTTAAAGCACCCTAAGGAAAATGATCCATTACATAAAGGGTGATAACCATTCAGAATCTTGCTGACTTTTCATCAGTAACCATGGAGTCAGGAAACAGGTGAAAGTATCTTTGAAGTGCTAAAAGAAAAGCAACCCAGAATAAGAATATCCATTGATATTTTCCTTCAAGAATAAAGCTGAAATAAAGATTTTTAAAAAATAAAACAAAAAAGAGAACTTATTATCTGAAGATCTGCTACATGAAATAATAAAAGGAGGTGCTTCAGGCTGAAGAATTATACCAGATGGAGACTTGAGTCTTCGGCAGGGATGGAAATGTCCTGGAAATTGTAAATCACTGGGTAAACGTAGTAGACTAGTTTTTTTTTTTTTTTCCCTGTGAAAGCTCTTGTTTAAAATATACAGGACTCATTAAAGCAAAAGCTATAACATTGTCTTGAGGGGATTATAATGTATGTAGGTGTAATAATAGGGCAATTATAACCCAAAGGAAGATGAGAAGAGATAAATAGATCTATTGGGTTGTAAGAGTTCTACATTTTACGCAAGTGTTGCAAGATTAAGGAGAGAGAAAATAAAAGAATGTATATTGTAATCAATAGAGTGGTCACTTTTAAAATGCAAAGAGATAAAAAAGAAGAGAGAAACATATAAAAAAGTGACTTATATAAGTCACTTGACTTATATAAACAAGTCAAGAGAGAAAGTAAAAATTGAATCCTAAAAAAATTCCAAAGCATGTTGTAAAGAAGAAAGAAGCAAAAACAGAGGACACAAATTGAAAAAAAAAAAAATTAATAAACTAATAGAGCTAAAACCAACCATATCAATAGTTACAATACAATAAATGTGTAAGAAGTAAACACTCCAATTAAAAAATCAGAAACTTGAAAGAATTAAAAAAAAAAGTACCACCTATAGATACTAAGAAATGCATTTTAAATATAAAAATGCAGATTGGTCATAAGTGTACAGAAGAAAATAAACCATGCAAACTGTAAGTATAAAGTGACTTGACTTGCTTGATCTCATATCAAACAAATTGCAGCTTTTGCCAGTAAATAATTTTTTGTTTCTTATCTCCAATCCATCCTCCTTGGCCTGCTTTGTGATGTTAGAGGCAAATATTTCACCTTTGCCGGCTGTTATGTTTTGCCAGTAGAAGGCGCTGTAGGGTCACTGCAGGAGGTAAAGGCTTCTCCGATTGGTGTGTTCTTACCTTCTCCCGGGGCACGTGGTCGTCCACAGTGAGTGCAGGACCTCCATGGTGTTCACTTCTCAAGGCCTTTCAGTGCCACCTTGTGGGTGGCTTCTCAGCAGGTTGACACTGGCATCCGAGCTGGCAATCCAAAGACTCCTGCAGGTATCTCATGGGTACATTTGCAGTGAGTTTCAGAAGCACCCTAGCAGGTATCTTCCTGGACAGTTTGGTGCCTCAGAAAGTAGCTTTCAGCGGGTCTCAGTGATGGCTCATTAGATAGCTTCCTAGTGCATTTCATCAGCTTGCTGGTATGTTCTTTCCTACATGAGAGCTCTGGTCTCTGGCACCTCAATGACCTTTTCTGCCACCAATGTGCCAAATCACACATTTTCCAACAAGATCTGAGTCCTATGCTTAAGTTTCTCTTCCTTGTGTACTATTCCTCTGCTCCAGAGGTAGTGGCTGCTCCCTGTATCAGCTTTTATTGTGATCTGTAGAGGTCTCTTTGTCCCTTAGTTAGTTAATCCTCTATTACTAATTAATAACTCTTAACATTAAACTTGCTCCTCAAATGCTGTGTGATCTCTGAATCCTGCTTGATACAGACTTCAAGACAAGGAGCTTTAGCAAGGACAGAAAGACTGTTTGTAATGATAAAAGGACGCTGGATAGAATTAAAGAGATATGTAGTGATCACAGTCATAGATGGAGATTTTAACACCCTTCCCTCAGGAACTAGGAAAAAAATAAAAAAGATAATTTTTCTGAACAGCACTGTCAACCATCTTAACCTAATTGATACCTGTAAAACATTATACGGAGAAGGCAGTGGCAACCCACTCCAGTACTCTTTTGCCTGGAAAATCCCATGGATAGGGGAGCCTGGTGGGCTTGCAGTCCATGGGGTCACTAAGAGTCTGGCACGACTGAGCAACTTCATCTCACTTTTCACTTTCATGCATTGGAGAAGGAAATAGCAACCCACTCCAGTGTTCTTGCATGGAGAATCCCAGGGACGGGGGAGCCTGGTGGGTTGTCGTCTATGAGGTCGCACAGAGTTGGACACAACTGAAGCGACTTAGCAGCAGCAGCAGCAGAACATTATGCAGTGACATAATCCATTTTTTCGAGTGCACATGACCATTAAGAAAGGCCATAATTGAAAAGGATTGAAATCGCCTAGAGCATGTTCTCTGACCTCACTGTAACTAAACTGAGGTCTGTAAAAATACAATATCTAGGAATAGCTAAAATATTTGATAATCAATATACTTCTAAATAAAATATGGACCAAAGAAGAAATTGGGAGGGAAATCAGAAAATATTTTGATCTGAATGCTAACAAAGATACATAAACATTTTTAGACTAGGACTAAAGCAGTGTTTAGAGGGAACTGGTGATTTAAATGCTTGTGTTTAAAAAAGAAAGAAAGCTTAAAAAAACAATGACTGCTTATTTCACCTTGAAAAGTGAAAGTGAGTCATTCAGTCTTGTCTGACTCTTGGGACCCCATCGGGTGCAGCCCACCAGGCTCCTCTGTCCGTTGGAATTCTCCAGGCAAGAGTACTGGAGTGGGGTGCCATTTCCTTCTCCAGGGCATCTTCCCTGACCCAGGGATCAAACCCGTGCCTCCCACACTGCAGGCAGACTCTCTACTGACTGAGCCACCACTGAAATCACACTGTAAGAAAACATATTTCACCTTAAGAAACCACAAATAGAATAGCAAAGTAAATGCAAAATAGGCAAAAAGTACAAAAGAAGTGTAGCAAGCAAGGAAATACAAAATTGGTAAGCAATAAACAAAGTCAACAAAGTAAAAATCCATCCCTTGAAGAGTCTGAGAAACTTAGTAAAACTCTAGCTAGATGGATCAAGGAAAAGAAAGATAACAGAAATTACCAATATTAGATATAAACGAGGGATAGTTTTATAGATGCTGCAGACATTTAAAGGACATTTGAAGGATATTATGAATAATTTGCCACAAATTGAGTAACTTAAGAATTCAATGTATTTCTTGAAAACTACAAGTTAGTAAAACTGACTTGAGAAGAGACAGGTCATTTGAATAGTCTCGTATCTAGTAAATCTGAATCATCAAACACACCCACAGGAAAAAATATACTAGACTTTGAATTTTGACTGGTGAATACTATCAGATACCAAAGGAAGAAATAATATCCTATCAGAAATTAAAGAAAGAAGTTAAACCAATTTTACATAAATTCAGAAAATAGGAAAAAGTTTCCACTTTTTTATACATAATACATTTACCATCTGAAGCATTTTAAAGTGGCAGTTCAGCATAACCACAATACCAAACCTTGACAAAATATTAAAAAAAAAAGACTAACCATGCTTGCACATAGATGCAAAAATACTTAAAGGGAGATTAGCAAATTGAATCATGGAAGGCTGCTTTACCATTTAAAAATCAATTAATATTATTTGCCACATTAACACAGGATCACTTTAATAGGCATAGAAAAAGAAATTTACAAATTTCAAAACACATTCATTGTAAAGAAAAAGTCTTAAAAAACTAGGAATAGTTGAGAATTTCTGTAACCCAATGAAGCACTCCTATAGAAATCCTATAGCAAACTTCATACCTAACAGAGAATAATAGAGAAATATTGGTAAGGAACAAATCAAAAAAAAAAGGAAGGAAGGAAAGAAGGAAGACTGATTGTGGTAGAGTACAATTGATTATGTAACTGATTCTATTTTCATGCAATACCATCATTTACATAGAAAATTCAAAGGAAGCTACTATATATATCAGCCCTAATAAATGTATTTAGTAAGATAGTAGGGTACAATATTAATATGCCTAAATTACTTGTAATTATATATCCTCATAGTTAATATGTAAAATATTTCATTTAAAATAGTGTTTATAAAGCATAAAACATTTTGGACTACATTTAATAAAACATGTAGAAAATCTGTATGCTGAAAATGATAAAACAGTGCTAAGAGAAGTTAAAGTAGATCTAAATAAATGGAAGAATATGCCCTATTCAGTTATGTAAGTTATGTAAGATGTAAACTCATCCTAAACTGGTCTATAGATTCAGCACAATCCCAAGAGGATTTATGTATTTATTTTTTTAGGTGAGGGGAAGATATTCACAAGCTGATTCTAAAATTTATATGAAATGGTAAGATATGCAAGGAAGTTTTGAAAGAATAACGTTGGAGATCTAACATTACCTCATTTTAAAACTTACTATAAAGCTACAGTATTCAGGATAATATTGTCTTGATATAAAGATCAAGAAAATCAATAGAACAGCACAGAGAGATGGAAATAGACTTCTATGTATACTGCCATTTTATTTTTTCAACAAAGACATCAACTCAGTCCGATAGGGAAAAGACTTTTCCCCAAGTTTTAAAAACATTTACTATCTGAAGCATTTTAAAGTGACAATTCAGTGGCATTAAGGACATTCATGTTCTGCAACCATCACTGCTGCTTATTTCCAGAACTCTTTTCATCTTGCTAAATTGGCAACAACCATTCTACTTTCTGTTTCTCTGAATTTGACTACTCTAAGTACCTCATTGGAGAAGGCAATGGCACCTCACTCCAGTACTCTTGCTTGGAAAATCCCATGGACGGAGGAGCCTGGTGGGCTGCAGTCCATGGGGTCGCAAAGAGTCAGACATGACTGAGTGACTTCACTTTCACTTTTCACTTTCATGCATTGGAGAAGGAAATGGCAACCCACTCCAGTGTTCTTGCCTGGAGAATCCCAGGGGCGAAGGAGCCTGGTGGGCTGCCGTCTATGGGGTCGCACAGAGTCGTACACAACTGAAGCAACTTAGCAGCAGCAGCAACAGCAAGTACCTCATTGGAAGGACTGATGTTGAAGCTGAAACACCAATACTTTGGCCACCTGATGCGAAGAACTGACTCATTTGAAAAGACCTTGATGCTGGGAAAGAATGAAGGTGGGAGGAGAAGGGGACGACAGAGGATGAGATGGTTGGGTGGCATCACTGACTCAATGGATGTGAGTTTGAATGAACTACAGGAGTTGGTGATGGACAGGGAGGCCTGGCGTGCTGCAGTCCATGGGGTCGCAAAGAGTCGGACATGCCCGAGGGACTGAACTGAACTGAAGTACCTCATATAAATGGGATCATAGTGTATTTTTTATGCATGTGACTTCCATATCACTTAGCATAATGCCCTCACACTTCATCCGTGCTGTAGCATGCGTCAACATGTAGCACTCCCTTTCTTTTGGAGGCTGAATAGTATTGCACTGCCTGTATACACCACAGTTTTTGCTTATCCATTTATCTGTCAACTAAAGCTTGGGTTACTTCCACATTCTAGACATTGTGAATAATGCTGCTAGGAATCCCTTTAAGATCCTACTCTCAATTCTCTTGAGCATGTATCAAGAGGTACAGTTGCTGGATTCTATGGTAAACTGATTTTTAACTTTTTGAAGAATAACCATACCATTTCCCAGAGTGCACTATTTTACATTCCCACCAACAGTGCACAAAGGTTCTAACCTCTCCTCATCCTCACCAGTTAGTCATCAGAAAGATAATGACTTATTTTTATTTTCTAGTTGTACCCATGGCTAAGACATAATAGTGACATAGTAAAGGATACACATAAAGGATACGCAGCTGGCTCATAAGGGAAAAGGCAGGCGGGGTCTGGAGGAAGCCCTGTGGACGTTTCCTCCTGTTCTCTTCCTTCCATAAAGGAACAAACAGTGTGAACACATCTCCCCCAGCACTGAAAATGCAGAAACTTACGTGCAACATTTTTGCCTACAAAAGCCCATTAGAGAGGCAGCACCCAAGATTTTTTTGGGGGTGGGGGGCTGGTCACATAAGCACCAGCAGTGAAACATTTTTAACAAATGTGCTAGAAAAACTAGAGGGCTGTAACAAAACAAAAACCCCACTGTGACCCTCCATCCCTACCTCCCACAATATACAAAATTGTTTCAAATGAACCCTTTAACTCTCTTGAGTAGCCACATGCTTCCCCAGGAGGAAAGCAGGGGATCAGAGCAATGAAACCAGGCTAAGACAACAAAAGTAAACGGGAGTGCGGCTTTGAAGGCAGAGCTCTCCGTCTTCCACACCTGTGTGGTTCATTGATCTTCAAGCTCCATCCTGGAGTTCTGCCTAATCATCTTTTTCTTCATGGAGCCCCCAGGGTCCGAGGCATCTGGTTGCTAGCAGACACCTTGTAAATACTTGTTGAAGAGGTGACTGACTCATCTTCAGAACACCCTGCTGCCCACCCGAGCACAACCCTTCCCACAATCTGCCGTACACGCCGAGTAGCCAAGATCTTCCCTGGCTACCTACTCTGGAAGGAGCTTGGTTTTCAAGCTTCATATTTCGTGACTGCAGCCAAATTATGGGAGAGTGATCGCTAAAGGTCTATACCCTAGATCAAAAGTAGTTTTTACACAGAGAGTGAGTGACATGTGAATCTAAAGTAAAATATATTAAAAAGATTTGAGCTCAAAAATCAACATCATTTTCCCTCTGATTCCATTTAGCTGACCAGGTTCCTCCGTCCATGGGGTTTTCCAGACAAGAATACTGGAGTGGGTTGCCATTTCCTTCTCCAAAACACTAAGAGGGGACCATCAAATTCTATCTAGGATGTATTTGAATTAAGGGAGAGAGAGTGCTTTTAGGAGGATGGCTGAGACTGGAAGACAAAATAGAGAAAACATGGAAGGGTGAATAGGGGGAGGGGTCAGTGAGGGAATGCTCTGCTCATTAAACAAAGGTGGGAATCAGGCTCAGTTTTAAAGTACCTAAATGGATGGCCAGGACTATGTCCTGTGGAGTTTTGCTCCCCCCCGTGGGTCCTGATCCCTGATGTTCTTGGGGTGACCCTGGGTTCCCACAAGTGTGATATTCTGCTTTTGAAATCTAGCCTCAGGGTAGAGACAAGCCTGTGTGTACTTGGGTGGTGGAGCACATGGCATCTCTCAAGTTAGCAAGAGCAACCCTCCTGGAAACCTCGAAGGGAAAGAATAAGGGAAATAAGAGGCACCGGAGCCACTGTGGTGTCCACAACACATCATCCTCGCCACTGCGGGAGCAAGTCTCGGGACTCGGTCCTGGCTTCCTGCCTTCTCTGCGGCAAGTCTGCCTCCCCCGCCGCCACCTCTGTACCTCTTGCCCCTCAGGGCTGTCTGCAAGTGTCTGCTGCGTCACCTTCCAAGCAAGGCCTCCAAACGCCCTTTGTTCCTTCCCTTGAATAACTTGTACCCCAGTTTCCTTTGGCTGTCATCAAGAAAACGATGCTTCCGTGGTCCTCAGCCATCCATGCTGATGGCATATGGATTTTCCAGGCTCTTGCTGAGAAGCCACAATCTATGATTCGACTGGGGCTCCCATGTAACTGAGCTGGACCCCATGGGGCCTTCTCTGGGCAGGCCTTCCCCCAAATCCTCTGCTTTAGCTGCACTTTGAAGCACCTAGATGATAGTTCAGTTCAGTTCAGTCGCGCAGTCATGTCCGACTCTTTGCGACCCCATGAATCACAGTACGCCAGGCCTCCCTGTCCATCACCAACTCCCGCAGTTCACTCAGACTCACGTCCATTGAGTCTGTGATGCCATCCAGCCATCTCATCCTCGGTCGTCCCTTTCTCCTCCTGCCCCCAATCCCTCCCAGCATCAGGGTCTTTTCCAATGAGTCAACTCTTCGCATAAGGTGCCCAAAGTACTGGAGCTTCAGTTTTAGCATCATTCCTTCCAAAGAAATCCCAGGGTTGATCTCCTTCAGAATGGACTGGTTGGATCTCCTTGCAGTCCAAGGGACTCTCAAGAGTCTTCTCCAACACCACAGTTCAAAAGCATCAATTCTTCGGCGCTCAGCCTTCTTCACAGTCCAACTCTCACATCCATACATGACCACAGGAAAAACCATAGCCTTGACTAGACGGACCTTAGTCGGCAAAGTAATGTCTCTGCTTTTGAATATACTATCTAGGTTGGTCATAACTTTTCTTCCAAGGAGTAAGCGCCTTTTAATTTCATGGCTGCAGTCACCATCTGCAGTGATTTTGGAGCCCAAAAAAACAAAGTCTGACACTGTTTCTACTGTTTCCCCATCTATTTCCCATGAAGTGATGGGGCCAGATGCCATGATCTTCGTTTTCTGAATGTTGAGCTTTAAGCCAACTTTTCCACTCTCCTCTTTCACTTTCAACAAGAGGCTTTTTAGCTCCTCCTCACTTTCTGCCATAAGGGTGGTGTCATCTGCATATCTGAGATTATTGATATTTCTCCCAGCAATCTTGATTCCAGCTTGTGTTTCTTCCAGTCCAGCATTTCTCATGATGTACTCTGCATATAAGTTAAATAAGCAGGGTGACAATATACAGCCTTGACGTACTCCTTTTCCTATTTGGAACCAGTCTGTTGTTCCATGTCCAGTTCTAACTGTTGCTTCCTGACCTGCATACAGATTTCTCAAGAGGCAGGTCAAGTGGTCTGGTATTCCCATCTCTTTCAGAATTTTCCACAGTTTA
>SJXQ01008033.1:0-146829 GCA_006408695.1 Aepyceros melampus | reverse complement strand
TTATTGATATTTCTCCCAGCAATCTTGATTCCAGCTTGTGTTTCTTCCAGTCCAGCATTTCTCATGATGTACTCTGCATAGAAGTTAAATAAGCAGGGTGACAATATACAGCCTTGACGTACTCCTTTTCCTATTTGGAACCAGTCTGTTGTTCCATGTCCAGTTCTAACTGTTGCTTCCTGACCTGCATACAGATTTCTCAAGAGGCAGGTCAAGTGGTCTGGTATTCCCATCTCTTTCAGAATTTTCCACAGTTTACTGTGATCCACACAGTCAAAGGCTTTGGCATAGTCAATAAAGCAGAAATAGATGTTTTTCTGGAACTCGTATTTGATGCATATTTCCTGAGTTGTTTTGCAAATGTGAAAAACCTCACCGTCTCTAACAAAAGGAAGATGTTAATTACTGGATGACTGAGAGCAAGGAAGGGCTTTCCCAGTGGCTCAGTGGTGAAGAATCCACCAGCCCATGCAGGAGAAGCAAGAGATGAGAGTTTGATGAGTTTGCTAACTGAGTCAGGAAGATCCCCTGGAGAAGGAAGTGGCAATCCATGCCAGCATTCTTGCCTGGGAAATCCTATAAACAGAGGATCCTGGTGGCTATAGTCCATGAGGTCACTCGCAAAAGAGTCGACACGACTTAGTGACTAAATGACAACTGTCATGCGGTCTGTGAGCACATGGCCACAGGCCTCCTGGAGCCCAGGGGCTGACGATGTTAATCCCTGCAACACTACCCTGCTGCCTCACCATCAGCCAAAGAGAATTGTGCACAAGCTAATCACAGACTCTGCCACCTGCTCCCTCCCCTCAACCTGGCTTTATAAAAAATTATTTATTTTTAATTGAATGATAATTGCTTTACAATACTGTGTTTGTTTCTGCCATATATCAACATGAATCAGCCATAGGTATACCTATGTGCCCTCTCTTTTGAAACTCCCTAAACTGGCTTTTAAAAGTGCTTTGCTGAAACCCTTTGAGGAGTATGGGGGCTTTATAGGGCATGAACCACCAGTCTCTGTGCAGGGACCTGCAGTGAACTTTTCCCTGCTCCAACTCCAACGCTTCAGTTTGTTTGGTCTCCCTGCGCGTTGTGCACACAACTTGTGTTAACACTTAGCCATTCATACAATTTATCAGTGAAACCTGGACACTTCTTTGATCACAACAGAGTCCTCTTAATAATTACATGGGGACAAGAGCCACACATATGTGGTTTGGGGCTGGATGTGTGGGCAACCTACCCAATATGTCCTAGTACAGTTTATAATACAAATCCTCAGCCAAACAATAACGAGTTGGTTTTCTTCCAGAGAGAAAGATAAATGGAGAGAGTCATATATCTAAAACTACACAGGAGGGTGAGAGGAAAAGAGAGGAGGAGAAAGATCAGAAGAGAGACACTGTGGAGAATATTCTCCGTAGATACTGGAGTGAATGCTCACAGCTTCACAGCTTAGGTCTTTTTCCGTGTTTATATAGGAGATACTTGTCCTTTGAAATGTTAAATGTTCTGTTTCTTTCATGTGAAGAGGAAATTCTTATCATATCTTAAGATGTATTTTCATATCTTAAAGATTTTGAAATCTGAATGTGTATTACAAGGAATGCCAGAAAGAACTTTCTCACTGCTCCCAGGGAGAGAAATAATTTGTGACAGAGATTTTATTGCCTGTATATGTATGGACTCGGCCACGTGTAGAAGATAGATCTATTCAGACTGACATCTCAGGTGAGATATTTGCAGTGGTAGCCCCCCATTTTGAATTTTACATTGAATTTTGATATATACAAATTGCTCCAAATGTCCCCAGAAAGCTTGTACGAGGATGTCATACTATAGCAAGAAGTTACAACTTCAGGAGAATGACCTGTACTTTCCAGGCAATGGAATGAAAGGCAGTGGAAATCATCTTATCTCTTCAAGTGATTCATATAATTTTCAAGTCTAATTGAGGTAGATGTTGACAAGTCATGTTTCAAGAAGACCTAACACTTAGGTGCCTGTGGTATATCTGTCAAAGGCTAAGGCTGACTTTTAAGAGAAATCTCTAGAGATAATTTGCTTAAGCAAAAAGGCGGGGAGAAGCTATGAATTTAACCATACAGCTGATGTAGATCAACAGTGGTCTCCCTCCATGTATCATTAAATTACATTAAAAATTAATTTATTTATTTTAATTGGAAGCTAATTACTTTACAATATTGTAGCAGTTTTTGCCATACATTGACATGAATCAGCTACGGGATGTACATGTGTTCCCCATCCTTAACCCCCTCCCACCTCCCTCCCCATCCCATCCCTCTGGGTCATCCCAGTGCACCAGCCCTGAGCACTCTGCCTCATGCATCGAACCTGGACTGGTGATCTATTTCACATATGATAATATACATGTTTCAATGCTAAATTACACTGTCTTTTGCAGAGGTGTCAAAAAGGATGAAGACTAAGCTTACCCCATAAGGCAACACAAGACTGCAGGTAGCCAAAAGATTCCAAGTGCTAAGCAGTTTCAGACTCAAATTTTCATGACACTTAAAATAAGTGGTGTGTATATGGGTTGATATATTAATGCCGTTGATTATGTTTTCTAAAGTTAATTTGCACATAAATGTGTATTCCATGTATATCAATAACTACCCCCAAACACTATACCTGAATTAATGGTCAATTTCCTAGTTGACTCTGCCTTTCAAAGTTAAAAAAAATTAAAATATGATACTTGCTACCTCCACACCTGCCTTAATCCTAGTCTCCTGAGAATCCATTATCAAATGGCTAAACCCAAGTTGCCTACTCTGGCAGGAATCTTTGAAGACACAAGACTAATAATTAGAACTCTGTCTTCTAGAGCTGAGAGAAATGCATCTCTGAAGTGAAAAATTTATGTTCCTGATATTGGTATATATTTTAGAGATAGATGCCAGTGGTTCAAGGTGTCCAAACTAAGAAAAATACAATAAGTGTGTGATAGCAACACCACTGCAGAATAATACAGGATAATTTAATTTTGATAGCATTCATGTCACATCAGTACATAAAATAGTAGTCCCATTGAGTGGCTACTGGAACATTTAACATTAAAGGTAAATGCCAGATATGAAAAGATTTATTGGTCCTCAAACTAGTAAACTTTAGTCTTAAGTGAAACAAGATATTCGCTGATGGTGCTTCTTAAATTATTTCTTTCAGATTTAGATTCTTGTGTGCGGAAGCTAGGATCCAGCAGAGCACTGAAAAGCCTGAGGAAAAAGCCCTAAAATCATCATCAAAAAGGGTAATCGATCTTGTCGTTCAGTTCAGTTCAATCGCTCAGTCGTGTCCTACTCTCCGCGACCCCGTGAATCACAGCATGCCAGGCCTCCCTGTCCATCACCAACTCCTGGAGTTCACTCAAACTCTGTCCATTGAGTTGGTGATGCTATCCAGCCATCTCATCCTCTGTCATCCCCTTCTCCTCCTGCCACCAATCCCTCCCAGCATCAGGGTCTTTTCCAATGAGTCAACTCTTCGCATGAGGTGGCCAAAGTACTGGAGCTTCAGCTTTAGCATCATTCCTTCCACTATCTATTGTTTCATAGAATATTTACAGAAATATTTTTGTTGGGTTTATGGTAAGTCATTCTATCCAATTTGCCCTAGCAGTAAAAACTGACTCCAAATGAGGTTAATGTACTATTTCCCTCTTTCATAAATAATTACACTAAGACATGTGATGCTCTGTCACATATTAATTTTAGCAACTGAACTGGATTAAACAGCATGGTAGAGATGAAAATAATTCCTTCTAGGTGTGCTGAGGGACATACCAGAAATCTCTTTGCAATTTATTTCTGGGGCATTTTGGGATTTTAAGATGCATGCGATATATTTTTCAAATGTAATTGAAATTTGGATTTTGTCTTCTTACGATGTTAAAAAAATGAAAAAAAATTTCAAGTACATCAGTGTTTTCCAAAATGTGCCAACCATCCAAGGGTGATTGCATTGTACTGGATGGGGAATTAGAAATGAAATTGGCTTAGAACCAAAAGTAAAAATACAAAGACATTTATAATGTGTGGTGATGGGAATGGAAGAAGGAATGGAGAAATATGTGATCAGGTTGGTAGAAGGAATACAATGGCTTCATTTTTTGAGCCCCAAATTAAAATGCAAGATCTAAGCTCCAAATATATCAGTGGGATAAAGGAGAGGAAATTACGGCTGCCCCAGAAAAATTCAAATATTGTTGCTTTAGTAGTGCATGAAGAGGTAGTGAAACATTGACAAAGTGTTAATATAAGGAAAGAAAACTACAAAAAGAAGCCAATTATTGTAAAGTGAATTAGAGTCTTCAAATCTGCTTCTGTTTTCCCCAAATTATTGCTAGTAGCACAGGCAAAATGTGTGGGTACGAAAAAAAAATGTGTTATGTTAACTGTGTCTTCTGAGTACACTTATTATTCCCAATTTACGCATCAAGGAATATTTTGTGCTGAAAGCAAGAAACAGCTTAGGCTCCAGAATGAACTCTTTTCTTTATAGAAACAAGACAAGCTTCTTATCACACACCTCTAGGTGCCTCCTGGTAAACAAAACTCCAAATCAAACTCCCTCAAAAAACAAAACAAAACACTAGAACAATATCCCAGTCCATCAGTCAAAAACTATAAAACATGCTCTGAAAAACAGACCAAAACAGACAACATGTCTGGAAATACATTCCACTCTTCCATGGGAATACAGCTAATGTGAAGGTCAGAACTCTTTTCAAGAAGTTTTGAAAGATCTCATTTTAATATCCACCCTTTGATTTTTCTCAATCTGGGACAAACACTGTATCTTGTCATCATTATTTCAACAACATCTCAAAACCAAAGTAGTTATGACAGCAAAGTTTCATTGTTGAACAGAAGGTACACTTCCAGAGTGAACTGATGATCACTTGTTGAAGGAGAAACAAAAGGAGTGACGATTAATTTTCAGCTATATTTGTCATATTTTAACAGGACTCCCTTAAACATAAATTTCTCTAGAGGATGTGAATTTTATATTTGCTTCACAAATATTTGGTTTATACACAACTCTTCAGCAGTGCTCTGGTGGCCTAAAGAAAGTTGACCTCTGAAGGTCTATTGACTACCTATATGCCTAGCAAAATATCCAAGCTATGAGCCCGGGAGGTTGGAGAATCATGAATACAACAGACTCAAGAATAAAAAGTACCATTCGAATCAATCTCTGACCACAGCTCTGCTCACGACCAAAAGTGACACATGAGAAGTAAACCATATAACTCACCAGTATCACCATTATCTGGGTAGAAGGTCTCCGTGGCAAATCTAAGCTCAATCAATGGCTTTCCTGTAAAGAGAATGAGGAAGAGTGTTATCACTTCTGTAGACGTGGAGGCATCTGTGAGCAAGGGATTCAGTTGACCACATTTTGATGGAACCATACTGCAAGGCAGATTTGGGTACGTTGTGGGAAGGAAAGGAAGACTGAGTATTAGAACTGCCTTGTTTCTGCTTATTTAAAGCCCAAACCCCGTATGTCTACTACACAGATAGAAGCCAGTTCCAATCCTCAGTAAGAAGTAACTAGCAGGGTTTTGATGAATACCTTTTAATATACCATTAGTTGCACTTTCACTGGACTTCCAAAAATGCAGATACCATCAAGATACTTCTCTGCTGGAAAGAGCTCCCCACTTTGGAGTTCAAGGCAAACTCCTTACCAAGATTTCTGGGGTCCTGCAGGACATGATTTTAGCCTCCTTGCCTTTCCAACTTGCTCTCCTTCCCAGCCTCACTAACTCATGTGTACCTTTAGAAAACCAAGCACTCACCCTCATCCATCCACAAGTATGGGGACCCTGCTACCTTGAAGAACATGCCTCCCTTGTACTCATAAGCCTTCTTCCAGCCTGATCTCATTCATGCTCAGAACTTACTCAGTTATCATCTCCAGAAAGCCTCTCCTGACCACCCAAGGCTCATTCAAGGGCATGCATACCACGTTCCCACAGCACCTTATTTCTAATTCTGCCTTAGTGTTTAACAGCCTGCTGCTGCTGCTGCTAAGTTGCTTCAGTCATGTCTGACTCTATGTGATCCCATAGATGGCAGCCCACCAGGCTCCCCTGTCCCTGGGATTCTCCAGGCAAGAACACTGGAGTGGGTTGCCATTTCCTTCTCCACTGCATGAAAGTGAAAAGTGAAAGTGAAGTGCTCAGTCATGTCTGACTCTTAGCAACCCCATGGACTGCAGCCCACCAGGCTCCTCCATCCATGGGATTTTCCAGGCAAGAGTACTGGAGTGGGGTGTCATTGCTTTCTCCAGTTTAACAGCCTAGATTGTGATAATTTATCAAAGGATCTGGTCTTTATATATTATTTTGTTTTGTTATGTATCTTATTTATTGTCATATGGTCAGTACATAGCCAAGTTCCAGGCATACAATAAATGCTTAATGCATGTCTGATGAATAATTTACATAGACAGTGAATAAGCATGTGACAGAACAAGCAAGTCATTTAGTTATTATTTATCAAGCACTTATATACTGGGTACTGAGCTAAATTCATTACGTATATTCACTCTCTGTTCTGGCCTAGATTCTGTCATCAAATGGTATAAATGATTTGTCTTGATTCTCTAAACCTATCCCATTCTCAAAACTATTCATTATTCAGTTTTCTAGCTGAGGTTCCTGGCTTAATTTCCACATCTGGAATTTGCCTGAGGAGACCTAGCTTAGTGGACTTTCCTGAACTTGACCCGATTTGTGTGACCACAGGAGTCTGCCAGAACTGTTTTCAGTTTTTTTTTTTAATTAATTAATTTATTTTAATTGGAGGCTAATTACTTCACAATATTGTAGTGGTCTTTGCCATGCATTGACATGAATGTTCTTAGTTTTAAACGAAGCTTTTGGGTTTTTTTCTTATGATAAGAGCTTTGAAGCTATTAGAGGCCAATAGGCCATGTGGTTTAGTGAGGCCATTTGGTTTAACTTAAGAGGATGACAAACTCTAGCCCATAGAGTAAATCCAGCTCACTGCCCCTTTCAATAAATAAAGGTTTTATTGGCTCATAGCCATACCCATTTGCTTACAGACTGTCCATGGTGGCATTTCCACTACAACAGCAGAGTTGGCTAGCTGTAGAAGAGACCATTTGACTTGCAAAGTCTAAAATATTTACCATCTGGCCATTGACATGAATAGTCTATCAACTCCTGCTCGAGACATCTTTCCTTCTAAAGATGGCACCGTCCTCAGCATTTTCACTGAAGAGAAATATTTAACTTGCTAATTTAATGGAAGATCTAACACAGAAAGACCTCTTTTGTGTCAAATTGAATCTATGTGCTACAAAGGAAAAGAACAAGACGAGAAGGAAAATCCAAAATGTTAACTTTCTTTGGTCACTTGTATATGTGAGTTATAGATTAAAAAAAAAAAACTTACTTCTTTAGATTTTTTTTAATGGTTTTCTTTAGTGAATCAATGCTGCTTCTATAAGTGAAAAAAAAATGAAACATATAAACTCTTCTACCCTTTGTCCTAGATGTATGTACTTACTTGAGCTCATTATGGTGGCAATAGACTCTTTCATGAATTTCTCTGTAAAGGTGGTTGACAAACAATATGAGGGTGAAAAGAAACTGTGGTAATACAAATAAAATTATGGGAGAAGCAGATAGCTTCTGGCTTGTGTTAGTGGCTTTAGTAGGTCTAAAAAAAGAAGGCAATGGTATAGATGACCTCATTTGCAAAGCAGAAAAAGAGATGCAGACATAGAGAATAAATTTATGGATAACAAGGGGGAAAGGTGGGGTGGGAAGAACTGAGAGATTGGGATCGACATATATACACTATTGATACTATCTGTAAACTAGGTAACTAATGAGAATCTGCCATATAGCACAGGGAACTCTGCTTAATGCACTGTGGTGACCTGAATGGGAAGAAGTCCCAAAGAGAGGAGATGGACGTATATGTATGGCTGATTCATTTTGCTGTAAAGTAGAAACTAGCTCAACATTGTAAAGCAACCATACTCCTATAAAAAATAATTTTTGAAAAAGGCCATTGAGAGTTACCCTATGGATAAAGAGTCATGTGAGTTCTTCTCTTTGGACTTCCTGCCTTCAATCTGCTTTTCCAAGAGTTCTTGAGACCACCAAGCCTCACAGCTACAACCTGAAATTTCCTTCGTCCTTCCTTGATCTCCCCTGTCCAGTCCATTAGATTGTCTCCATCTCCATTCTGCAGACTCACATCACTCATCTCTAATGATGGGGAACTTGCTTTCTCCAGAGGCAACACATTCTGCTCTTGAGTTATAAAAACATTCTTTGATCTTTCATGTTTCAACTGATCTGGCATCTTCCATTCATTGGTCCTAATTCTTTCCAAGTGACCCTTCACCCCAGTCTACTCTTTTTTTCATGGCAACTCTGGAGAAGTGCAGACCCCTTAGCTTCTTCCTTTTCCACCTGAGCATCCCCAGTTCTTCCAGATTTTCCTCATGGGGCACTCTTTCTGGTTCCCTCTCCATCCTTTATGCCTTCTCTGATCATACTCCAATTGGTTCCTGTTTCAAGTGTGGTTTACCCCAAGGCAGAGTGACACCACTCATTCCTACTTTCAGATACTGTGTTTTACTAAAATCACAGGAGTCCAGTGTTATACCCAATGTCATGCCCTTGCTCATAGCCACTCAATGTATGGTTATGTATAAATTTCAGTTTTCTACATGTTCCAACATCAACATTTTAGATTACTTTACTTCATCCTTTCTGGAAAAGACCACAAATTTCTGTGGCCAGTTTTCTGGTATCGGATAGTTAGGTTATCACTATAATTTCTCCTATTATAAACAACTCCACAATAAGATGACTTTTCCCCAAAAAAACTTTTTCTGATTCTTAGAACTATCTTAAAGATTTTTCTTCCCAGGTAATTATTTTCATCAATAAATAATTTTTGGTTGAAAAATTGTAAGACAGAATATAAGCGCATTTTCGAGATCACTGAGTCCAATTTCTCATTATAAGTAAAGTTGCTTGAATGGGAACAAATAGCAATTTAGCAAGAGAACTCATGCACCAGACTCATGTCTTGCTGACTTTCCTTTTTTTTTGCCCCATCCAATCCTAGAACTACTATCTCTTTTCCACTTAACGAGGTACATAAAGTCCAGGTGAGTATACCACCTTCCAAATAAACAGGGTTATTAACACACATAACAGAAAATAAAACAAATTAATATATTCTACAAATGTATCTATATTAGATATATATCTAATATATATAAATACAATATATAGATATGTATAATATATTTGTATATTTATTTATGTTATATATATTTAATTATATCTATATTATAGATATATATAACATCTATAATATATATAGATATATATCTACCCCAAGTAGATATATTTTGAAAATATTTCCATTTCAAAGATTTAGATGATTCGAGGAAACAAAAGGGTGTAGATTTCTGGCATATGTAGATTTCTATATAGAGAAGAGTCTTTAATCATTTAAAACTCATGAAACTGCTCAGCTTTTCAAGCTTGTCTATATGAGAAATGTTCTTCCAATGCAAACACATATATTTTAAAATATATACAACTTCTTGGATTATATGGAAGACTGGCCTCAAAATCCTTAAAAAGATTTCTCCAAGCACTAGCAGCACTTACAAAATCCCAGACACTGAAAACACTTATCTAATCCTCACTTGGAGCAAGACAAATGCTATGGGCCAATATGGCAGAGAATACCCTCCTGTGCTATCTCTGATATGTTAACTTGGGAAATAACTTCCCTCGTCTCCTTTCCTGGAGAAGGCAATGGCACCCCACTCCAGTACTCTTGCATGGAAAATCCCATGGACGGAGGAGCCTGGAAGGTTGCAGTCCATGGGGTTGCTGAGGGTTGGACGCGACTGAGCGACTTCACTTTCACTTTTCACTTTCTTGCATTGGCGAAGGAAATGGCAACCCACTCCAGTGTTCTTGCCTGGAGAATCCCAGGGACGGGGGAGCCTGGTGGGCTGCCATCTATGGGGTCGCACAGAGTCAGACATGCCTAAAGTGACTTAGCATCTCCTTTCCTTCATTTGTTACTCTTTTAGCAGCAGGTAGGGGGTGTAATGAATAATACCTTCCCCTTGAGTTTTATGAATGCTTTAATTAGCAGACCTCCTGTTTTCATTGAGTGCCAGGCACCAGGTTGGACACTAAGAACAAAGCTATGAACAGACAGGTGTGGCTCCTGCCTTTGGGGTCAAAGTGAAAGTTGCTCAGTCATGTCTGACTCTTTGCAACCCCATGGACTGCAGCCTCCCAGGCTCCTCAGTCTATGGGATTTTCCAGGCAAGAGTAGTGGAGTGGGGTGCCATTGCCTTCTCCAGGGGATCTTCCTACTCAGGGATTGAACCTGAGTCTCCTGCATTGCAGGTGGACGCTTTACCTTCTAAGCCACCAGGGAAGCCTTTGTGGTAGTTACTACCAACTTCTCGTAGAGGCAAACAATCATTGTGATCTTTAAGTCTCTGATTCTAGCTTCTTCTCCCTCATTGTCAGCGGACTTCTGAGAGAAAGAATAATTTAATAAGGGGAAAATGCCAGACTTATTTCAGGGTCTGGTCAGTTTACAATTCTCTCTTTAAGCCCACCTCCATGCCTACTCACTTTCATAGATTAGACCTGAAGCAGTCACTCTGATCAAAAATAAAGCCTTTCCGGCCACTCCTGCTTGTGCCAAGCACTACCATCTTGTGACTTGGAGTTCTTTCTCCAGCAGCTTGAAAGGCTGTTGTTGTTGTTATTCAGTTGCTCAGTCATGTCTGACTCTGCAACTCCATGACTGCAGCACACCAGGCTTCCCTGTCCATCACCATCTCCTGGAGTTTGCTCAAACTCATGTCCATTGAGTCAGCGATGCCAGCCAACAACCTCGACCTCTGTTGTCCCCTTCTCCTCCTGCCTTCAATCTTTCCCAGCATCAGCTCTTTTCCGATGGGTTGGCACTTGGCATCAGGTGGCCAAAGTATTGGAGCTTTAGCGTCAATCCTTTCAATGAATATTTAGGGCTGATTTCCTTTAGGATTGACTTGTTTGATCTCCAGTTTGAAAGCTGGACCCAGAGAATGCGATTTTGTTAGGTGGCTCGATTGTAATTTACACATTTGGAAGCTCGAAATGACCATGTCTTTTCCCCTATGAAATAGAAACCAAGGAAAGCCAGTCCTCGAGGGAGAAGAAAGAATAAAGTGGCCATGTAGACAGAGGCAGAGCTGAGTGATGGAGGAAGTCAGACAGCACTGTGAGCTTCGCTTCCTATCCTGACCTTGTTTGTTTGTTTTTCTTAATTGACTGATTGATTTTCGGCTGTGCTGGGTCTTTGTGGCTGTGTGGTGGCTTCCTCTCGTCGCAGTGAGCAGGGGCCCCTCTCTAGTTGAGGTGCATGGGTCTCCCATTGTGATGGCCCCTCTTGTTGCGGACCATGGGCGCTAGGGACACTGGTTCAGTGGCTGAGTCTCACAGGCTCTAGAGCACAGCCTCCATAATTGTGGCACATGGCCTTAGTCCCTCCACAGCCTGTGGGATCTTCCTGGACCAGGAATCGAACCCATGTTCCCTAGTTGCCAGGTGGATTCTTAACCACTGGACCACAAGGGATGTCCCTGACCTTCTTTTTCATGAGAGAAATTCTTTTGCTTATAATACATCCCACTCTTTGCTTAAGCTATCACAGGCTGGTTTCTATAATCTAAAGTCAAGTGACCTAACTAATATGCTGGGGGTGGGGATGGAGATGAGGGTTGCTTCCTCCACAAACCCGAGTATAATGGTCTCGCGGCAAAGGTGACTCAAGTGACTGTGGGAGGCACTTCTGGGCAGTAGTTATAAGATGAAGGGGGTGTCATGTGCCAAAACACAATGTCAGGGAAGAGGAAGCATCAAAATGAGAGATGACCAAAACTCAGCGCTGCCAGAATTTGAGAGCTGACACAAAGAGCCTTCTTAATCATAGAGAAAAAGATCCTTGGAGAGGTAAATTTAAACAATAAAACACAGGTGAGTTTTAAGTACAGTTATTCAAAAGGCCTGGTTGAACACTGGTCTTGCATTTAAAGTAATGAGATTGATTGTTTTAACCGAAAGACCAGAATTCAAACATAAAAAGCATCCCTGACTCATTTAAGTGGTCACCTAAAAGGGTGGAATCCTTATTCCCATAAAGCTGTGAAAGCCTATTCCAGAATGCGGGTTGTTTAGTTCCCGTGGTACACAGCTAGAGAGTGCTTTAGATGGAGCCCAGCTGGCTTCACAATACCAGCTGTGTGACATCGGGGGAAGGCACAGAACCTCTATGGGCCTTAAGGTCTTTCATCTGAAAACTAGGGCAATGTATATGCAATTTAGAGGCCATAGCTGAGAATAAATGACACACAGTAAGCAGCAGAAGGCCTGGTGTATTATCTGTCGCTTACTATGTTTGTTCTCTCTCTTTTCAGCTCTTGATGTGGCACTCATGTTTTTGGTCAAGCCAGAAGATATTTGGAAGAAAGACTAGTAAATACAGACCAGGTGAGAAATGGTGTCGGAAACAAGGTGAGATGGTCTCAATTATTTATTTAATATCCACTGTTTGCGGGACCCAGGGCCAAATTATCAAGCAATGAGGTATATTAAGTTCTCTCATATTAACTTTGCTGAACACAAATTTTGATTTTCTTAGTCTTAACTAACATTCCAAATGAGGACAAATCATTCAGGAGAACATAACTGCTTCACAAAAATGGGGGCCCATGACTTCCTATGTCTGTGTTGCATGTCCTGAAACAGCTAAACAAATGAATAAACCAACAGCTCCTCACCCAGCACACAGTGTCATGGTCTGGCTACTTGGTGAAAGGCCTGGATGCGCTATAAGCTTACTGATGTTTTCTGCCTGATTAAATTCCCAATTCTGAGAGAAGTGCCTGATCCACAATAGGTGGTGTAGGAAGGAAGGGAAAAACAGAAGGATGGAATGAGGGAGGAAATGAAGGAAGAAAATAAATAAAATAAATAAAGGGGCATGGACTTGGATCATCTTCAGGGGCTTTCTACCATGACTACTTTAAGATCTTGCAAGTCTTTTTCCAGTAGCAGAGGACTGCTTAGACTTCTACCCTGATGACCCTACCAGGAACATAACACAGAGAGCCTTGTGCTTTTTATAACTCATCAGGAAGAGTCAAAACATTCTCCCAGGGAGCAAAATTCACACAGAAGCCCTAGCTGTGAGTTGGAGCAGAAAGGACAAGGAATCATCTGCAGAGGTCCAGCTCTACTGACTGAAACATATAGAACAAACCCAGGATGGGAATAAACTCCCGGGAGGGAAAAGCCCAAGGGCTGCACAGTGCTCAGGGCAAAGGTACCATCCAACCACCCCCAGATGTGAGTGAGCACACTCACGTCTTGGGCAGATCTAAGTCTGCAGTGAATAGGAGAGAGATGAGCGACAGATGTTCTAGGATTCTACTTTGCCACTGAGCCTTTGGGAGACAGTCTGATTCATTTACATGCATACATTCAATTACTTGTTCAGATAATGTTTACTGATCAGGAAGGCCAAGTTATATGAAAGTACTTGGGAAGAACTACCAACCTAGCCTTAGAATTTAGGGAGGTAACACCGAATGTTAGGAGGTAGCATTTCAGATGAGAGAATGGATGAGTATAAGCTGCTCAGCTGAAGAGTTGTTGGTGTTCAGTTGCTCAGTCATGTCCGACTCTTTGTGACCCTATGAAATGAAACACATCAAGCTTTCTTGTCCTTCACTATCTCCTGGAGTTTTCTCAAACTCATGTCCACTGAGTTGATAATGCCATCCAATCATCTCATCCTCTGTCACCCCCTTCTCCTCTTGCACTCAGTATTTCCCAGCATCAGGGTCTCTTCCAATTAATCAACTCTTTGTATCAGGTGGCCAAAGTATTGGAGCTTCAGGTTCAGCATCAGTCCTTCCAATAAATATTCAGGGTTGATTTCCATTAGGACTAACTGGTTTGATCTTCTTGCAGTCCAAGGGACTCTCAAGAGTCTTCTCCAGCACCACAGTTCAAAAGCACAAATTCTTTTGATGTTCAAAAGCATTCAGCCTTCTTGATGGTCCAAGTCTCACATCCATACATGACTACTGGAAAAACCATAGCTTTGACTAGATGGACCTTTGTCAACAAAATGATGTCTCTGCTTTTTAATACACAGTCTAGGTTTGTCATGACCTTTCTTTCAAGGAGCAAGCATCTTTTAATTTCATGGTTGCGGTCACCACAGTCATCCACAATGATTCTGTAGGCCAATAAAGTAAAATCTGTCATTGTTCCACTTCCCCCCCATCTATTTGCCGTGACGTGATGAGACTGGATGCCGTGATCTTAGTTTTTTTAATGTTGAGTTTTAAGCCAGTTTTTTCACTCTCCTCTCTCACCCTCATCAAGAGGCTCTTTAGTTCCTCTTCACTTTCTGCAATTAGAATGGTATTTCTGCATATCTGAGGTTCTTGATGTTAAGAGATAATTAGGAGGTAAGGATGGTATGTCTGTCTTTGGTTTACAGATGCTTCAGGTCACGTCTCCCCCGTGGCGTGCATCCCTCATTACAGGCCTGGGTGTAGACTAAGCGCTTCACAAAGCAGTCATCATCACAACATCAGTGCTGACATACTGTCGCTGCTTTTCAGTGTTGGCCAGCATCAGGCCTTTAGCCATGCTGTGATATCTGCTAGATACCACATGCAGCCTGGGGCAGATTTTTTATTCTTTAGCTTGTCAACACCCAAGGTCAGGGACTCTATCTGCTTCACTTCCTTGAAGCTATAAAACCACAGCACAACTAATGTGACACAGCAGAGCAAAGAGTGACCTCAATTTCCCCACTGGTCTGAAGGCCCTGAGGTCAGCTCTTTTCGGGGATCAGGCTTTACCAGAGCGAGGGACCTCTGCACTTTGGCATCACTCCTGCCACGTGCAGGCCACAGTTAAATGTGCAATTTTAAGAGAAATGAAATTGAGTTCAGAAAGTGGTTGCTGAGGCTGTGGGCATTTGATCCCGTTACTCAGGCATCTGTGGGTGGTAGAGATGCGCAGTCTTGGATTCCAGGGCCATCAAGGTGATCTTGCAGTGTCAGGGATTTTCATGACTGCCCTTGTCCAAGCTCTTCAAGGTACAAAGTATGTACACTAATTGTTCTGCCTATGGTCTATTTCCACCTACTACAAAGAGAATGTAAGCTCCATGTGGGGAGGAGTTTTGTTTTGTTTTGTTTTTTTTGATCCGTTTTCATACTGTATCCTTAGGGGTTAGAACAGTACCTGGCACAGAGTAGGTGCTCAATTAGTAGTAGTGGATAATCAAATTAGCTGAATGAGCTTGGGGAAGATTATTTGAAATCCAGCTTCAGGTTGATTCATATTTCAAATGGGACTAATCATGTATATCTTATACCTCTGTCAGGGCTCCTTTAAAGGTAAAATGAAAATGGAAAGACCCCTAGTTGAATGTTCAGTTGCCATCTTTTGTATTTTACTGTTTACGGTATTGTAGCTGACTATCCATCCATCCATCCATCATTTTAGTTTAGGACCTACTATGCACCTTTGTAGACCATCTACTGTGATTCCAAACCAAGGATTGTTCTAGACGTGATGGTGACCATCTGGAACGTTTGCATCAGGACCGCAGTACGATGACCGATATCTTCTTTTTGTAAATGAGGAAGTTGAGGCTCAGCAAGTTCACATGTATGGACAGTGCCAGGGCAGAGATCCACACTCCATGTCTGTCAAACTGGCTTTTGACGGCTGGCTCTTCTACTTCCTCTCTTCGAGTTTCCTCCTCTGCCTGCTTCAAAGGACGCTGGTATATACACAGTGAATGGTATAAAGCCCTCACGTGGCACCACACCAACCGCTGCAGTTACAGGCGCTCCCCCGGCTGCCCGAATGGTGATCCTCATGGCAAATCACGTTCGGTGTTCTTTGTTGATTACCCTCCTGTCAGTCATCATTTAAGGCCATTCCAGCAGGAAAATTGCGTGAGGTTGCAGACTGCTGCAGATCGCTGGTGTGCGTTGACACCTAGGTGTCCTCTGAGCTTCGGAGATTCCTCCTCAGCTCTGTATCCTCTCCAGTCCTGAGTGAACTCTCACTCCTGAATTCAGATGCAGGCTGTCTCTGGGGAAAACTCCAGACGTTTCCTTATGGCCTCTCATCCAGCCCTTCCTATTATAACTCCCCGAAAGAGCCTTCTCTTCAAGAATCCATTCAGTAAACAAAATAATATTCGATAAGAATAGTAAAAGTAGTGTCCTCTGTATTGTGTTATACAAAGCTTAGAAAGCAGTATTAAACACAACAAAGAATACCATATTTCATTGGCCCCTATTAAATGTGGCATTTAGGGGTAGCTTCATACAATATCAGGCATGAACCTTGCTTGTTAGGCCTTCTGGTAAACACAGGCCCCAACCCCACTCAGCTATTCTGAAGAAATTGACCTGCTGTGGGGGCCGTGCCTTGGACACAGAGTCATGCCCCCCTGGAAACTGGTTTTTCTCTTGTTTGGCTTCTGTTTCATCATGGCAAGGAGAAGAAGGCTGCTATCTGAACATCGCAGCAGCTCGTTCCACACTCACATCCCAGGGGAGCAGAGGGTTGGGAAATCAGTTCCTGGATACCTACAGTGGGCCAAACAAAGGAAAGGGTGCTCCATCTGTCTCACGCAGGATTCATTTTTTACGGCCTTGCGAGGCACATGATCCCCGTTTGTAGGGGTGTCACCTGAAGCTCAGAGGCCTAACGTCATTCGTCCCCATCCCACAGGACGACATCTGGAAACAGCCCGGGGCTCTCTCATTCTAAAAGGGGCACTCTTTCCACCCCACCCACCCCCATACTTAGAACTGCTCATTTTTACTTCGGTGCCTTATATTATTTGTGTGTATGGCTTTTAGCCTCTTTTGACAGTGAAAAGAGTATCTTCCTTTTTCTCTTTATTTTTCACCTTGTCCTCTAGCTTCTAGTGTATTACACATGCTCAATACATCCTGCCTTAAAAACATATATGGACACACTTTGCTTTCATTATTTACTATTAACTCCATGCCCCAGACATGAGAATCAGGCTTATTCATCTTACATCTTTTCTGTTGGCTTTATTTGTGGCCATCTATACTTAGAACTGTCTGGGAGATTTCGCCCTTGAAAAAAAAAGTGGAGCTTTTTATTCTTTTAGTTATGAGGGTACAATAACAATCCCCAAACTAATAATGTCTTGATTTTTTTTTCTTAATTGCCTCTTTTGAACTTCTATTACTTATATAAAAATGGCAAACTGCCTTCTTTATTGCTTCATATTACTTTTGTTAAAATATTTCTCTGCCACCAAGTTCAACCCGAAACCAATGTTTGTATCCAAGTCACATGTAGGAATGAAGGATATGTTCGGGTACCTTTCCCCAGCTTTCGTTTTCAGCACTTCGATCCAAAGTTTCCTCTGTGGTAAAACTATATGTCTGTTAACATTTAAAGACACTGAGATAAGAGTCCTTCTTTCCAATGATTACATTTGAAAGCGCTTGACCCTGCCTCTCTTTTGTTGAGTTCTAGTGGAAGCTAAAGAAAAAGAAGAGAAGCAAGACTGTGCTGTACTCATAAGGAACAAGAGGTCTGTTGACAGGCAGGGCTCGGAGATCAATGGTGTTGCTCACAATGCAATGCTCTGGTCACTCAAGACAGAAATCATCCTCAAGAAACAGAAATATGCATTAGAGGCAAATGGCGACCTCAAAGAGATAATCGAGCTGTCGTATTTGCCAGCAGATATAAAGCACTTCTCAGCTTCTAATGGCTCCTTCTTTCTATTCTTTGCTGGGAGGGTACATGTCTGAGGGGGAACCACTTTCTTGGAACATGCAAACCCCTTCCACATTTGGAAAGCAACAGGGAATCACGCTGGGATCTAAAGAAGGAGACTAGAGCGTCTAGTTCTGCCTCTAGGTTGTATACTGAAGAAGCGTTCATGCTTAGTCACTCAGTGTGTTCAACATTTTGTGACCCCTGTGCACTACAGCCCACTTGGCTCCTCTGTCCACAGAACTTTCCAGGCAAGAATACTGGAGAGAGTTGCCATTTCCTCCTCCAGAGGATCTTCTCAACCCAGAGACTGAATCCGTGTCTCCTGTGTCTCCTGCATTGGCAGGCAGGTTCTCTACCACTGAGCCAGCTGGGAAGCCCAAACAAGCATTAGATTTCCTATCCTCCTCTCCTTCAGAAGAGCTTCCCAAGATGGCCTGTGGGATAGGACCTGGGACACAGATCTCAGGGGGAGTTGTACTTTCTTCAGGCATATTCAGAAACCAAGCGTGGTGCAGACAGTGGCTGGATGGGAATGTTATCTCAGCTACTCCTTTGATGCCACAACTAACAACTTGATTTCTCTGACCCTTGGTTTCTCCATCTATAACAAAGGGGTACATATTGTTGTTTCCTAATAAATGAATTGGGACAGATGACAGGTGTGAAGTTGCTTTGATAAGGCTGCACCAATCTGGAGGCAACTGCTGGGGTTTGGATCTGACCTCCACTGTTTACTTGCTTCACCATTTACCAGTGTGGCCCTGGAAAACTTACTTCACCTCTCTGTGCTTTGCCTTCCTCGCTTGTCAAGGGCATATGGAGTTCTTGTGAAAATTAGATGAGTTCATAAATATAAAGTCTGTGTGGCATGTAGGAGGCATCCATTATTATTAGCTCTATGCTTGTATAAGTCCAGGGTAGTTCAATAGCATATCCTAAGCTGGCACTGCCTGTGACCCAGCGATATTCAAGACTTAAGTGGGACAATAATGTGTTTTCTATTATTATTAGAAACATGAGTTATGGATTTATGCATTCTATCAACAAACATTTTTATAAGCGTCATCTATGCCAGGCATTGAGCTGGATACAGAGACATCCGGGGCACATGGGCTTTGCCCACAAGGAATTCTGAGTTCAGCGGGACAGACCAATGGACAAGCCAGAATCATGATAGCCAGGGAGTTCCTGGCTGTAGGAGCATAGTGGAGGAAGCACTGAACTCAGCCTGTTCAATCTGGGAAGATTTCAGAGGAGGCACCATGTTTGTTGAACAGTGGCCCGGATCTCCTGGGAAACTGCACTGCAGGCAAGAAGGAGCACAGGTACAGAGGCCTAGAAATGGAAGAAAGTATGGTGTGTGTGTGTGTGTGTGTGTGTGTGATAGAGCGTGTGCGTGAGAACAGGGAAGACAAGGAAAAGAAGCTAGGATGGCAAAGAGACCCCTGTGGTCACTCCATCTCCAGACAGGTTCTCTTTGGGGATCCTGGGAAGGTGGGGTGGGGAAAAGAGGTGATTCTCTCCTTCTTCCCCACCTTCCTTCAGACACGCCTCTGATCCTCACTTTCCCTCTCTTCCATCCTCCTCCATATTATCCTCACTGAGTTTCATCCGGTCTCTGGAGCATCGTGGAGCTTCCTGGCCCAGGGTCTTTGTTCCCTGTGTGCACTACTCTCTGTTTTCTATCTTTTCAGCTAGTTTGCTTCCACTCAACCCTCAGATGTCTCCTGGATATCGTGTCCTTTTAGGAACAGGAACCCTTCCTCTGGGCTTCCATGGCCCCCTCCCTTACTTGTCCTAGTGTTTATCTTTGGGCTTTATTAATCTGTTCTTAGCCTCCAGCATGTGGCCTGCCACATAATAGGTAACTTAGTGAATATTTGTTCAATGACTACAATGAAGGAGCAAGGGATTCTCCTTATAGACTTCCTTTACTATTTCTCCTTCCTTCCTGGCCAAATGCAATTGATCACCAAGCTTTGTTCTTCTGCATGTCCCTCTCCTGTCTCCCCACTTATCTTCTCTTGCTAGAACCTCCTTGTATCTCAGGAGGGATCCCTGCTGCTGGATCTTATAATTTCCCAGTTAGAATCCACCTGTGGCTCCTACTGCCCCATATTAACATTCAGCTTCCTTGGTTAGCAGTACACAGGTCTCCATGTTTGTCTAAAATAGCCTCTGAGGTCGTCAAGGGTTTGTTCTATATCTCCTGATAGCTAATGCCCAGCAGAGTATCTGGAACACAATTTACATTTAGTAAATATTTGTCTAAAGAGTAACTCAGACTCCTGTGAATCTAATGTGGCAAAAGATGATTTTGTGTTTGGCTAAAAAGCTCTTCAGCAGGGTACTTTGTTTCAAGGGAAATGTCCTAGCAAGGAACGAGAGTTAAATTCAGCACAGCTGACTGCTTAACAATGCCATTCGAGGACATAAATGAAATTAACTTCTCTTGTCACATTTACTAACAGGGCTGGTGAGCAGGTGCTCAGGGAGGCCGTCTGCCATGGTTACAGAGAAAGATCCCACAATGGAAACCACCCACAGTAAACCCAAGGTATGCTGAACTCCTAAGTTTCATTCATTGCCAATTAGCTGTGTTAATGACTTTTTCTTTGGGGGTGGAACTTTTCTCTCCATTTCCTTTCTTCTATCCCTTTCTCCGGCACTACCTCCCTCTCAATTCTTTTGCAGAAGATGTGGTCTTGGTAAGCAACTTAACAAAATCAGTTCCTTCTTTTGAAAATCACTCCCTTCCTCAGATTTTTCTTGTAACAATTAGTAGTGTCATTGTTATCAGTGAATGGTGGTAGTGAGAATATGAGCAGCTTAACATCTATCTGTTGCATAACTCCATGCCAAGCACTGGGCTGGGTACTTCTGCTGGGAATTTTTAGAGATCTCCACTCAAAAGAAAGAAGTAACCCCAAGCCCCTTAATTCTTAGCATGGTGCTTGCTGCAGCTGTTGTTAAGTTGCTTTAGTCGTGTCTGACTCTGTGTGACCCCATAGACGGCAGCCCACCAGGCTCCCCCATCCCTGGGATTCTCCAGGCAAGAACACTGGAGTAGGTTGCCATTTCCTTCTCCAATGCATGAAAGTGAAAAGTGAAAGTGAAGTTGCTCAGTTGTGTCCCACCCTCAGTGACCCCATGGACTGCAGCCCACCAGGCTCCTCCATCAATGGGATTTTCCAGGCAAGAGTACTAGAGTGGGGTGCCATCACTTAGCACAGTATAAATTATCAAGAAATGTTAGTCATTATTATAAAGTTATCATATAATCCTAACAGCTAATTTCTGAGGTCAGTGTAACTTTTATATTTTCTACTGTGGTTTAGTAGATAAGGAGTCTGAGGCTTTCAGAAGGTAGTAATATTTAAGCCTGAACTTGGGGGCCACACCCAAGATGACTGTCTCCAAAGGCCACGCAATATAACAGACGTAAGGCACTCTGTGAGACACAGGGCCGTGTACACTCTAGCTGCTATCATACAACAATGAGGTTAAGTAGGTAAGAGGGCAGGGGAAATAAATGGGGACACAGAGGAATTGTGTGTGTTTGCGGATGCGTGCACACAAGTCTAGAGAATTTTTTGATTATTTAAGGACCCAAAAGGCTCTTTCTTTAGGATCGGTAGCTTATGAAATGATTGACAAATCAAGTTTTCAGGCTTCCATCTAGGCTCGTGAGGCTACTCCAGAGAAACGGTGTGGGAGGGAGACAAGCAAGGCAGGTTTCCTCTAGCATCTCCATCCAACACTTGAGCATACCACGAGGCTCAGGAAGCAGGAATTCGCATTTTACAAATGTACAGACTGATAAGCAAGAGAGTATGAGGCCCATCTGAGGCCTTCCTGTTTACACATTTGTGTTTCTGGCCCAAAGTTTAATAGCTTCAAGAACCATACCCTTTCTTGAATAAAGCACTTAAACACTCTAACTTTCAATTAGTTAACAGTTAAGTCCATTACACCAGGCTCCTCCCTCCAGTATTTGGGGGCATTAGGGCACAGAACAGGTGCTTGGGAAATCCAGGTCTCAGCTTTGGCTCGCCGCCACCTTCTCCATGACCTCAGTCAACCCCCTCTCTGGTTCTGTTTCCTCATTTGTGTAATGGGCCGGGAGGCTCAGAGGACCATAGTTTCCAGCTTGGAAAGAATAGAATTCTTATGAGTTCAAAGCATGGTGTTAGACACATGTCTTTAGACCTGTATTTTAACTTACAAAGAGTAGAGTTTAGAAATCAAGATTGTGGACTAGAAAGACACTAGGCTCACCCTCCCATCCCCTCGCCCGCCGACATGGACACATCAAAATTACAACTATGGGGCTTCCCTGGTGGTCCAGTGGTTAAGAATATGCCTTTAAATGCAGGGGACGAGGGTGCGATCCCTGGTCAGGGAAATAAGATGCCACACGCTGCATGGCCACTAAGTCTGTGTGCTGCAGCTGCTGACCCTGCAAGCTACAAGCAGAGAGACGCTCACACACTGCCCCAAGAACCTGCACTCCACAATGAGACATCCCACAGGCCGTAACCAAGACCCAAGGCAGACACAAAGAAACAAGTATACTTATTTAAAAAATCCAAAACTACAACTCCATAGAGAACAAGTCTCCCTGGAATTACCTGACGACTAGAGAACAGCTCTTCTACAGCCAGTGCTGGAAAAGAGGATCCGCATGGAGTCTGGTAGAAAGGGAAGAGAAGCAATCTGATGGGGACCTGTACCTCTAGTGAGGAATACAGAAGAGGAGGGGGATGTCACAGGCCCAGGGCTCCTCCCTGGGGAGTGACGGGTTAAAGGTCCATATTGGGCACCCCAGCTCTGAGGTCTGACACTGGAAGAGGAGTCCCCTTAGCTGGTCTGAAAGCCAGCTGGCTTTCCAGAGGGCTGTAAGAAACCAAGACTCTGCTCTTAGAGAGCCAGTCACAGACTTGCTTACTCCCAGTCTCAGTGCAGGAGGCAGCGGATTGCAAACTGCCTGGGGCTCTGGCTAGCCTGCGAGGACCACCTCAGTGCATTCCCCAACCCTTGCCTGGGTTCCCGCTCCAGCCCCTCTTACTCCAGTGCTCCTCCCAGGTGGAGGCTGCTGTTGCCAACAGGAGTGTGTGCACTTGGAAGGAATGGAACTGACTTCGAGCCTGGCTTGGTGTCTGACCAGGGCAGAAGCCGCTGTTGCCAGCCATACTGTGGTACATGTGCTCAGCAGAGAGTGGGGCTAGCTCCAAGAGGGAGACTGCCATCATCAGAGCAAGCAATGGCGCACGCTTGGGAGGAGCAAGGGCAGCTCAGGGATGTGGCGTCAACTCCTCCACCTCCATGTAGCCTCTAGTCAAGATGTACCTACCGGGGGAAAAAGTGACCTGGCGCAGAAAGGCAGCCCCAAGCCCTGAGGCCACCACATCCTAAACCAATGCAGAAACTGCCTTAACACCAGGGAGGAATCCCGCTCCCCAGGGCACCTGCTCGAGGCCGCTGGGTCTTGTTCTATGATAAAGCAGTGGTGGCCATGGATCACAGGAGAAACCCAGGCTTGCACTTGGCTGTGGAGCTAGCCCTCCAGCTCCAGCCCCACCTCCCACCAAGGTGGCAGCTGCCAGCACACTTCAGGAGAGACACAGCCTGTGTTCACTTCATGCCCAGCTCTCCCATCAAGGCACTGGATACATGCAGCCTGCACAGGAATGCTTCCTTTTGCATGGCAAGAGAAACCAACCACAAACGAAAAGACAACCTACTGAATGGGAAAAAATAATGTCAAACACGTCTGAAAGGGGTTAGTTTCTAAAATATATAAAGAACTCATAAGAGTCAATATAATTAAAAAAAACTGATCTAAAAGTAGGCAGAAAACTAGAATAGACATTTTTCCAAAGAAGATATGAAAAAATGTTTAGCATCACTAATCAGCAGGGAAATGAAATCTAAATCACAATGAGCTATCACCTCACATCTGTCAGAACAGCTGTCATCAAAAAGACAACAAATAATAAGTGTTGGCAGGGATGTGGAGGAAAGTGACACTGTTGTTGGGAATGTAAATTGATGCAGCTGCTATGAAAAACAGTATGGAAGTTTTACAAAAAACTAAAAATATAGCTACCATATGATCTAGCAATTCTACTCCTGGATATATATCTAAAGAGAACAAAAATAAGAATTCAAAAGGGTACATGCACCCCAGTGAAATTGCATTATTTGTAATACTAGAGATATAAAAGCACCCTAACTGTCCATCAGGGGCTTTCCAGGTGGCTCGGTGGTAAAGAATCCTCCTTTAATGCAGGAGATGTGGATTCAATCCCCGGGTCAGAAAGACTGCCTGGAGAAGGAAAAGGCAACCCAGTCCAATATTCTTGCCTGGGAAATCCCATGGACAGAGGAGCCTGGACGTGCTACCGTCCATGGGATCTCAAAAGAGATGTGACTGAGCAATTAATCAAAAACAACATGCCCACCAACAGATGAATGGATAAATGTGGCATTGTGGTATATATATATACACACACACACATATATATATGATGGAATATTACTCAGCCATAAATGAGAAGGAAAATTTGCCATTTGCAACAACATGGATGACCTAGAGGATAACACACTCAGTGAAGTAAATCAGACAGAAAAAGACAAAACTGCAAGCTTTCACTCACTGAAATCTAAAACATAAAACAAACGAAGAATATAACAAACCAGAAACGGACTCAGATACATAGAACAGACTAGCGGTTATCAGTGAGAGAGGGATTGGAGGAAGGGCAAGACAGGGGAAGGGAATTAAAACGTGCAAACTAATAGGTATATAAAAAAAACAAGATACAGAAATGTCATGTGCAGCACAGGAAATATAATCAGGGTTTTACCACATCTTTAGTGAAAGTGAAAGTTGCTCAGTCATGTCTGACTCTTGGCAACCCCATGTTCTATACAGTCCATGGAATTCTCCAGGCCAGAATACTGGAGTGGGTAGCCTTTCCCTTCTCCAGGGGATCTTTCCAATCCAAGGATCAAACCCAGATCTCCTGCATTGCAGGTGGATTCTTTACCAGCTGAGCCACCAGGGAAGCCCAAGAATCCTGGAGTGGGTAGCCTATCCCTTCCCCAGTGGATCTTCCTGACCCAGGAATTGAACTGGGGTCTCCTGCATTGCAGGTGAATTCTTTACCAGCTGAGCTACCAGGAAAGCCCCATCATATCTTTAAGTGAAGTATCATCTATAAAAATATTGAATTGCTATGTGCATACCTGAAACTGATATAACACTGTGAACCTACTACAGTTCAAAGAACAGGAAAGAAATAAATTCATATATATGTATATATAGTGAATAAAAACAAAGAGTTCTAACAAATTATTATTATTATTATTATTTTGCTCAGCACTGCTGCTGCTCCCTTTTTTTCTCCTTCTCCTCCTCCTTTTAAAATAAGTCACATTCCCCTGTAGTCATCTCTCTTCCCAATGGTGTCTGGGTGTTGCTCCATCCTACAATCTGCCCTGGGAGGGCTCCTGATGGCTGGCTACCTGGTTAGCTGATGGGCTCGTTGGTAGGGAGCTCCCCGCTCTGTTCTGGAGCTTCGGGAAAGTGGGCAGGTATGTGCGGGAGGAAAGGGGCACTCTTCAGGCGCCCCAATAATGCTGGAGTGCTGTAAGTGCTTTGTGGTCCTCCGTCTTGCTCCCTTCACGCAGCGACTTACTCAACTGCTCGCCACTTTTACAGGGCCTATTGCATGCTTTTCCTACCAAACTGAAGAGATACACAAAAGCTTGAACAACAGTTCAAAACAGCACTTATCACACAGTGGATCAAGCCCGGGGGATGCCTTGGCCGCTGTGAAGCCAGGCTGTGGTTTCCTCGTGGTTCGTTGCCTGCTGCTTCCTCTAGGATGGGGCACAACAGTTCAGGAAGGTGGCCTCTGCAGGCGTGAAAACAGACACTCAGAGCCCCTTTCCTACTTTCTCCTCTGCCTTCCTGGACTAGCAAAACTAGTCTGGAAAATGGACCAGACATTTCTGGTCTTTGAGTGTTGCCTTTTAAGTTTCTCTGAATCAACGGAAGGGGTCTTAGTTGCAACAGCAGATGTAACCGGCCCGGAGGAGAGAGGCAAGAGAGAGAATCACCGTGCTGCATGTCAGAGCCTCAGAACTTCTCCTTCTTATAATTTGTACCACTGGATCTTCATCATGCCATTTCCCTTTCCCCAGCCCCTGGTAACCACCGTTCTAGTGTCCTTTTCTATGAGATCAGCTTTTTCTTTTCTTTTTATCCCACATTTAAGTGATATCACCCAATATTGGTTTTCACTTTCTGGCTTATTTCACTTAGCATACTGCTCTCCAGATTCATCCATGTTGTCTCCAATGGCAGGGCTTCCTTCTTTCCTGTGGCTGAATAATATTCTTTTGTGTGTATATATATTTTATTTGCCCAATTATGCACTGAAGGGCATTTCTGTTGTTTCTGTATCTTGGCTATTATGAATAGTACTAAATAGAGCTACAGTGTACATGAGCATGCTGGTACTCCTCATATACGGACTTTAATTCTCTTGTGTACATACCTAGGAGAGGAGTCGCTTGCTCATACAATAGTTAAATTTTTAATTTTTTGAGAAACCATCATACTATTTTCCATAATGGTGGCATCATTTTACAACCCCACCAATAATATAAGGGTTCCCTTTCTCCACATCCTTGCCCACATTTGTTTTCTCTTGTCTTTTTATAATAGCCATCTGTAGTTCATGGATCACAAAGAGTTTGATGTGACTTAGCGACTGAACAACAACAATCCTAACAGGTGTGAGATGATATCTCTCTGTGGTTTTGATTTGCGTGTCCTTGATGGCTAGTGACATTGAGCCCCTTTTCATTGGAATTTATCTTTTTTTGGAATATCTATTGGCCATTTGTACGTGTTTTTTGTAAAAGTATGTTTTAACTTCCAGTTTTAAAAAATGAACCGCTACCTCTACTTTTTGACAGATTGTCCTATGCCTACTTTATTACTGATTTCCCAGACTTCATAAAAGCCATGTGTATCCCTCGTTTTAGAAGCTCCATGCCAGGAAGCAAGGGACTATGATTTTGAGACCCATCCTTGCTATTTCCTAGCTACATCATCTTGATAATAATAATGCTGATAACAACCGCTTCCTTTTACTGAGCACTTACTATGTGCAAGCAATTTTATATTTATTATTTTTAAGACTTACAATAGCTCATTAGTTTTCGACCAGGGATAATTTTGCCATGCAAGGAATTTGGGACAATGTCTGGAGATATTTGATTTTCACAGTTTGGGGTACTGGGGGGCTACTGGCATCTAGTGAGTAGAGACCACAGATGTTGTTAAACATCCTACAATGCATGGGACAGCTGCCACAACAAAGAATTATCTGGGCCAAGAAGTCTACAGTGCTGGTGTTGAGTAACCCTGCAATAATTGTCAGGTAGATGCTAGCCTCATCCTACAGAGGGGAACCTAGAGGTTCAAAGAGGTGCAGTGACCTTCCCTGCATGTACAGTGAGGAAGTAGTAAGCCAAGATTTAATCGTAGCTTAGTCTTGGCTCCAAAGTCCATGCTGGGAGAAATGCAGATACAGTAGAGATTTGTAGAATGCCTCCAAGCTTCGGAACTCCTTCTGTAGTCATGCAGAACCCTGGCTGGGATCTTGAGAGTCAAGAATTCAGCACAGGGGTGATCTGGATGCCTTTTGTAGGATAGAAAGTCTGAATGTAAGTTCGGGTTGAATCGGACTAAACAGACAGCTCTGCTGAAGGGCCAGTCCAAGTAGAAATATCTGGACATAAACTGGAGTCTCAGAAAGGTTTAGAATAGAACACACCAGACCCCACAGAGGGAATCTGTATGACCCTAGGAGTAGAACCATGGGGGTGTTTAATAGTAGGTATGAGGTTCTGGGCTGCAAAGGGAAGGAATTACGTACCAGAGGACAAGACAGATGAGACCTAGAACAAGTCAGTTGCTATCATTAACATTCAGTTTCTTTTTCTGTGCAATCAGGAAAAACTTCCTACCCATATTGTGAGGCTCTACAGAGAGGATGAATGTGAAAGAGATCCATAAATGACCACTGTGCTTAGATCACAGGTAGTCTATTAATAATTGTGATGTTCAAAGGCTCTTTGTCTCCTCCTTCCCAAATTATGCCACATACCTGGCTCCCTGTTCTTCGGTCAGTGCTTGCTCTGCGTGCAATGAAAACAACCTGAATTTGCTCAGGTTTTCCCAATACACTGTCCCTGGTGCTCTGCAGTTTGTCTATTTACCTCAATCACCATCTTTGTTCTACAATATCTCTGTAATGTTAACATATTTGTCAATAAATCATTGCCTTTTCCTGTGTTTGAGTGCCCAGAGGCCTTTGAATTTGGGTTCATCTTGCAAATCCAAATAATGTAAGTAAAAAGCATAAATAATACATCAGCTGCTTATTCCCTGAGGATCTTGGCAGGCCTATTCACAAGTGCAGTTTCTCTTAGTCTCTGTCCAGCTCAATTTGAAGGTCTGTGGGAGCAGTGTGTAGAACTGAATAAGAAAACATTAGTGGGGGAGATTCTGCTCCCTATCAATGATCTTCACTATGTGTATAGAACAGTAAGTATGGGGATATGTGTAATCTGAAATAGACAGAATTTGGCAAATATCAGAATTCTGGCTTCTTTTCCCTTTCACATTTTCAAGATGAGAAGAGAAAGATGAGATGATAACCCTTGTGAAATTGCCACTGATACTTCAAAATAGAGTAATAATAAAAAATCTTCATTAAAAAAGGAACAATTATCCCACTGTGAATTTAATACATCATAGCCTCAGGCCTATTTCTATTAATTTGCTTTCCTTTTTTTTTTTTTCTTTTCGTACTCTTTCATGCAAAAGCAAGGCAATCAATGAAGGCACTTAGCACAATTCTTTCCTCCTCACTGTATATAAGGGAAAGTTAACATGTGCAAGTTCTTATTCCCTAGATTTGCACAGAAAGCTTAGATTCTACTGTATATAACCATTGTGACTCTAACTTCTCTCCCTTTAAAATTGTATTCCCCATAATTATCCAGAGTCATTTCTTAAAATATATATTTTTTACTCCCCAGCTAAAAAGTGTTCAGTTGCTCTCCATTGACTATATTAAAAAGTTAAAAGGTGAAATGTAAACCCTTCACCTAATAAATATTAAGTTAACCTTAAACATGCATTCTGATATACAGGAGGTGAAGACAAATACTGTTTGATTCCACTTATACAAGGTACCTAGAATACTAGTCAATTGTGTAGAGTTAGAAAGCACACTGGTAGATGCTGTGGGGCTGGGGAAGGAGGAGTGGAAAAAGGGACTTAGTGTTTAATGGGCACAGAATTTCCCTTTAGGAAGACAAAAAATCCAGGAGATGGATGGCAGTGGAAATTGCACAACAGTGTAATTGGGCTATATCTTAGTGCCATTGAACTGTATGGTTAAATATGGTTAAAATGGTATGTTTTATTTTATGTGACTTTTACTACTATATATATATATATATATATAGAGAGAGAGAGAGAGAGAGAGAGACTATAAAATTAAAATCTGTGGATTCTGACCACACTGGATTAACTGAGACCATATATAACATTTTCTCTAAAATAACTTTAAAAAAAAGAGGAAAAACTGGAGGAAATATGTGAAAAAATAGTTTTCAGACACCGAACCTAAAGTAGTACAGAAGAGTAACCCCTGATAGACAGAAACCCCAAAAAGGATCCCTATAATCACCCCATTTGGTCTGGAGGAAGTTCTAGGCTACAGAACAGGAGAGGGCTTAAGGCAAAGGACCAAGAACACCCTGAGTTGATAGAGAGTTTATAGGGAAGGGTATCAGAATAAAAATTTCTCAGTGAGAAAGCATCAGAAGGCCTTGAATCTTTATCTGTGTACTGACCAGGACATGCATGTGGGAAAACTCCCAAGCACAGGGAAAGTACTACTCCAGAAATATGAATATTATAGGAAATATTCACTTTAGCTCACACAGGTCTAGAAATAGCTCTGGTTCCCATTAGCTAGAATAAAAATTCCTAATAATTGGTAAAATAGCAGGTAGAGTATTTGGAAGAATTTTGCCTTGGTAGTGAGATAAAATTAACACTAAACTAAAGCCTCCTCTGGTCCTGCTTGTTAGGCAAACTAGAAAGAAACATATTTTTCTCAAGTAATCTAACTTTATTCTACATCCCAGAATAAAGTTGAAAAATATTATTTGAATACTAAACTGGATAAAAATTCACAATAACTAGCAGCAACTAATAAAAATTAACAGGCATGTGAAGAAGCAGAAAAATAGAACTGAGGATGAAAGTCAATGAAAATTAGGTCACATGACAGGAGAATTACAGAAACTTCAGAAATAACACTATAGAATTAGTAGAGAAGATGTTAAAATCATACACTGATATTCTGTAAGTTCAAAAAGGTAGAATAAAGCATAAGAATATTAATAAGAGAAGCAGAAGATATTAAAAAAACTCGTTTAATTTTAAGACACAAAACAATGTCTGAGATTTTAAACAAACACACACACATACTCTGAATGAGAATAACAGCAAAATTGGCAGTTTCAGAAGAAAAGAAAATTAGTAAACTTGGAAACACAGCAATAGAAACTGTCTGCAGTGAAATACAAAAAGAAAGAGATACTGAAAATAACATAAACAAAGTATCAGTGCTGTGAAATGGTTTCAAGTGGCCTGATATATGTGTAACTGCAGTCCTTGAAAGGGAACAGGACAGAAAAAATGTGAAGAAATAATACCCCAAATTTTCCAACTTTGATGAAAACTATAGACCATTGATCCAAGAATTTCAATGATCCCCAAATTAACAGGAAGAAAACTGTACCAAGATACAGCCCAATTAATTGGCTGGAAACAAAAAATAAAGAGAGAATTTAAAAGGAGCTGGGTTGAGGACCATTAAATATAGATGAACACTGACATGAATGATTGCAGAGAAAAGTGGGACATCTTAAATTATTGAAAGTAAACAGTCTGAAATTCTATACCTAGTCAAAATCCTTTTCTAAAATGAAGGCAAATTTTTCTCAGATATAAGAAGGTTAAATAATTTGTTATCAACTTAACTGTAAGAAATGTTAAAATTTTTGCAGACAAAAGGAAACAAATAACTAAGCAATGAAAAGCACTGGAAAAGGTGCTCTGCTTTTTTCCTCTACTTCAAAAGAATTAAAAAAATAATTGAAAGCATACAATAAATAATAAGTATATAAATAAATTGTGTATAATATAATACATAGGTAAAATGGTGTATTATTTCAAGAAAGATTGTGATAACGTAATGATGTATACTATAAAACCCAAAGCAATCACTAAAATAACAGAAGAGAGTTATGGCCAAGTAAACAAATAACATAGAATAACAAAATATTCAATTAATCCAAAAGAAGGCAAAAAAATAGAGTAAGAACAGATTCAAGTCAAGTTGCTCAATCGTGTCCGACTCTTTGTGACCCCATGGACTAGTAGCCCACCAGGCTCCTCCCTCCATGGGATTCTCCAGGCAAGAGTACTGGAGTGGATTGCCATTTCCTTCTCCAGGGGATCTTCCCGATCCAGGGATGGAACCCAGGTCTCCCGCATTCCAGGCAGACACTTTAACCTCTGAGCCACCGGGGAAGCTCATGAACAGATTAAACAAATATTAATAGCAAGTTACCAGGTTTAAGCCTAGCCAGGTCAATAATTACATTAAATGTCAATTAAATGGCAGAGATTATCAAGCTGGATGTAAAGGGAGGCCTGACTGCATTTTTCTTATAAAAATGCCCTTTAAATTTAGAAACACAAATAAGTTACAGCTTAAGGCTTAGGAAAAATACAATGTTAACAATAATCAAAGGATGCTATAGTGAAAGTATAGTATATACTAATATCAGAAGTTGATTACTTGAGACAGACTGAGATTTTTTTCTTTCATGATAAAGGTGTTGTTTCATCAAGACAACATAAAAATCTTATTTATGCCCCTAAGAAACAAGACTTCAAAGTATATGAAGGAAAAAACTACTAGAACTGCAAGGAGAAATAAATCTGAAATTATCATCAGCTATTCTAACACTCGTCTACTATGTACAAGACCCTCTCCTAAGTACAGAGCTAATGAGTTGCAGAACCAGGGCTTAACTTCAGATCTGCATGGTTTTCAAAATTGTCCTCTTAGCCATCTTGTTTTGTTGCCATTTATATATGCCCTGATTCTCTTGTGAACTTTCACTTACAACTCAATGTAGGGAACATAGGTAGGACACAGGAATTGAGAAAGAAAATTTCATAATTCATTAAATGATTAAGTGATCCTATGATTGCCTTTTACATATATCATCCCTTTATTTTTCAACAGGCCCATGTGAACTTGACATTATTATCTGCATTCCAACTTCCAAATAAAGTTGATTATTTCCTCTTTTCTACATCTTCCCCAGTAGCACTGTGGCCCAGGACACCATCGTTTCTTGTCCAAATGACTACTATTGTTTCCTAATTGGTTTCTCAAATTCCATTTTTACCACTTCAAAATCGGTTTTCCACAAAGCAGAAATAATGCTTTAAAAATAATATTAAAAATTATACATCAGACCATGTATTTCATGTACTATTCCGGGCCAAAGCCATCTTGAGAAAGAAGAATGGAACTGGAGGAATCAACCTGCCTGACTTCAGGCTCTACTACAAAGCCACAGTCATCAAGACAGTATGGTACTGGCACAAAGACAGAAATATAGATCAATGGAACAAAATAGAAAGCCCAGAGATAAATCCACACACCTATGGACAGCTTATTTCGACAAAGGAGGCAAAGAATATACAGTGGATTAAAGACAATCTCTTTAACAAGTGGTGCTGGGAAAACTGGTCAACCACTTGTAAAAGAATGAAATTAGATCACTTTCTAACACCATACACAAAAATAAACTCAAAATGGATTAAAGATCTAAACGTAAGACAAGAAACTATAAAACTCTTAGAGGAGAACATAGGCAAAACACTCTCTGACATAAATCACAGCAGGATCCTCTATGATCCACCTCCCAGAATACTGGAAATAAAAGCAAAAATAAACAAATGGGATCTAATTAAAATTAAAAGCTTCTGCACAACAAAGGAAACTATAAGCAAGGTGAAAAGACAGCCTTCTGAATGGGAGAAAATAATAGCAAATGAAGCAACTGACAAACAACTAATCTCAAAAATATACAAGCAGCTTATGCAGCTCAACTCCAGAAAAATAAATGACCCAATCAAAAAATGGGCCAAAGAACTAAATAGACATTTCTCCAAAGAAGACATACGAATGGCTAACAAACACATGAAAAGATGCTCAACATCACTCATTATCAGAGAAATGCAAATCAAAACCACAATGAGGTACCATTTCACACCAGTCAGAATGGCTGCGATCCAAAAGTCAACAAGCAATAAATGCTGGAGAGGGTGTGGAGAAAAGGGAACCCTCTTACACTGTTGGTGGGAATGCAAATTAGTACAGCCACTATGGAGAACAGTGTGGAGATTCCTTAAAAAATTGCAAATAGAACTGCCTTATGATCCAGCGATCCCACTGCTGGGCATACACACCAAGGAAACCAGAATTGAAAGAGACACGTGTACCCCAATGTTCATTGCGGCACTGTTTATAATAGCCAGGACATGGAAGCAACCTAGATGTCCATCAGCAGATGAATGGATAAGAAAGCTGTGGTACATATACACAATGGAGTATTACTCAGCTATTAAAAAGAATACATTTGAATCAGTTCTAATGAGGTGGATGACGCTGGAGCCGATTATACAGAGTGAAGTAAGCCAGAAAGAAAAACACCAATACAGTATACTTACACATATATATGGAATTTAGAAAGATGGTAATGATAAACCTGTACGCAAGACAGCAAAAGAGACACAGATGTATAGAACAGCCTTTTGGACTCTGTGGGAGAGGGAGAGGGTGGGATGATTTGGGAGAGTGGCAGTGTAACATGTATGATATCATAAGTGAAACGAATCACCAGTCTAGGTTCGATGCAGGATGCAGGATGCTTGGGACTGATGCATGGGGATAATCCAGAGAGAAGGTGTGGGGCGGGAGAGGCGAGGTGGGGGTCGGGATTGGGAGTTCATGTACACCTGTGGCTGATTCATGTCAATGTATAGCAAAACGAATACAGTATTGTAAAGCAAAACAAACTAAAAAATAAAAATTAAAAGAAAAAAAAACACAAAAAGAGGGGAGCTATATATGCAGAAACCTTGATTGCCACAGAGTTTCTGCCTAATACAGACTGAGAATAAACAATGTACAACTGTTTGCTGCTGCTGCTGCTCAGTTTAGCAGGATATAAAAGCTACACTGTATATATGGAATTTAGAAACATGGTAATGATAACCCTGTACGCGAGATAGCAAAAGAGACACAGATGAATAGAAGGGACTTTTGGACTCTGAGGGAGAGGGAGAGGGTGGGAGGATTTTGGAGAATGGCACTGAAACATGTATACTATCATGTAAGAAATGAATCGCCAGTCTATGTTCGATACAGGATATAGTATACTTGGGACTGGTGCACGGAGATGATCCAGAGAGTTGATATGGAGTGGGAGGTTGGGGGAGTGGGGTGGTTCAAAATTGAGAACTCATGTACACTCGAGATGGATTCATGTCAATGTATGGCAAAACCAATACAATATTGTAAAATAAAATAAAATAAATAAAAATAAAATAAAAATAATATTAAAAATTATACATCAGACCATGTATTTCATATACTATTCCACTACTGGGGTTATCCTGAGAAAATTATAACTCAAAAAGATATGTGAACCCCAATGTTCATGCAGCACTATTTACAATTGCCAGGACAAGAAAGCAACCTAGATGTACCTTGACAGATGAATGGATAAAGAAAATGTGGTACATATACACAATGGAATATTACTCAGCCATAAAAGGACTGGAATTGTGTCATTTGTAGTGATGTGGATGAACCTAGAGTCTGTCATACAGAGTGAAGGAAGCCAAAAAGAGAAAAGCAAATATTGTATATTAATGCATATATATGGATTCTAGAAATACAGTATTGATGAACCTATTTGCAGAGCAGGAACACAGACATAGAGAATGAACCTGTGGACACAGGGAGGAGGAGAGAGTAGGATGAATTGAGGCTGTAGCGTGGGTGTACGGATACACACTGCCATGTGCAGAACAGCTGTCTGGTGGGAAGCTGCGGTATAGCACAGGGAGCTCAGCTTGGTGATCGTGATGGCCTGGGGGTGTGGGATGGGGCTGGGAGGGAGGCTCCAGAGGGAGGGGATATGTGTATGCATATAGGTGATTCAGGTTGTTGTACAGCACAAACTAACACGACATTATAAAGCAACTATGGAGAAGGCAATGGCGCCCCACTCCAGTACTCTTGCCTGGAAAATCCCATGGATGGAGGAGCCTGGTAGACTGCAGTCCATGGGGTCGGTAAGAGTCAGACACGATTGAGCGACTTCCCTTTCACTTTTCACTGTCAGGCACTGGAGAAGGAAATGGCCACCCATTCCAGTGTTCTTGCCTGGAGAATCCCAGGGACGGGGGAGCCTGGTGGGCTTCCATCTATGGGGTCGCACAGAGTCGGACATGACTAAAGCGACTTAGCAGCAGCAGCAGCAGCATAAAGCAACTATACTTCCTTCCCCCCAAAATCAAGTGCACTTAGATGAAAAGACAAACTCTTTAAGGTGGCAAACAAGGACTGACATGATCTCGTTCTTGTTCTTCTTCTCAATCTTGTTCTTCTCTTTCTACTTCACTCCAGCTGCAAATAGCCTGGCCATACCGGGCTTTTAGTTTCGGAATATGTCCATCCTCTCCCATTTCACACTTTCACACGTGCTCTTCCTTGTACCTGTGTATAATCTTGGATAATTCTACTATCCCACTTTGTATGTTACTTCCTATAATTTTCTGACCCTCTTCCAATATCAATTTGCCTCATTAATGCCTCTCATAGAGTGCTGTTCTTGTCTTTGTTGCCCTTATCACAATGCCAGATCATGGTTTTATTTATGGCACTGAGATTCAGCAGAGATCTAAATCTTACACAGTCAAGACTCAATCCTCTCACTCTATTTTGCAGCAGCATTTTCCTCCCATGGTTGCCCTTTTTCTGTTTTTGAAAAAAATTTCTTCTTTGGCTTCTGTGACACCACACTCTTGCTTTTCATCCTCCTCCATAGGCCCTGCCTTTCATCTTTCTTTGGTAGAGCCCCCTTCTCTTCCAGAATTCTAAATGTTGGCAGGCCTTGGGCTCAGTTGTAGACAATGTTCTTTTCTCCATCTTATCTTTCTCTCATATCTCATCTTTATACATGGCTTTAAATCCCAGTCATTCACTGATTACCACTTGCTGACTTGATAGTTTCACTTGGATGTCAAACAAGCATTTCGGATAACATGAGTGAAGCAGATTCTTCACACCCCCAAACATATAGAACAGATTCTCTCAAGCATTCTCTATCTGAGCAAATTGCTACACCATTCATTAAATTGCTCAGAAGAAAATATTTAGAAGTTGCTTATGACTGTGCTTTTTTCAGACCTAATTACTGTGTGCATGCTCAGTTACTCAGGTGTGTCTGACTCTCTGTGACCTTATGGACTGTACCCTCCCCCTGCCCCCAGGCCCTTCTGTCCATGGAATTTTCCAGGCAAGAATACTGGAACAGGTTGCCATTTCCTCCTCCAGGACCTAATATTAACTATCTGTAAATCCTGTTGATTCAAACTCAAAAAAATACCTGAAATGTGATCTTTCTCACCCTCTCCACTGCCACAGTCCTAGTCTAAGGGTCACCTCCTTGCCAAAACTGTAATATGTTATATGGCATAGCCATATAACTGGTCTCTTTACCTGAGCTCCTGCAGCTCCTCCTCCGGTCTATTGTCCATTACAGCAGTCAGAGGAGGGGACATACGACAGTTTCAAGCAGATCAGACCACTTTCTTAAAAGCCTCTAGTACAGGAGTTCCCAACCTCCAGATTCTAATGCCTGATGATCTGAGGTGGAGCTGATGTATTAATAACAGAAATAAAGTACACAATATATGTAGTGCACTTGAATCTTCCCGAAACCATCCCGTCTCCCTTGAAGCTGGTCCCTGGTGCCAAAAAGGTTGGGACCACTGCTCTGCTCTTTTCCAGTTTCACCCAGAATGAAATCCGGACTACGATGGTCTACTTGGTCCTGCATGCGTGGACCTGCCTATCTCCTAACTTACCCCCTCACTCTTATACTGTTCACTGTGTTCCTGTCGTAGTGGCTTTTCTGTTTCAAGAGCATGCCAACTTCATTCCTATTTCAGCACCTTTAATATTATATCTTCCGCTTGGAGTATTTTCCTCCAAGATCTTGCCATAACTGAATACTCATTATAAAGGTTTCAAATGTCATCTCTTCAGACAAGCCTTTCCTCTGTCCTCTAGTTAACCAGTTAGCTTCTCCACCATTACCCTATAGTATTGCTTCCATCACAGCATGTCTCAGAATCTAATATTATAGTGTTTTTCATTTACCTATAAATGTATTGCCTGTCTCAACCAAAGCGGAAGTTTCTTGAAAATGTGGACCACCTCTGTCACTCTGTTGCTTTAGAGCTTAGAAGAAAACTTGGTTTGTAATAACCCAATACTTGTTAACTAAATGCCTAAATTTTCTTTTCCAGAATTATTTGGGAAGTCCTCAATGATCTTCTAATTGAATGCCAAAGATTTGAAAGTATTTTTCATGCAAATATACATGCTTTTTCAAAGTTGACTTGAGCAACTAAACCCCAATTAAGACAAAGAATACTCCAAGAGGGAAGAAATGTAATTTGGGTGCAATATTGTTTCACCTAAAATATAGATTACCTTTTCCTAAACTGGGCGCCTCCCTCTTGAATCTTAAAATCCTCCCAGTGAAACTAAAGCATTATCTAGAGAGAGAAGAGCCGACACATTGGAAAAGACTCTGATTCTGGGAAAGATTGAAGGCAGGAGGGAAAGAGGGCAACAGAGGATGAGATGGTTGGCTGACATCACCGACTCAATGGACATGAGTCTGAGCAAACTCTGGGAGATAGTGGAGGACAGGGAAGCCTGGCATGCAGGCTTCCATCTTATGGGGTCGCAAAGTGTTGGACATGACTTAGTGACTAAACAGCAACAAAAGAAAAGGGAAAAGGGATCCATTTCAGATCAGGAAGCTGGGATCAGCTTAGGCTGGCATCAATTAGTTTTACTCAATCTCCAATGCTTTCCAAAATTTAAACATGGTTGGAACACTTTTGCAATGGAGTTGAGGTTTTAGAAACTCACTGGAAATTTGACCATGAGCTTGCATTTGCATACCAACTATGTTCTGTGGTTTGTGCAAGCCTCTGGGAACACAAAGAGAGAAAGATGGGGGGAGAGATGGGTATATTACAGTCGATCCCAGTGCAGCATAATCAGCAGTACAGCAGAAGAGTAGGGAAGAATGGGTGTCTAAACACTAAGGGGTCAGTAGGATATGCAGAAGGAGATGCTGGGAGACCAAGCAAATGTTCACCTGGCAGATGGGATAGGAAGGGCATTCTACGCAAGGCTTAGTGAAGAGAGCACAAGGCTGGTTCAAGAAAAAGCAAATCAGGAAGAGCTGGGTGGCTGCATGTTTAGGCGAGTGTGGCAGAACATGAGGCAGGCAAAGTCAGCTCCCAGAAGGCCTTGAGTAGGCTAAGCGGTATGGATTCAATCTTGAAAAAGAGTAAGCTGAGTCAGGATGATTCTGAAGCTAAGACAGAGGGAAGGTGATGATGACCTTCAGGAGATTCAAGGTTGGACTTGCTTAGTTTAGAGATAGGGTGGGGGCACGTTCATTCTTTTTTTCACTCTAATTTGTTCAGGGAGATGTATAAAATAATGTTCAGGCCCATTCTCAATGTAGGCATGGACAATTCTGATAGAAAATTCTAGTACTTGTAGATATGGAATGTGAGAAGGGGGAGGTTTTAATTACTCTGTGTACATACACACAGATGTGCACACAGGCAGGCAGGCATACACATATACACTCACACACTTACACACATGGTCACTTTCTTTTTAACATGAATGTTCATGGAAACTCTATTTGAAATAGCCTCCAAATGGCAGCAACCCAAATGCCCACCAATAAGGGAATGGAGAACAAACCCTGGTACAAATCTGTACAATGGAATACCATTCCCACCAAAAAGCAATGATGGCTGATAATGTACAGATAAGAGTAAATCTCAGAACAACCAGGTTGAGAGAAAGAAACCAGATTGAAAAAACACATTCTAATAGGAGTCCATTTATAAACATCTTTAAAATGTAAACTATTTTTTAGTGTACCTGTAACTATCTGGGGTATGTCCCTGTTTTGAACCTTACAAGAACTGCATGGATTATCATACTAAGTGAAGTAAGTCAGACAAAGACAAATGTATCACTTACACATGGAATCAAAAATATGATATAAATGGACTTTCTTACAAAACAGACTCACAGACTTAGAAAACAAACTTATGGTTCCCAAAAGGGGAAAGAAGAGAAGACAGAGGAATAGATTAGGAGTCTTGGTTAACATATACATACCACTGTATATAAAATACTTTAACAATAAGGGACTACTGTATAGCAAAAGGGAACTCTATTCTATATCTCCTAATAACCTATAATGGAAAAGGATCTGAAGAAGAATATGTGTGTGTGTGTGTGTGTGTGTGTACAGCAAACTGAGTCACTTTGCTATACACCTGAAATTAATACAACACTGTAAATCAAGTGTGCTTTAATTAAAACAAATGAATAAAGTAAAATCTGAAAAAAAACTGCATGGGATAGGTCCTATTATTATTTCTGTTATATAAATAAAGAGATAAGTCTGCAGTGGTACATTGATTTTCTGGGGTTTTTCTCTGATGCCAAACTTCAATATTGTTTTTACTCTTAATAAGATGTTAGTATTCTATTGACATCATTATAATTTTTACTCTTAACTATAATAACAGTTAGGTTTCCATTTTGTGTGTGTGTATGTGTGTGGTTTATGTCTGTAAATAATCCAATCTGGGAGCATATAAATACTACCTGGAGAACTTTTTAGAAACAGAGATTCTTATTCCTTACTCTAGATAAGTAGTTTTCAAATGTTAGAGGGTATTAGAAATGTCTGGAACACATGATAAAAATACAAAGGTAGGATCTTTGTTTTTTTGTTTTTATTAAAATAGCTCTTCAGGTGATTCTGATTATTACTGATTTTGATAATTACTCTCCAAATAAATTAGTATGTCCTGGGTTGTGGCTTGATATTTTTAAAAAGGTCTATCAGATAGTTCTGCAACCAACCCTAAGGAGAAATTTTGGCTGCCGGATAAAATGTAAATTCATTGTCATCTTGTGAAGAATCTTTCAAAATCTGGCCCCAAACCACTTCCAGTTTGGGGTTATTTCAAATAAAGTTTTCATGAAAGTTCATGTAAAAAAGAAAATAATCATATGTGTGTGCATGTGTCCAGACTTATAGCTCACTTTCTTCCAAAGAGTATTCATTCCTGCCAGCCTGAACATTCACAGGTCCTTCCAACGTCATCCAAGACAACATCCACCATGCAGAAGGCATTGTTCTTTTACAGCATCAGCTCTTCCCACATCTTTTCTCAAAATGCTCACTCCTTTTTCTCATTTTACAGACTCATTTACCAGGTAAAATTCTTAGATACCTTCTGCTCAGCAAAGCTCTCTCTGATACCCCTGGCTCCTTCTTCTATGACTTCCTGGCATTTTGGGATGACCATTTATCACTTGGACTTGTATATTCTCTATTTATACTCTGTTTACAATCTCTGCTTACAGTCTTTATTTATTGTCTGCATCTGAAGTCAGGAAATCCAACGAAAATAGCACAGAGGTTTGACTCCTACAGATTTTGTAGATTTCCAGCTCTGACACTCAGAAACTGCGTGAACTTGGTCAAGTTATTGAACTTCTCTATACCCTAGCTTCCTTCTATGCAATTAAGGCAATGATTAGATCTCTTTCCTAGAGCTTTTCTGAGGATTGAAGAGGGAAAACTTAGAAAGCACCTTCTAGAATAAGTGGCAAATGGTAAACCCTCAGTGTATGGTAGTCATTAATGTAACGGTGGAGTTATAGGGTAATGCATTGGTCTTATTTACCTTCCTAATTCTAGTACATGGGAGGCACCAACAGGTGGGCTGACTGAACTTATCTTTCATATAACCTGACTACACAGAAAACCTCTGTCCTAGGAAAGACTACTGGAGACAACTTTTGCTAAACTACAGATCCCTTTCTGGCAACAGGAAGGTCCTGAGGCAATGCAGTGTCGACACCACGCAAGACAGATATACTAACTCTAGGCCTTGTTCAAGGCTTGATGTACAGGCCCAATTGCAATGCTCATGCTCATAAAGTTTGGAACTCAAACATGACTTGTATGCCTTATGTAGATTCCCACTTTTTCCAGAAATGTCCTGGAAGAAGCCGTTCTTGGCTTTGGAAGTTTGTGGCCATGGAAACAACTCTCACACTCCCACACTTTATTCCAGGGAAACGAGGCAGGGAGACTTCCATGAACACAGACACAGAAGTTGGGTTGAAAGGGAGAGCACACAATCTGATGGGAGGTTTTCACAATGAAGCCAAGGCTAATTACCAGGAATCTCCAGCAGTCTTTACAGGGAAAAGAGCAAGTGCTGTAGAAGAGGCGGAGGAGAAAATGGATGAGGGTGCTATTCACTGATTTCTGGGGTCTGCCAAAGTGGCAATGAAAAAAACAAAGAAACAAAATGAAACAATTCTCTCTCCAGGCATTTTGATGACTTTTGGAGTTTTACTGCCAAATGCTTGACACTCAAATTTCTGCATGATGACTCAGATATAGTAAGAGAAAGGAGGAGGTAAAGTCCTAAATAAAGTCCTCTGGTCATAATTTTGCCCCTGCTTCACTCCATCCTCCACAAAGTCACTAGCAAAGGATTTCTAAAATTCTAACCCAGTGAATTCGCTCTTGACCAAAGACCTTCAAGAGAAGCCCATTGTTTATAGGATAAAACCCAAATTCTATAACAGAGAATGAGTCTCTTCACAGCAGGCCCCATAAACATCTGTTACCTGAAGTTCTCCTACATTTAATCTTATGAAACTATTCTTCCCAGAATGAATAATATTGTTTCCTTCAACTCCATGCCTTTGCAAAATTCTCTTATTTTTAAAAAATGCTCTTCCTTGTTTAATCTGCTTGCTGCTGCTGCTGCTGCTAAGTCGCTTCAGCCGCGTCCGAACCTGTGCGACCCCATAGACGGGAGCCCACCAGGCTCCCCCATCCCTGGGATTCTCCAGGCAAGAACACTGGAGTGGGTTGCCATTTCCTTCTCGAATGTATGAAAGTGAAAAGTGAAAGAGGTCGCTTAGTCGTGTCCGACTCTGCAACCCCATGGATTGCAGCCTACCAGGCTCCTCTGTTCATGGGATTTTTCCAGGCAAGAGTACTGGAGTGGGGTGCCATTGCCTTAGTCAATACTTATTCATTTTTTAAGGCCCTATGTTATACTTCCTTTGATCACTCCCACCTTCCCCAGGCTTCCCTCCCATGAGCTGACTATGTTCTTGTGTCACTATCTCCAACATATATCCTTATCGAATACTGTAATACACTTGTATGTTGACATCTTGTCTCCCCCACTGTGATACCGAGAAGGGCCTGGTGGGACTTCTGGGCACAAAGCCTTTCTGTGTCCATGACCTTCCCTGAGTTCCAAGGGGGAAGATACAAACAGTTGTTAATTAGGGAAAGGAGCAGGTGAGAGACAAAGGAGAAACAAACCATTGAGAAACAACACTGGTGACTTGGGGCAAGGTCCTCGTTCCCCATCAACAGATACATAAAATAATATCTTTGAGCTGTTTTGTAGATGTTGAAACCCCCGCCAGGTAAGATTAATGATTAACATGGTAAGTTGCCCACAGCAAGCAGTTGTTGCTGTTGTTCAGTTGCTAAGCTATGTCCCACTCTGGGACCCCATGCACTGCAGCATGCCAGGCTCCTCATACTTCACTGTCTCTTGAAGTTTGCTCAGAGACTCATGTTCATTGAGTCGGTGATGCTATGTAATCATCTCATCCTCTGCCCCTTTTTTTCTACTTTTGTCTTCAATCTTTCCTAGCATCAGGGTCTTTTTCAATAAATCAGCTCTTTGCATCCAGGAGCCAAAATATTGGAACTTCAGCTTCAGCATTTGTCCTTCCAATGAATATTCAGGGTTGATTTCCTTTGGGATTGACTGGTTTAATCTCCTTGCAGTCCAAGAGTCTCAAGAGTCTTCTCCAGCACCACAGTCCAAAAGCATCAGTTCTTCAGTGTTCAGCTTTTTTTTTTATGGTCCAACTTTCGCACCCATACATGACTACTGGGAAAACCATAGCTTTGACTGTATAGCTATAGGGACCTTTGTCAGCAAAGTGATGCCTCTGCTTTTTAATACATTGTCTAGGTTTGTTATAGCTTTCCTTCCAAGGAGGAAGCATCTTTTAATTTCATGGCTATAGTTACTCTCTATAGCGATTTTGGAGCCCAAGAAAATAAAATCTGTCACTGCTTCCACTTTTTCACCCTTCTCTTTGCCGTGAAGTGATGACACCAGATGCCATGATCTTAGCATTTTGAATGTTGGTTTCAAGCCAGCTTTTTCACTCTTCTCTTTCACTCTCATCAAGAGGCTCTTTAGTTCCTCTTTACTTTTCTGCCATTAGAGTGGTATCATCTGCATATCTAAGATTGTTGATATTTCTCCCAGAAATCTTAATTCCAGCTTGTGATTCATCCAGACCCCATTCACATGATGTACTCTGCACAGAAGTTAAATAAGCAGGCTGACCATATACAGGCTTGATGTATTCCATTCCCAATTTTGAACCAGTCTGATGTTCCATGTTCCAATTTATCTGTTGCTTCTTGACTCTCACAGGTTTCTAGGAGACCTGAGAATGTGGTCTGATACTCCCATCTCTTTAAGAATTTTCCACAGTTTGTTGTGATCCATAAAGTCAAAGACTTCAGTGTGGTCAGTGAAGCAGAAGTAGATACTCCCTTGCTTTGTCCATAATCCAACAGATGTTGGCAATTTGATCTCTGGTACGTCTGTCTCTTTGAAACTCAGCTTGCACATCTGGAAGTCCTTGGTTCATGTACTGCTGAACCCTGGCTTGAAGGATTTTGAGCATTACCTTGCTAGCATGTGAAATGAGTACAATTGAATGGTAGTTTGAACATTCTTTGGCATTGCCCTTCTTTGGGATTGGAATGAAAACTGACTTTTCCCAGCCCTGTGGACATTGATGAGTTTTCTAAATTTGCTGACATACTGAGTTCAGCACTTTAATAGCATCATCTTTTAGGATTTCAAACAGCTCAGCTGGAATTCCATCACCTCCACTTGATCTGTCGATAGTAATGCTTCCTAAGGCCCACTGATTTCACAGTGCAGGATGTCTGGCCCTAGATGAGTGACCACACCATCGTGGTTATCTGGGCCATTAAGACCTTTTTTGTAAAGTTCTTTGCATTCTTGCCACTTCTTCTTAATCTCTTCTGTTTCTATTAGGTCCTTACTGTTTCTTTCCTTTATCCTGTCCATTCTTGCATGAAATATTCCCTTTATATCTCTAATTTTATTGGCAAGGCCTTTACTCTTTTTCATTCTATTGTTTTCCTCTTGTTCCTTGCATTGTTCATTTAAGAATGACTTCTCCTCTCTCCTTGCTATTCTCTGGAACTCTGCATTCAGTTGGATATATCTTCCCTTTCTCTCTTTCATTTCTCTTCTTTCCTCAGCTATTTGTATCCTTTTCTACTTCACCCAAAACTATCCCCAAGATTCTACACCAGTGTACAGAGAAGTTGAGCTTTCGCCTTTGATGGGACTGGGAAGTCCTTGAGGGCAGGACCTGGTATTGGAGAGGGGATTTTCCATATGTCTGCCCACTTCTACCTCCAAGGCCTCCTTCACCCTGGACTTGCACCCTGTGTCCTGGTCATTTGTTTTGTCTGACAGAAAATGAGAGATGGTTAGTAAAACTTTGAGCTGGGTATTGGAGAGGGTATTATAGAAAATAATAGTTCCTGTGTGCCTGGCATCATGGTGGGAATATGAGACTAAATTAAACAGAGCCTCCTCCTGAATTTTCACATCTGGAACATCTATCATGTTTAATACACTGTGAAAGCTATCTTATCTCAATTAATTAAACAAAACAACTTTAGAGGATAGGTCAAATTGTTATGCAATTTTAGAAATGAGAATAAGAAAGTCAAATGGCTCTTCTAAGATCTTACACCTTGTAAGAGGTCCAGAATTAGAACTGAACTATAAGGCAAAGAACATTTGTTAAATACTTATAGTTCTGATTTATTAAGCATCTGCTATCTTAAGAATTAAGTTCCATACTATATTATCACTAATTTATAATAGACCATCGTGATAATTAGGATTACCTCCATTTTGCTGATAAGAAATTCACTGTTCAGGGAGACAAAGTCATTTTTCTGAGAACACAGAATAGGCAAGAATCAAAATCAGTATTTGAACTTGGACCCAATTGACACCAAAACACCAAATTTCTTATAACCCTGCCTGTTGAAGTTTTTCACTTCATGGTCACCCAATTCCTTTGTATTATTCAAGAGTTCATAGAAGCCCACACAGAAAGCCTCCTAGGACAATGAAGGTTTAAGCAGTCTCTGCAAGATCATAATAAGGCAGAAGGGAAAGGCCATCCCAGTGAAGAGGCCATCCCAGTGAAGAGGCAATTACAAGAGTTGTGGGAATCTCTGCATATGTGGAGTTCTAAATTAAAGACTAATTTAGGAAGCAGAAATGGAAGAATCAGCTTCTCTCCTTTTCTGTTTTCTAGTTCTTACACATCCATCAAGGAATCCATCCAATGGGCCTCTTATAACAGCTGGAATAATGCAGATAATGAATGACAAATGGTGAAGACTCAAAAGCACACTCTTCGAGGAAATTTGGAAAAGCATGGACATTCTGGGGCTTCCCTGGTGGTTCAGATGGTAAAGAATCTGCCTGCAATGTGGGAGACCTAAGTTCGATCCCTGGGTTGGGAAGATCCATTGGGGGATGGCATGGCAATCCACTGCAGTAGTCTTGCCTGGAGAATCCCCATGGACAGAGGATCCTGATAGGCTACAGTCCCTGGGTAGCAAAGAGTCGGACACAACTGAGCAAACAAGCACATGGGCATTCTGGGCAGAAGAATGAATGATTCAGGACAAGTAAGAGCGAACTGAAGTATTTGGAGCATTTGTATAAAGAAGAATGAAGAAAATGAGGATAGAAGCCCCTAAGAAGATTGCATTCCCTCCTAGGGTCCCTATGTAAAAACAACCAAGAGGCATGTTTCTTTTTAACTGATAAAAGGAAAGAATTCTTAAATTACATGGGGGAGGGTAGGAAGCTGCCCATGATGGGAGATGTTCCCATAAAGGTGGTATGACCACTTGGTGGGGATGTTGCAGAGAAAACTCAAAAATTGTTAAAGGTCTTTAAATTTCTGCCATTCTGGGCCCCTCTGATTCTGAAAGCTGCATTGAATTCAAATAAATAACACTAAAACCGTATTTACCATAGACAACACCATGTTTCTGAAGAGATGAATGTTGTCTTTGCTGTTTAGATGGGAGCATCTAGTCGGGAACAGAACCTAATCACACTAGGTTTCACATGGATGAGTCACTGCAGCATAGCAAGTCACAAGCCCTTAGAGGAGAAGAGTCACAGATTACAATCAGCTGGTGTCACTGCAGTCTCCCGCGTCCTGTCCTGCACAGCCCTGAAATAGGCTGCGACTATTCTCTCCTTCGGGTGATAAAATATTTCTTGGTAAGCACACAGCTTTATTTTCCTAAAACAAATAAATCACTTCTACTTTTCTTCTCCTCAGTTTTCTGTTAGCAGGGTAAGAATCGTGCCTGCCAACATTCTGCCTAAAGTAAGCGTCGTTTTTGAGAGGGACTGTACGAAAGTAAGCACATGGAAGGGCCCATACCAGGGCTCAAACTTGGAGCAAAGCATTTGCTGTTTTGATGGAAGGTGTCTAATCAGAGCTACCAAAATGCACACTTTTTAAGAACATCTCAGGGGTCTAATGGAGAAGGCAATGGCACCCTACTCCAGTACTTTTGCCTGGAAAATCCCATGGGGGTAGGAGCCTGGTAGGCTGCAGTCCATGGGGTCGTGAAGAGTCGGACACGACTGAGCAACTTCACTTTCACTTCTCACTTCCATGCATTGGAGAAGGAAATGGCAACCCACTCCGGTGTTCTTGCCTGGAGAATCCCAGGGATGGAGGAGCCTGGTGGGCTGCTGTTTATGGGGTCGCATAGAGTCAGGCACAAGTGAAGTGACTTAGCAGTAGCAGCAGCAGCAGCAGGAGTCTAAGTTCCCAGTAACTTCTCACATTCATTGAAGTCACATATTGAAGAACACAAATGGCTTTAGGTATTGGAGGGAAAACTGTTGCCCAAACTATAAATTCCATCTAATAATGCAAACTTCTATTGCTTCCCCCTGGAGTTTTAGAATGCTCTTAATTCTGAAATTTGAGTCTTAAGTCTGAAATTTGAGTCTTAAGTCTGAAATTTGAGTATTAAATCTAGAAGGCCAAACAGAACTTTCCTAAAGAATTCCCAGTCCTGGGGACTTGAAGATTGTTTTGAAAACACTTGGGAGCATTTTGAGGAGTAACATGTACTGAATTTATTCTTTGAAAAAATATTTTTTGAGCTCTATCTCTGTGCCAGGTATTCAGCTGGGCATAAGAGTAGGGAATGTGATTAAGATATAGTTCCTTCTCCCAAACAAACTCATGATTCAGTGCCCAGGAAGATGGATTTACAAGTTTATAATGCACAGTAGTCTAAGTGCTACAAGAGAAGAATTGATAAGGAATAATAGTGACATAGAGAAAGAAATAATTGACCTTGTATCCTGTGTTTGCGGGTTGCATGGAGGAGTGGTCAAGCTTGTAGGAGAAAGTTTCTCAAAGAATTAAGATACAACCTGAGAGCCAGAGGCTGATGTTAATCTTTTCCTATGTATGTAAAAGATGAAAGGTAATTCCAGAGAGGAGCAGAATAATCTGCAAAGATGCTGAGGTATAGGAAGGCATGGTAGATTTAGAAAAACCTGAATATGGCTAATGGTATCCTTTGTCTGTGGGAAGGTGAAACATTTCTAAAGACGAAAGTAAAATGATCCGATTTTATGATTTATAATGTATGTGTCCATAACATAAAGATTGGACTGGAGGGGAACAGAATAGAATCTGGAAGTACAATTCAAAGTTGATTACAAAATGTGTAAGTTTGATAAAACCTAGTGGTGAACTAGGGCAAAGTCTAGGAGCTGGTGAGGGACAGGGAAATCTGGCATGCCGCAGTCCATGGGACTGCAAACAGTCAGACACGACTTGGCAACTGAACAATAACTAGAGTGGTGATAAACCTATGAAGCATACATTCTCATACACTCGTGGTGGAAATATAAATTTGGACACTTTTTAAAAAGACAATTTCATAATATGTAACAATTATATTTTTAGAATTTTTCTTATGGGTATATTCACACACTTGCATGACCAATATTTGCTATGAATAATTATGAACAACCTAAGTGTCTATCAGTAGGGAACTGGCTAAATTAAGCAGCACATGATTACACAATGTAGAGGCATATTGCTAAGGGAAAGGGAGTGAGTTGCAGTACAGTCTACAGCTAGCTAGTTAGCTGAGGTAGATAATGATAAGCATCCTGTTATGAAGAATTAGAAAAGCTAAACCAAAATGAACAAGATAATTCGAAAGAAGTGGAGAGTGACAAAGTCATTGAAGAATTATAGGTCTAAGATTCATGAAAAAAAATAAAATCTGGAGAAATGAGCCACACATGTAGGCTGGCTTGTCTACTAGAACTGTCTGCTGTTTCTGGATCAGGCATCTAAGAAGCTTAGAAGCTGTATATACAGATTCAACAGATTCCTAGAACTAAAGGTAAAAAAATGAAGTTTAGTTCCCCAAGCTACGAACTATGATTCTGACAAACAGTTTTATTTCCTGTTGAGAAGTGAAAAGTCTACACCTGGCAGTAATGGTGAAAGTAGAAACACATTTTCCCTCCAAGAGAATGAATTCTAGCTTCAAAACATCTTAATCTCAATCTGAACAGATCCAGGATAGCTGCTGACACTAAATCTGCCCAAAGCCAATGCACATATTTTATGGTGGAATATACATTATCCTAAGCTTAAATACACAATGTTGTTTTATGTAAAATGACAAGAATTCAGTAAAAAATTACAACAAGGCATAAGAAGAGACAAGAGACAAGACCGAAAATCAGTAGATGTAATAAAAGAAACAAGCTTGTGGGGAATGAAGATAGTGGAGTTGTAAAACAGAAACATTTAAAATAGCTGTGCTAATCCATTCAAGGAAATAAAAAAAAAATAGTAAGAATTTCAGCAGAAAATTGAAAACTATAAAATAACCAACTGAAAATTCTGGAAATTTATATCCAAATGGTAGAGAGTTTCACATGCTTACACATTCTCAAAATTTTAAATCCTTTTACAGGTTTATTTAATCCAGTTCTTCCCCTTGTTCTTCACCACTTTTCAGTCCCTGAAACTTGTGCTTCTACCTACCATAACTCCATCAAGTGGTTTTTCAGATACTGCTTGAATTTGTCTAGTGATGGGGAAATCATTATACCCCAGGGAAGTAACACAGTTTATGGCTGAGTAGTGGAATTTTGATTGGAACTCTGGTGGCTCAGTGGTAAAGAATCCATCTGCAATGCAGAAAATGTGGGTTCAATCCCTGGCTTAGGAAGATCCCTGGGAGAAGGAAATGCCTGGGAAATTCCGTGGACAGAGGAACCTGGCAGGCTACTGTCCAAGGATTGGCAAGAATCAGACATAACTTAGCGACTAAACCACCACCAATGGAATTCTGCTAGCTAAGGATTAAGAATTTGATTTAATAACGCTCGAAAATTATTTGACTATAGGATTACGTGTTTTTACGCATACCTTATATTTTAGTACAAGAGACACAGTGTAAAGAAATAGATAAACACTGATAGTTTATGCTCACAAATGTAAAACAAGCACACACGAAATTATTCAGACTTGTTGATATATTTATACACATCATGTCACATCACTCACTCACCATTTGACTATGTCAGAAAATGAGAAGCTTTGCTCACTCTTTTCAGTGAAGATAAGGCCATTTCTTATGCCTTTATGAGATATAGAACAAACCCTTATTTAATGGGTCTCACAAAAAGACATGATAATAAATTCTCATCATACCGATGCTTAGGGCTGGTCCACACTGACCCTTTGATCATAAGATTTCTCTTCAGTAGGCCACAGAAAGACAGCTGGTATGAGGAGAGGGTTCAGGTGAAATTTGGGATAACTCACTTTTTCTCACTGTCAGTGAATCATATCTATTCTTGTCCTTCATCTGGAACACCATTATTTCAAATCCACACCATTCATCATGTTTTGGGCTCAAGGGCTGAATACAAAAGTTGACAAAAATGACACTTCTCCCTTCCATTTGTTTGGAGTGCATGTGTGATGTCTGGTGGTACTGCAGTTACCTTGTAACACCAGAAACCACAACCATAACAGTAAGACCTGACGCATTTACATTGGATATTTCAAATCGCTTTTCATAGATAAAGTCACTTAAATCTCCTAACCATTGTATGGTAAGATGGTTAGATGGTTAGATGGCAACACTGACTCAATGAACGTGGACACAAATTTGAGCAAACTTTGGGAGCTAGTGAAGGAAAGGGAAGACTGGCTTGCTGCAGTGCATGGGGTCACAAAGAGCTGGGTATGACTTAGCGACAACACACATACAACCATTGTATTTAATGATATGAAACCTGAGGCACAGAAAAATGAGCTGCTGTCTAAGTCTCCATGCTAAGTCACTTCAGTCGTGTCTGACTCTGTGCAACCCCATAGACGGCAGCCCACCAGGCTCTCCCATCCCTGGGATTCTCCAGGCAAGAACACTGGAGTGGGTTGCATTTCCTTCTCTAATGCATGAAAGTGAAAAGTGAAAGTGAAGTTGCTCAGTCCTGTCCGACTCTTGGCGACCCCATGGACTGCAGCCTACCAGGCTCCTCTGTCCATGGGATTTTCCAGGCAAGAATACTGGAGTGGAGTGCCATTGCCTTCTCCGTAGTTAAGTGATAATGGCAGGATTTGAACTCAAGTAGTTGGGTCCAGGGCCCACACAGAGGATGGCAGAGCAGAAAAGGAGAAGAGGCTGGGCCCCTGATAGCACTGCTGCTGCAGCTGCTGCTGCTGCTAAGTCACTTCAGTCGTGTCTGACTCTGTGTGACCCGATAGATGGGCAGCCCACCAGGCTCTGCTGTCCCTGGGATTCTCCAGGCAAGAACGCTGGAGTGGGTTGCCATTGTCTTCTCTGCCTGATAGCGTTACCGGACATCAAACTAGCCCCCGACACGTTGATCTGGTTACAGTCAGAAGGCAAATCTCTGACTTGTTTAAGTCACTGTGGCAGATGTTTCCTTGCAGCTGATTGAAATTCTGGCTCAATTTGGTTTGTTGTGATATTAGGAGAGAGCCCTGGGCTGGGTACCAGTTGACCTTGGTTTGAGTTCAGGCTGTGCCTGATAACTGTGTAGAAGTCACTTCCACTTCTTGGGCATAGCTTCCTTGTCTTTGAAAGGACAGACTTCAGTGAGGTTCCTTTCTAAGCTTTTCTTTTTTTTTTTTAATATAAATTTACTTATTTTAATTGGAGGTTAATTACAATATTGTATTGGTTTTGCCATACATCAACATGAATCCACCACAGGCATAAATCTCCTCTGTTGAAATTCTTCCTGTTTCTCATGGCTTCCATGTCATATTTTCTGATGTGTTAATTGTAACATCGAAGGGTCGACTAGATGTGGTGCGGGCACTGAGCTCATCTTCTGCTTTCAGACAGCCAGTGCAGAGCTGCTCCAGAATCTGCTCCTTGTCTTTCGCCACCCTGATGGTTGCAGCTCATGCATGTCACTTGAGGAGCCAACACATCTGAACTTCACACCATCAGAGACCAGCTTACCTGATAGTCTCAATATCTCCCCATTTCCCTCTATAACTATCCATCAGACACGTCAATTTCTATTTATTCCATTAAAAAAGCCTTGCACAGCCCTGCAATCAGTGATAGCAGGTGTTAACGACAGAGAAGACAATTTTGTCAGGCTAACTACACATAGTCACGTAACTTTCCTCATTCTCAGTCATTCCTCAGAGATGCTGGAGTCACTCTGAATTACCTTTTTTTTTTTTTCAGCGTGAGTTTGTCTGCTTTAACAAAATGTCAATGAAATAAAGCAACCAAAATCCTAAACACAGGTATAAATAAGTTCTGCTGATTACACAGCAGAAGGTATCAATATAAACACTAAAGCTGGTTTATTCATCAGCTCTCAAGATTTTATTGTCTGATCATTAAGAAAACTGTACTGAATGTAGTTTTCTGATGGGCTTTAAGGACACACAGGGTCAGGGGCTAAATGAGCAGGACTGGAACTTAAAGTTCATCTTGTCCAGTGATTCTCAGTTTTTGCTACATATTAGAATCACCCTGGGGCCATTTAGAAATTCCAGAGTTCAGGCTTCACCCTCAATCACTTCAATCGGATTCTCTGTGAGTGTCACACAGACAGTGTATTTTAAATCTTCCAGGTAGTTCTATGTACTGCCAAGGTTGAAAATCACTAATTTCAGCCAGTTCAGGCGAGAGGCTGCAGCTCAGTGAGGAGAAGCAGCTTGCCCAAAGTTTTATCACCATCTACAAACTGAAGTCTCTGGATGGTCTTCGCTCCCTCCCTTGTCTTAGCCACCTCACATGCTGGGAATTCTGGTCTCAGAAAATCTCAGCCACACGACCCATTCCAAAGCCTGTGTGGAACTGTATTTGCAAAGGCATGAAAAATAATTTTGACTCAGACATTTTGAGAATTGGCCTGAAACTTTCCTTGTATACAAAAATCCATTGTGAGGAGAGAGCCTCCTCCCAGAGACTGAGGAATGATGTTATACAGCATGGGAGGGCGGGGGCTGGGAGATGGAAAGTGAGAGGAAGGGAGAGGAAAGAGGCAAGCTCTATCTGTTGAGTACCTGCTTCTCTGAGCAGGGGCCAAATGCTAAACTCTTTACGCAGATGAGCTTATTTAACCTTCAGACCCCAGGCTATTTAGCTGGTGTGTAAGAAATAGCAGTATTGCTTGTTAATATACTCAAATAATTCTACTGAGACTGGTAAATACTGCCGCTCCAAGAGAGCTGATTCCTACCCCTTCTCCTGGCCCTCTGCTTCTTCTTCAGGATACCGACTACTCCCCCCCCCCTTTTTTTTAAGTGCTATTTTATTTATACGTGGCTGTGTTGGGTCTTCATTGCTGCGTGCAGGCTTTCACTAGCTGTGGCAAGTGGGGGCTACTCTCTAGTTGGGGTGCACAGGCTTCTCACTGCAGTGGCTTCTCTTGTTGCAAAGCACAGGCTCTCGGCGTGAGGGTTTCAGCAGTGGAAGCTCTAGGACTCTGGAGTGCTGGCTCAGTATTTGTGGTGCATGGGCTGAGTTGCCCCGTGGCATGTGGCATCTTCCCATGCCAGGGATAAAATCCATGTTCCCTATGTTGGCAGATGAATTCTTAACCACTGGACCACCAGAGGAGTCCCCCATGACCTCTGTTTGATTCAGCACCCAGGATATTAACACTCTGCCCAGTAGATGCCTTAGGATTCTGCCCTAGAGCTAAGGTCCCAATCCCTTCTGATTACTCAGTACTCATATTTCATGAACTGTTAAATCTTTTGAGTCCCATCTCTGTTCACATTCTCCCTGTTTCTATAGCCGGACAGTTCCATAGCTTTACAGATGAAAAAGCAGATGCTCAGAGAGGGTGCAAGACTTGTCCAAAGTCACATAGCAGATAATAGGCAGTCACCCCGGCCACTTCCTGCACTTGAGTCTTCAGGCATTGACTGTGTTTGAAGAATGATACCCAGCAGGTACTCTGGGATTCAGCTGTGCATTTAGTTCTCCACCTTCTTCTCCTTAAAGCCTAGCATGAAAAGCAGAAAATTACAGTGGTTTAGCTTTACGTGTTTCAGATGAAACATGGGATGACTACAGTGAAGATATCACATTGCCTGTGGTTGTATCTTTTTTAAATTTATATATATACATATGCCTACACTTAGGCTTCCCTGGTGGCTCAGAGGTTAAAGCGTCTGCCTCCAATGCGGGAGACCCGGGTTCGATCCCTGGGTTGGGAAGATCCTCTGGAGAAGGAAATGGCAATCCACTCCAGTATTCTTGCCTGGAGAATCCCATGGACGGAGAAGCCTAATAGGTTACAGTCCACGGGGTCGCAAAGAGTCGGACACGACTGAGCGACTTCACCTCATATATACATATATATTTATTTTTGGCTGTGCTGGTCTTTGTTGCTCCTCGGGCTTTTCTCGGTACGGCAAGTGGGGGCTACTCTCTAGCTGTGGCGTGCGGGCTTCTTCTTGCAGTGGCTTCTCTTGCTGCAGAGCACAGGCTCTAGGGCACGCAGGCTTCCACAACTGCAGCCCCTGGACCCCAGAGCATAGGCTTAATAGCTGTGGCACAGGGCCTTAGCTGCTCTGCAGCATGTGGGATCTTTCTGGATCCAGCATTGAACCCATATCTCCTGTATTGGCGATGGATTCTTTTCCACTGAGCCAACAGGGACAGTCCTCCTCTGGGTATTTAAAAAACAACAGCAACCACAAAATGATCTGAGGGAAAAAATGACAGTTTTAAGTACAGCCTGGGAACTTGCCTCCAGGACTGGAGTCTGCAGTAAATCAGGTAATCACATTGCCTGTATCTACTAACCACCCTTCTCCCCTCCCTCATTTCAGAATCCCCACCCAGAGACTTCAAAATAGTAATGAACACGCTCAGATCCTTCCAGGGCTGTGTGGGCATTACTCTGCCATGTGGGAGAAGCACTTACAAGCAAAGAATGCTCAATAAGTAGCATTTACTGTTCCTTTACCACCGTTTTTCCACAACACAAATAAATCTGGAGATCATTTTTTAATATTGCAGAGTGGCCTATTTATCCTGCATTGAACTTCTCTTTCTTATCCTCCTAAGACTTATAAAGAATGTTAATAAATTCTGTGAATCACAGAGTTTCATCAGCAAAAGAGAGAAAGAGATCAAAAACTAGTTCTCATTATTCGAGCAAATGTTTGGATGTAAGACCACAGGTTCAATGCTCACTTCATGGTGGGCACAGCATTTGGCACAGAGAAGGTCCTCCATTAAAAGCTGTAGATTTAATGTTTAGGGTTTTTTTTTCCCACAGAAGAGTAAAAGAAGCATGATTCAATGTCTCCTTTTTCCAGGTGTGGGTGCAGTGGTCATTTCAGACTGCATTAGGTCCTTTTATTTTAGTTACCTCTCCATATTCTAGGGTACTCTCTCCTTTTTGTTCGGTTAGACCAAATTAACTTTAAAGCAGACAATGATAAGGTAAAATCTAGCATTTATGAAAGAAAAATCTAACTTTTTTAATCAGAGAGTTTTTATCATTGCTATACCTCCATAACTTAACTGATGCTATAAAATAATCTTTTCATAAAGGAAGATGGGGATTTCACAGAAACTTCTAAGTAGTGATACAATAAGATATTGGAGCTGGTTTTTCATGGCAGACAGAGCTAAATCCCAGTTTTTGCCTGGCCATTCACAAGGGATGTGACCTTGCAGAGAAAGCTTAACCTTTAGAAGCAAAGGTTTCATCATCTTTCACTGATGTTCTAACTCTCTACCTTCCTTCCCCAGCTGCTCCGAGGATTAAAGCTGATGGCAGGTATAGCATTTATGGACTGGGGCTGAGAATATATTAGGTTTTAGGAAAACATTGGTCTTCTTTCCCCTGATATTCAAGGTCTTGGGATACACCAAGAGATGATGACAGGGAAATCTTATGATTTTATAGTTCATGTGTTTTATTTACTACACAAAAAAGAGCTTGAAATTGTTAAAATAAGCTTTTTAAAAAAGTTTCCTTTTCCTTTTCTCAGCTAATTTACAATTATAAAGTCAATCATAATTATACTTTTCTGGAATATTGTGGTTTAATACTTTAATTTTTCTGAAAAGTATGATAAAATTTGAGAAAAAACAATTTAAATATAAGCTAAGAAAAATGGACATTGAATATCTTTTCTTTGGATAAAAAATGAATAAATTAACAGCATTATTAACTCCATTACTTCACTATAGCTAAGAATTATTATTTTTGCTTCACATTTAAGGAAGGTGGCTTTGTTCTACAAGGTCAAGTCCTTTCTCTAAAACCACGTATTCAGAGTTGAAGAGCTGGCATGACCCAAACTGATCATATCATATTAATAACTGGACACAAACCTGTGAACTGGACCAGAGTCTCTTTCAAGAACTTGGAGCTGGAAAGTGTTTGGCACTGAAACAGTAAAGGTGGGGTCCCAGCTGGAACTTCATCAAGGGACCAGGCCAAAGCTCATGAAGGCCTGTATTCTAGGGACCAGACATTGAGTCTTATCAGAGGAGAAGAATGAAGGAATGAAGGAAAGGACAGGAGAGATTATCTATATCTAGACTGTAGGAAATTCCTGTCTATTAAAAACAAATAATGTGTATATGTGGAATCTAGAAAAATGGTGCAGATGAACCTACTTGCAAAGCAGAAACAGAGACACAGACACAGAGAACAAATGTTTGAATACCATGGGGGAAGGAGGGGTGTGATGAACTGGGAATTGGGATTGACATATATATACTACTATGTATAAAATAAATAACTAATTAGAACCTACTGTATAGCACAGGGAACTCTACTTGGTGACCTGGGAAGGAAATCTAAAAAAGAGAGGAGATATATGTATACTTATAGATAAATCACTTTGCTGTGCAGCAGAAACTAGCAATACAGATGTAAAGCAACTATACTCCAAAGAAATTAAAAACAATAACAAGAAACAAGTAACAGACTTCTAAAACAAGACTTGAATGTATTTCTGTTTTTTAAAACCAAAGTTCTCTAAGACTGGAACATTTACCACAGAAAAAAATATTACGTTGAGAGTGAATTAGAAAAAATATATAGTATATGTACATGGTTAAAAGGTTAGAGAAAAATAACCTTGACATGCCCATACTCTCCCTTCCACATGTAGGCATAACTGTATACATAAATATAGACAACTTACTTTCATGACACGTTATAAAGAAACAGAAAAAGCCTGAGGTGGCAGTGAGCACTGAGCAGAATTTGACTTTTCACACTCCAGTCTAGATCTCATGTTACAGGGAACAGTATTAGCTGGAGCTATATTAGCGCAGTTGAGAAAGGCTCTGTATTCAAAGGGAAAAATGTGGGCAACTGCAAACAGGAAAGAGCTTTAGCTGTGACTGGTGGTAAAACCTGAATGCCAGCATGCGCCCAGTCTACAGAGGCAGGGAAGAGATATTCACAGGCAGGGACCAGAGAGGAGGACCAACTGTAATAATGGATCAGGATGAGAAAACAGAGAAAAGGGGCTAATGACTTGGTTATTCCTGGGTAAGCATTTCCTAGGTCCTTAGTGAGAAGGCATTGTAGTAATGCCAGAGCCACAATATATATTATTTATTTGCTCTTTGTTATACATACTTGGATTCTGCAGGTTGTAAAATAAACTTTATGCAGTTCATTTCATATATGATGACAGGAATAATAGCTATTATTGATGGCTGTCTTGCTTATACCTGATATGCTACTGGGCACTGCATAGATCCCCATTTCCCTGCTCACATGACTCCTCCCTGGGACAGGTCTCTTTCCCACATCCATCCTTCCTAGAGTGGGAGACGGGCCCTGCTGGTGGATGCTCCCAGGGTTGGAGGAGTGGTCGTGGGAGTCTCTTCCCATGAGGTGTGGATGAGCTTGGACATGTGGGTGAAGGTGTTCATATGCTTGTGAACTGTGTCCCCTTGCAACGTGGAAGATACGAGACCGAGTGAGCTGGGTGCTGGGTCTACATGGAACTCTGAGAAGCCCAAGGATTCTAAAGCAGAACCTGGCCATCTGGCTTGTTAAGTTAGATCTGTTACTGGCAGAGGATAGAACATATTTAACAGCTTGATTTTATAACCTATAAGTATTTAGCCCTAGGATATGTGGTCCTCCATGGGGGCTAAGCCTCCCACAGAGCCTAAAAATTCAGGGTCAGCATAGAGCTAGGCACATCATAGGCCTTGAATAAACACATTTTGAGTATTTGTTACTATTTTTAAGGCTTAGGAGGGCTTTGGGTTAATACAAAACAGTGACTTGTGTGTTAAGTGGGTTTTGAAATAGCCAACAATTAGATTCTAGAATTAATCATCCAAACAGAACAAATCTGAATCCTTGAACAAGAAGGGCCTGGAATAATAACAGCTGGAGAGAGGCTGTTGAAGAGGACCAGGCCTACCATAGCATCGCGGCTCCACTAGTCGGAAGCAATTAGCTGGGGAAATGGGGAAGAGGATAGCACCGAGAGGCAAACAGCTGTTCCTGCAGCTGTTGGTAAGAACACTGAGGCTGAACGTGAATCAAAGTTCATCTTCACACTGCATTATTGCAGCAGCAGAGAGGGTCAACCGTTTGTAAGTTCTAAGGGGAGGAGGATTAATTAGACGTGCCCCCTGATTGATGAGCTCCTACTGCACGTCCGGCTCTGACAACTTAGTGGCTGGAAGAACTTTGCTCTGCAGTAATAGAGAACTGGAACTCAACTTGTGCAAGAGGTAGCAGAGAGGGGTGGTGGAAAGCAGCTGGGTAGCCTTGGAAGACACGTCCCTGATTTCCTGAATGTCTACAGGTAAGTCACCTCACCTCTCTGAGCTTCATGATGACATTAAAAACACTAAAGCACTTAGCTTAATCAATATGCAACCACAGGTGAACATTCAATTAATGTTGGCAGCTGAGACTACCACTCCTGTGTAAAGTAAAAGTAATAATGTCCTTTCTGCCTGCTTCAGGGTTAGTAATTAAGGGGTAGAATTTTCAAACGAAGTAATGGATGTGAAAGTGGTTGGAAGGCTGAAGATGTTGCTCAAATGTTCAAAGGAATGATCTAAATGGCTCCCAAAGACCTATGACCCCTGATACCTGGATTAGAATCCTCTTATCAACTTGTCTCCTTGGCGTCTGGAATTTTTATGTTCTTTCTGTCTAATACAAGATTCTCTGATGATGGATATATTCCATACCTTCCCCACCCCTACTATCTAATGCATGTGGTTAGCAACCACTGTGTTGATTACCACAGTCTTAGGTCAATCTATTCCTAAAAAAGAAATACACATCTGTAATGTATCTCATTCACAGTTTTATTCCTATGGGTAAGACAACTTTGAGTTTAAACAATATCAAGAATGATAATGATAGTCATATGAATGCCTTCATAATCATGCTAACGTGTAATAACTGATACCATGCCTAAGCATATTCACAGTCCTCTGAGTTTGTTGCTGATTCACTTTAGGGAAGAGACACTGGAAGTTCAGAAAGATTAAGAGATGATGTAATTATATAAAAATTAACAATGACAAGCTTTATCGAATGCTTACTATACAGGCCAGAAATTCTCTAATCCTTTTATAATCATATGTCATTTGATCTTACACTAAATTCATGTATTATTATTTTAGCTACTTTGAGGAAACTGAGTCTAATTTGTTTAAGTTGTAACTTGTAACTTGTTTAAGGTCACAAAGCTAGGAAGTTGCAGACAAATAATTTTGACCTAGGATATGTAATTTTTAGGAGAAACTTCCCTACTGAAATAGATATCCTTTCATCTTTACTCTCAACTACTTCTCCTTTTTGGTTTTGTTCATTGATCTTAACATGGATTAAAATTATGAATTTGCTTGTTTGTTTTGTTGTCTTTCACTTGTCTCTCCTTCTAAACTGCACAAAGGTACAAAGCTTTTGTTTTGTTTTATTTTATACAATATTAATCATTCTCATAGTATGTGTTCAATAAAAATCTGCTGTCAACTAAGTATCTAGAGCCTTTAGACTGTCATCCTAGTTATCACCATCATCATTGCTTATATTTAAAACTTTCATATTATGTTACAATTTACTGGTATATATACACCTCTCCTCTCTTAAACTTGGAAATATTTGAGGTCAGCACTATTTATCCTGGTATACCTAACCTGGCATAGAGGAGGGCTTCACAAACATTAGCTGCACTGAACAGAATGGAATTAAACATTTTCTGAACAGAAGTGAGAATCTGAGATATTGAGGCATGGACTTAGAATGGCCTTAGGGAGGGAAGGACTTAAAGGAAATAGTGAATGAGTTCATACAGTGGATTGCTGTTTGGAATGTGAAGGTGGGTTGGAACAAGACCCCAGAGAAGCTGGGGAGGCAAGTGAGCAAGATGGAAGGCTGCTTTATTACAGTCACAGGGGTAACCAGGAATTGGGGTGAATGGATCAGGAAAACGTTCTGTAAAAACACCTCTGAGATACAAGAGGTAGGTTAAAAGAACCACTATTTGGCCCCTTTCCAGGTGGGAAAATGTTGAAATCAAATGTAAATGAATATTCTTCTTGGTGTCTTCTCTTAAACGCTGCCAGAACATGGCTTTTCCTATCCTAATGATAATAAACAATGGCATTGGTTTAATGTCATTTCCTAATGGAAACCTTCCCTGACCATCTCTGGACTTGGTCTGTACACCTAGCCTGTGTTCTCGAGAGCTTGTGTGCTTTCCCTTTGCAGCACTGTCATAACTTTAGCTGGTTAACTGTTCAACAATTGGTTTACGTCTGTCTCCCTAGTGGACTGTGGCTCATGCTTTCATGATGTAGTGTTTTATCTCCAGCATCTAGTGTGATGTCCAGACATGTCAGTAGGTGCTCATTAGCTATGATTATTCACTGAATTAAAACTGACCATACTAGAGGAAGTGCTATGGCTATATAGAAGGATTTTATTCTCTAAGAGAGCCCTCTACATGTCAGGCACTGTCTTGGATATGTCCGTGAAGGTTTAATGGTGAGAATTTATGTAAATCACTCAGTTCAATCTCAGATACATTGTAGACATAAGGTGCATGTTGAGTCCCAACTCTCTCCTGAGCTCTTTTATGTAAGTTCTCAAATATAGGATGTAAATACAGAATAATTATAAACAAGGTAAAATAAATACATAAAATTGATTAAATAGACATTTGCATCTACATGTGCTAGGGGGTTTAGGGAAGTTCCTGCCCCTAGATATGGGGGAAGTTCATATGCGGGACCGTGGTTTTCAGTAGGAGTCACAGGGGCAGTTTTAGCATTCAAATTTCTGAGCCCCACCTCTAGGAATTCTGATTCTATGTACCTTTGATGCGTTTAAGAATGATGCTCATACATGCTACTATAAAATATATAAAAAAGGTAAACAAGAACTTACTGTATAACAGGTAACACCTCTCAATATCTTATAGTAACCTATAATGAAAAATAATCTGAAAAAGGAAATACTTATGTATACACACACACTCATACACACACAAATACATATATATATAAAGCAATCACTTTGCTATACACTTAAAACACAACATTGTAAATTAACTATACCTCAAATAAAGAAAAGAATGCTGTTCAACAAAACTTTATGCAGCTCAGATTTTGGAATATTTTCTGAAAGGAAAATAGCTGGAGGATTCACTGGCAGAAGTGGAAACAAGGTTGTTGCCCCTTTCTACCTACTAGATAATAGGTAACAAGGGTGGGTTTCCCCCTTGGGCAGGGACTGCAAACTTGGTTGTTCAGTATCATCTGAGAGGGACATTAAAGACCAAGGGACTAGGTGTGGTCATTCTGATCAACTATATTTGAGAAGTGCTGAATGACAGGATATAAGGGTTTTAAGTTCATATCAGCCTTTGACTTCTCTAGGCCTCTCTCACATCCCTCTATTCTGAGAGGCCTGCAGCAGCTGCTGCTAAGTCGCTTCAGTCATGTCTGACTCATGTGACCCCATAGATGGCAGCCCACCAGGCTCCTCTGTCCCTGGGATTCTCCAGGCAAGAACACTGGAGTGGGTTGCCATCTCCTTCTCCTCTGATAGGCCTACATACAAGCAAGTTCTGCCCTGTACACAGCTCATGAGCCAAGACTGTGGCCCCATCAGATCTCAGGGTTGCCTAAGACTTGGGCTATGGCTCGGGCAGTGAGGATTTTACCTCTCCTCTCTAATGCTTCCTCTTCTCCTAGAACAGCCTCTACCCTGAGACTCAACTTACCCATTTCCTAGGTCCTTGTAACTCCCTCCCAGGACTGAAACCTGCTAGATCCTATCCTGATTAGAAACAGGGCTCTCACTCACCACCTGGAGATCTGCGTAAGGTCTGCTCTTAGCCACCTGGCCTCACCTACCACCTACTGCTTAGACTGCTGCCCAGTCTATGTCTTCCCTCTCCTCTTCCTAACTCTGTGCCCCTCTTCTGATGAATCTTGCACACCATTTTCTCAATGAGATCCTTCAGTGGGTATGGAGCATTCATCTGCCCAGCTGCCTCTGGGAGGGCAGGTTGTGTGCTTACCCAGCATGCTTTGCACAATTGCCATACTGATTTTGCTAAGTATAATAGTATTCATTCTATGTTCATGTATACCATTTTGCATTTTCAAGAAATTATATTGTTTTATGATGTGTGTGTATGTATGTGTGTATATGTGTGTTAGGCAGGGAGGGGTCAAATTAATTATAAATCTTCCATCCCAACAATTATTCATAAAGCTAGCATTATTTGCATCTTAAATAGTCTCCAGGAATTCAAAGAGTGCACTATAGTCACAATGATAAACTCAGTAATAATTAGAATTATTCCCAGGCTGTTAAGTAATGCAGACATATTAAAACATTTTCAGTTGAGTTTATTATGTTCTAATAAAATGAAAGCACAGCTAAAGGTTAATATTGGGAAGGAACTGGTCCATTACAAAATGCACATTCTCTTTCGTTATGTAGATACTTCCTAGATATTTATATAGACTCACACAAATGCTTTCAACACCCCACCCTCCACTACCTCAAATCTATGGATGCAAAAAAAAAAAAAAAAAAACACAACCAACAAACCAAAACTCCTTTCCACATGATTATTTTCAGTTAGAATTTTGACTACTTCTTATCCAATAAGCAATCCACCTAAAAGTTTTACAAAGTTTTTTAATGCCAACTTTATTTTTCAAATCAACATGCTCTACTTTATAGATATCTTTCGGCCCTGAGTTTTATTCAGTTTCATTCTATCCCACTCTACTCTACCTTATCCTATCCCATCCTTCCTGTTTTGTTTTTTTCTGTAATGTCCTATCCAATTCCAGCCTATTTGCTTCTATGCAGTTTAATACAGCAACCATGGAAACTTCAGGCAGTAATGAAAAGGTGAACAGGTTGATGACTTTGCTCTTGAACTTTTAGTTTCAGACTATGGAGGAACTATGAAAAGTATATAAGTTAATATAAAACAGGGCAGACCTGTGATGTGAGGGGCCTGGGTGTCATGGAAAGACACATGTGCAATAGAGAGAGATTGGTGTGGGGTTAGGTTGGTGGAATGTCCTGACATCTGACGTCATATCACAATGCTTCAGACAAGGAAAGGACCATTGCCGGAAAAATCATCAGACCATTAAAAAGTATACAAGTCAATAATTCCAGCAAGAAATCTGCAGCCCTCTTCGTTATGTATCCCATACAGAAGTGGTAAAAATTTCCCTCATACCAAAAATAAACACAATACAGCAACATCTTAAGGGCACCATCAAATGAAGAGCTCTACTTTTAGTACTTCCTTAACTGCCTGGGGTGCCTGCCTCTGCCTCCCTGTTCGCTCAGTTTCCTCACCTTGCCACCAAATCTTTTTCCCCCTCTTCACATTATTGCTCATCTGGCTGCATAATTCACTTAATTATTACATCTCATCTGTTCTTTATGGAGTAGGCAATGGCAGCCCACTCCAGCACTCTTGCCTGGAAAATCCCATGGATGGAGGAGCCTGGTGGGGTGAAGTCCATGGGGTCGCTAAGAGTCGGACATGACTGAGTGACTTCACTTTCACTTTTCACTTTCATGCATTGGAGAAGGAAATGGCAACCCACTACAGTATCCTTGCCTAGAGAATCTCAGGGACGAGGGAGCCTGGTGGGCTGCTGTCTATGGGGTTACAGAGAGTTGGACACGACTGAAGCGACTTAGCAGCAGTTCTTAGAAGGATTGAAAGGTTGCTGCTGTGAGCTATGTGTTATGCTGGGATTCGTGACTCCTGGAGAAGAGGACTTCAATCCAGGGTCAGAGACAAGGCTTGGCTACTTGGAGCTTTTTGTGTAGCAAAGTTTTATTAAAGTATAATAGAGCTAGGGAAAGCTTCTGACATGGACATCATAAGGGGACAGAAAGAGTGCCCCGTTGCTACAGGGGAGACTGGGACTATCACTATTCCTAGATGAACCTGCAGTTAAGAGAGAGTAACTGACCGGCACAGTTGTTACCTGAATGAACATATGATCAAACACATTAAATAAATGAGCAAATCGAAGAACTGTTCAAAGTCCCTTTGAGTAAGGGGTGGAGTGTGATCTTGAACCAAGAGACATAGAAGCTGTGGCTCTTAACTACCCCACTGTCACACTGTATGGGGGTTTAGGGCTTGGGAGACTAGAGAGGTGGGGGGAATACGGGGGGTGGCCGTGGAATGCAATGATGGCGGATGGAATCCCTCCTGCAGACATGACTAGGAAAGCTGGAGAGGTGCTTGGATTCAGGAGCGGGCCCAGAGGAGAGGGGAATGGTGACCCATGCCAGTATTCTTCACTGGGTCATCCCATGAACAGAGGAGCCTGGCGGGTATATAGTCCATGGGGTCACAAAAGAGTCGGACAAGCTGAGCAAGCATGCACGTACCAGGCTCCGCTAGGCAGAAAGCCCCGAGGCCTTCACTACTTGATCATTCACACTTTCCTTCAAAGTCAGTTTGAAGTGCCCCTTTCCATTCTTGTTTCTACCTTTCACACACCCCAGTTCCTCCTTTCCCCCTGTCTGGCACGATTTCCAATTTCTTCTCCATCTTTGTAACCCTTCCTTGGCTACATTCCATTTCTTTCGAATGTCTCTAAAAATGCATATGTCTTATGATTCCAATTGCTGGTGATACTTCTTCACCAGAGAGATTTGAAGCCAAAGTTTAAAAAGTTTTAATTTTTTTTTTTTACTGATGTAGAGTTTATTTTCAATTGATATTATTTTCAAGTAAACGACATTGTGTTTCAGTATTTTTGCAGATTATACTCCATTATAAGTTATTACAAGACAATGGTTATAATTTCCTGTGCTCTGTAATACATCCTGTTGCTTATCTATTTTACACACAGTAGTTTGTTATCTGTTCATCTCACCTGTCATTTGTCCCCCTCTTCCCTTTGACAACCACAAAACTGTTTGCTACGTCTATGAGTTTGTTTCTGTTGTAAAGTTTTAACCTTTTATTTGTTTTTATTTTAACTTTAAGGAAGAAAACAATTTGCAGACCTAATTCAGGACATTATCTAAATTCACAAAATTTCAAGTTCACACTGCTGCTGCTGCTGCTGCTAAGTCGCTTCAGTTGTGTCCGACTCTGTGTGACCCCATAGATGGCAGCCCACCAGGCTCCTCTGTCCCTAGGATTCTCCAGGCAAGAACATTGCAATGGTCTAGTCTAGTCTAGTTCAGTCGCTCAGTCGTGCCCGACTCTTTGCGACCCCATGAATCGCAGCACGCCAGGCCTCCCTGTCCATCACCAACTCCCGGACTTCACTCAGACTCACGTCTATTGAGTCCGTGATGCCATCCAGCCATCTCATCCTCGGTCGTCCCCTTCTTCTCCTGCCCCCAATCCCTCCCAGCATCAGGGCCTTTTCCGAAGAGTCAACTCTTTGCATGAGATGGCCAAACTACTGGAGCTTCAGCTTCAGCATCATTCCTTCCAAAGAAATCCCAGGGTTGACCTCCTTCAGAATGGACCGGTTGGATCTCTTTGAAGTCCAAGGGACTCTCAAGAGTCTTCTCCAACACCACAGTTCAAAAGCATCAGTTCTTCGGCACTCAGCCTTCTTCACAGTCCAACTCTCACATCCATACAAGACCACTGGAAAAACCATAGCCTTGACTAGACGGACCTTAGTCGGCAAAGTAATGTCTCTGCTTTTGAATATACTATCTAGGTTGGTCATAACTTTTCTTCCAAGGAGTAAGTATCTTTTAATTTCATGGCTGCAGTCACCATCTGCAGTGATTTTGGAGCCCAGAAAAATAAAGTCTGACACTGTTTCTACTGTTTCCATTCTCCTCCTGCCCCCAATCCCTCCCAGCATCAGGGTCTTTTCCAATGAGTCAACTCTTCGCATAAGGTGCCCAAAGTACTGGAGCTTCAGTTTTAGCATCATTCCTTCCAAAGAAATCCCAGGGTTGATCTCCTTCAGAATGGACTGGTTGGATCTCCTTGCAGTCCAAGGGACTCTCAAGAGTCTTCTCCAACACCACAGTTCAAAAGCATCAATTCTTCTGCGCTCAGCCTTCTTCACAGTCCAACTCTCACATCCATACATGACCACAGGAAAAACCATAGCCTTGACTAGACGGACCTTAGTCGGCAAAGTAATGTCTCTGCTTTTGAATATACTATCTAGGTTGGTCATAACTTTTCTTCCAAGGAGTAAGCGCCTTTTAATTTCATGGCTGCAGTCACCATCTGCAGTGATTTTGGAGCCCAAAAAAACAAAGTCTGACACTGTTTCTACTGTTTCCCCATCTATTTCCCATGAAGTGATGGGACCAGATGCCATGATCTTCGTTTTCTGAATGTTGAGCTTTAAGCCAACTTTTTCACTCTCCTCTTTCACTTTCAACAAGAGGCTTTTTAGCTCCTCCTCACTTTCTGCCATAAGGGTGGTGTCATCTGCATATCTGAGGTTATTGATATTTCTCCCAGCAATCTTGATTCCAGCTTGTGTTTCTTCCAGTCCAGAGTTTCTCATGATGTACTCTGCATATAAGTTAAATAAGCAGGGTGACAATATACAGCCTTGACATACTCCTTTTCCTATTTGGAATCAGTCTGTTGTTCCATGTCAAGTTCTAACTGTTGCTTCCTGACCTGCATACAGATTTCTCAAGAGGCAGGTCAGGTGGTCTGGTATTCCCATCTCTGTCAGAATTTTCCACAGTTTATTGTGATCCACACAGTCAAAGGCTTTGGCATAGTCAAGAAAGCAGAAATAGATGTTTTTCTGGAACTCTCTTGCTTTTTCCATGATCCAGCAGATGTTGGCAATTTGATCTCTGGTTCCTCTGCCTTTTCTAAAACCAGATTGAACATCAGGGAGTTCACGGTTCACGTATTGCTGAAGTCTGGCTTGGAGAATTTTGAGCATTACTTTACTAGCATTGCAATGGTAGTACTCTGCTAAAGATTACCAGTGAAGAAGACGCCAACTGTGTGAAAGTTGTGGAGGCCTATACTGACCAGAGAGCTGTTAAATGAGAACAGAGAAGACTCCAAACTATGGGTGAGATCTAGAGTTCTCACCAAAGAAGTGTCATAGTTCTTCCAAGAAGAAGTGGATTTCTATTCGCCCTCATGATATCAAGTAGAAACTCCCACATAACTCACACCAACTCCCACAATAGTCTTTAGAGCACCTTGTACTGTATCTATATACTTTTCCCTTCATCATAAACTCATTTGTGCATTTCAGCACTAATTTTCAAATGTGCCTCGAAGCAGCAAAAAAAGAAACTTCACATTGGTAGTAGCTTTCAAGTAGCGTCACTCACAGCTGGCTTTCAACTTGTACTTGTTATTAAAAAGAAGGAAAAGGCAAAATTGGTATTTTTTTAATTGCTCTAATTAAGCCTTTAAGAGCTGAAATTGCCCAGAAAAGAGAGGGAGGGATAGAGGGAAAGAATTAAATGTGCCAACTTAATAAAATTCACAATGACAAGCTTGGATGAAATTACTACTTTCTCAAACCAGTGATCCTTGATCTGTGCTTTTGAAAGAAGTGGGTGTGACTGCAGAACAGAACTGTTTACTTTTGAGGGAAAAATAAGGCCCCATGGTAGAAATGAGTGCTGACTGGGAAGAAGGAAAGAGAGAAAATGTCCTTTATAGAGGGCCAACCCCATTCCAGAACACTAGGAACTTTGTCTACATTGCTGTTCAGTTGCTAAGATGTGTCCAACTCTTTGCAACCCAATGAACCTGCAGCGCACCAGCCTTCTCTGTTATTCACCATTTCCCTGAGTTTGCTTAAACTTATGTCCATTGAGTCAGCGATGCCATCCAACCACCTCATCCTCTGTCACTCACTTCTCCTCATGCCCTCAATCTTTCCCGGCATCAGGGTGTTTCCCAATGAGTCAGATATCGGCAATACATTGCCTCATTTAATTCTCATGCCTTTTCCCGGAGTCCATTTGAGGTGAACACTAAAAGAATAAATATCATAATGACTTAAATAAAAAGTGTTCTGACTATATGCCAGGCCCTTAGGCTTTATGTGGAAAATCTTATTAAATTATCATAGTGTTGTGTGTTACACACTATTTTTTACCCTTTTTAAATAGATGAGGTTACTGATGAAAAGGTTAAGAAAGGTATCAGCATCACATGGTTTGGTGGAGCAAAGCTTTGGACCTAAGTAGCTTGACTCCAGGGCCCACCGCCCTCTCCACTGTAGAAAGCAGTTACTAGGATGGGTCTGCTATTGAGAGAAACATGCATCAAGATAGACAGTCTGTCAGTCAGTTGAGTCACTTAGTCGTGTCCGACTCTTTGTGACCCCATGGCTGCAGCACAACAGGCTTCCCAGTCCATTGCTAACTCCCAGAGCTTGTGCAAACTCATGTCCCTTGAGTCAGTGATGCCATCCAACCATGTTATTCTCTGCCATTCTCTTCTCTTCTGCTTCAGTCTTTCTCAGCATCAGGGTCTTTTCCAATGAGTCAATTCTTCAAATCAGGTGCCAAAGTATTGGTGCTTCAGCTTCAGCATCAGTCTTTCCAATGAATATTCAGGACTGATTTCCTTTAGGATGGACTGGTTGGATCTCCTTGCAATCCAAGGGGCTCTCAAGAGTCTTCTCCAACACCACAGTTCAAAAGCATCAATTCTTCATTGCTCAGCTTTCTTTATAGTCCAACTCTCACATCCATACATGGCTACTGGAAAAACCATAGCTTTGACTGGATGGACCTTTGTCAGTAAAGTAGCATCTCTGCTTTTTAATATGCTGTCTAGGTTGTCATAGCTTTTCTTCCAAGGAGCAAGTGTCTTGTAAGTTCATGGCTGCAGTCATCATCAGCAGTGATTTTGGAGTCCAAGAAAATAAAGTCTGTCACTATTTCCATTGTTTCCCTCTCTATTTGCCTTGATGTGATGGGACTGGATGCCATGATCTTTGTTTCCTGAATGTTAAGCTTTAAGCCAACTTTTTCACCCTTGTCTTTCACTTTCATCAAGGGGCTTTTCTTTCTGCCATAAGAGTGGTGTCGTCTGCATATCTAAGGTTATTGATATTTCTCCCAGCAACCTTGATTTCAACTTGGGCTTCATCCAGCCTGACATTTCACATGATGTAGTCTGCATATAAGTTAAATAATCAGGGTGACAATATACAGCCTTGATATACTCCTTTCCCTATGTGGAACCAGTCTTTTGTTCCATGACCAGTTCTAACTGTTGCTTGCTGACCTGCATACAGATTTCTCAAGAGGCAGATCAGGTGGTCTGGTATTCCCGTCCCTTTAAGAATCTTCTACAGTTTGTTGTGATACACACAAATGACTTTGGTGTAGTCAAGAAAGCAGAATAGATGTTTTTCTGAAATTCTCTTGCTTTTTCTGTGATCCTATGGATGTTAGCAATTTGAGCTCTGGTTCTCAAGGTAGACAGTACTGGGAGTCCCTTTAAGAATCTTCTACAGTTTGTTGTGATACACACAAATGACTTTGGTGTAGTCAAGAAAGCAGAAATAGATGTTTTTCTGAAATTCTCTTGCTTTTTCTGTGATCCTATGGATGTTAGCAATTTGAGCTCTGGTTCTCAAGGTAGACAGTACTGGGAAAAGCAATAATTCTACACTGAGGCTGAAATCTGACTGGGTAGTATGTTCACAACAACAGTGAATATGCTGGGCTTTATTCTAAGGAGAAGCCAGTGGAAAAGTTTTAAGCAGGAGTGTGACAAGATCAAGTTTCCTTTTCTTAAAAGTTATTGATTTTGGAGAATGGAAGGTTGAAGTGAAAAAGGCAAAAAGTAGGGAGACCAGGAAGGTTCCTGTTGCACAATCCAGGTAGGAGATGATGGCAGCTGGAGTAAGGAAGCTGAAGCAGCTGGAGTAAGTCATGTGGGGAAAGAATGGAGGGAAGCAGAAGGATCTGAATGAGAGAGATACAGTAAGTAAAATACTAGAACCTGTCAGTGATTGACTGGATATGTATATTTTTGAGGGGTCAGGCTAGTGAGTATGAGATTCAGGGAGATGTTGAGGATGTGATCAAAATATGAGGAGGCAAAAAAGAACAAAAGGTTTAATCTCCTTTGGAACTGGGATTTTGTAACTCTAGGATACAGTGTCAACATTATTCTGCCTCCACTCATTTCCCTATGATGGAGCCACAGCAAATTTCTATATATTCTAGGTAATTTCCTGTGTACTTTAAGAATTTGGTGCCATCAGAGGGAAACAAATATGCTTTAGCAGGTAGAACCACTTAGAGAGTGATAAAGTGGAACAGACTGTAAATGTGGAGTCACAGAACTTTTTCAAACAAAGGACATCAAAATAAAACCTAAGCTACTGTCATACTTAATCGCAAAGACTAAATGCCCTCCCCCACTATGATCAGGAACAAGGCACAGTTGTCTACTCAAATCACTTCCTTTCAACATTGTAACAGAGATTCTAGCCTATGCAAAAAGGAAGAAAAATAAATAAAAGGCGTCCAGATATGAGAACATACAGTTACACTGTCTTATTTGAAAAATACATGATCAACTCTGTAGAATATCTGCTGTAATCTCCAAAAAATACTAGAATTAATAAATGAACTTAGTGAAAGTTGAAGAATACATTATCAATATAAAAGGCAGTTTTGTTTCTGTATATTAGCAAAACTTAGAAATGCAAATTTAAAGTATTTCATTTCAAAAAGCATCAAAAATACAGCACGCTTAGGGATAAGTCTGAAAAAGAGCTATATAATGAAAACTATAAAATACCGCAAAAACTGAAGAATAAATGAAGAGCAACATTATCTTCATGGATCAGATAATGCAATTGTTAAGAAGTCAATTCTTGCTAAATTGATCTACAGATAAAACTCAACTGCAATCAGAACCTCAGCAGAATCTTTGGTAGATGTTAACAAGATAATTACAAAATCTGTGTAGAAATACATAATACTAACTATAGCCAAAACATATTTGAAAAAAAAGTTGGAGGAGTTACTACTTGATTTCAAGACTTGTTACAAAGCAGCAGCATTTAATACAGTGAATGCAGTGTGGTAGTGGCATTAATGTGCACAAATAAATCAATGAGTCAGAAGATAATCCAGACATTGACTCATACACATATTGTCAATTGATTTTTTATAAAGATGCAAAGACATTTAAGTGGAGAGAGGCGAGTTTTACCAACAAATGATCCTGGAACTACTGCATAACTATATGTAAAAAACTAAACTTTGTTCCTTTCCTCACATCACATAAAAATTGATACAAAATGGACCATAGATCTAAATGTAAGAGATGATACATAAAAATGCTATAAAAATTATTAGGAATGAATATGTGCATTTATTATATTTAGATTATATTTCAAAAAAAGGGAAGAAAAAACTTTATGATCTTGATTTTATAAATAGTTTTTAACTTATCAAACACACAATTCATAAAAGGAAAAAAATTATAAATTGGGCATTGTTAATATTAAAAAATATTGCCCTTTGGAGACTCTTAAGAGATGAAAGAGAGAAAATAACATTGGAGAAAATATCAACAATCATATATATTTGGTAAAACATTTGTGTCCAGAATATATGGAAAATTAATCTCAGTTCAGTTCAGTTCAGTCGCTCATTTGTGTCTGACTCTCTGCGACCCCATGAATCACAGCATGCCAGGCCTCCCTGACCATCACCAACTCCCGGGGTTCACTCAGACTCGTGTCCATCAAGTCAGTGATGCCATCCAGCCATCTCTTCCTCTGTCGTCCCCTTCTTCTCCTGCCCACAGTCCCTCCCAGCATCTAAGTCTTTTCCAATGAGTCAACTCTTTGCATGAGTTGGCCGAAGTACTAGAGTTTCAGCTTTAGTATCACTCCTTCCAAAGAAATCCCAGGGCTGATCTCCTACAGAATGGACTTGTTGGATCTCCTTGCAGTCCAAGGGACTCTCAAGAGTCTTCTCCAACACCATTGTTCAAAAGCATCAATTCTTCGGTGCTCAGCCTTCTTCACAGTCCAACTCTCACATCCATACATGACCACTGGAAAAACCATAGCCTTGACTAGACGGACCTTAGCTGGCAAAGTAATGTCTCTGCTTTTGAATATACTATCTAGGTTGGTCATAACTTTTCTTCCAAGGAGTAAGCATCTTTTAATTTCATGGCTGCAGTCACCATCTGCAGTGATTTTGGAGCCCAAAAAAATAAAGTGTGACCCTGTTTCCACTGTTTCCTCATCTATTTCCCATGAAGTGATGGGACCAGATGCCATGATCTTCGTTTTCTGAATGTTGAGCTTTAAGCCAACTTTTGCACTCTCCACTTTCACTTTCATCAAGAGGCTTTTTAGTTCCTCTTCACTTTCTGCCGGGCTTCAGCAATATGTGAACTGTGAACTTCCAGATGTTCAAGCTGGCTTTAGAAAAGGCAGAGAAACCAGAGATCAAATTGCCAACATCCGCTAGATCATGGAAAAAGCAAGAGTGTGTTATAGTATAGGGTAGTATAATTAAATTTCACACTCATTAGTAGTTGCTTTGCACTCACCCCAAAGTTTCTGTGTGTTTGTTTGATTTTCTAACTGGATTATAAACTCCTTAAAGTTTTAACTTTAAAAACATCTGTTTTGTTTCTTTTCTGCCTCCCTAAAAGGAGCTTAGTGGGATATTGAGATTCTGAGGCAAGCACACATTTGTAGGCTCATGCTGGTTAACCAAGTGCAGCATCCCTGAGAATGTTGCTCCCAGGTAACAGAACTTCAGGACCATTGCACAGGGACCAAGAGTTAGAAGACAGCCTGCACAGACATGGGATATCTTCTGGTCCAGATCTGCAGGCTCCAAACACGTAAGGATAAGTCTACGTGTGTGCAGGAAATGGGAAAGGATTGAGGCAAAATCATCTGATGGCTCTCTCCAGCTTACTCTGAGGAAAATCCCAAATCCTTCAGCCTACCAGACATGATTAGTGACTCTACAGAATGACCTGTCTGACCTCATCTCCTGTGATGCTCCCCTTACTTATTTTGCTAATCATTTTTACTATTCTCTGAACATACCAAGCAACATGCTGCCTCAGAGCCTTTGCAGCTGCTGTTCCCTCTGCCTGGAATGCTCTTCTCCAGATATTCATTGGTTTCTTTCCCTTACCTTATTTAGGTCTTATTTAGGTCCTTCCCCTCACCATGTTATCACCTGTCATTATCTGATGTAATATGAATTTTACTAATTTATTTCCTATTGTCTCTCCATTAGGATGTAAACTCTACAAGAACCATGTTTTCTATGTTTTTTAAACCACTGTATCCATGGTGCCTAGATGATTCTTGGAACAGAGTAAGTACTCAATATTTGTTGATGAATGAATAAAGTAGGAAATGAATGACTTTTGCTTATCAATGGCCAAGATATTTTGAACTGGTAGAGACTCATTTAAGTCAATGAATCTTGCTTTTTTCCCTTACTCTAGTTTCTTGTTGGCTTCTTTATAAAGTTTGATTTAATCAAATTATCAAGAAAACTCATTAATTCCTATGGGGCAATGGCTCCTTAGCCTTTTGGTTTTGTTTGTTTTCTGTTAAAAGGAATAAATCCTAAAGAGGAGATTTCTGAATCTTAATTCAAGCTCTCTCCTCTTATATCTCCTGAATGTGGCCCCCGGCCTTCTGGAAATTCCTACCTGCTTTGGGAAGAAATTTTATAAAAGTAGCCAGTCCTTCCTTTGAACTTCAAAGACAAATGAAGAGAGAAGAATTAGAAAATATGGTGTATATATATGTCAGTTTAACTCTCTGATGAGATTGATAGTGTTGGAAGTACAGATGTTTTCTTTTTTTTTTTGTTTCATGAATACTTTATTTAAAATTTATGTTATCATTAACTTTATTTATTTATTTTTATTTTATTTTATTTTATTTATCAACAAGCAATAAATGCTGGAGAGGGTGTGGAGAAAAGGGAACCCTCTTACACTGTTGGTGGGAATGCAAATTAGTACAGCCACTATGGAGAACAGTGCAGATGTTTTCTAAAAGAGTTGGATGAAATTTCAGAAGCTAAAACACAATGAGCTACTAGCGAAGGGGTATTTGAATGTGTATGGACACTATTCTTTCTCTCTACTGTTTTCAGGGCAAGCATACAACCATGGCTGCATGAATCATTGATCCCACTCAGGAGAGCAGCTGCAATGTGATTCTAAAGCCCTTTGGTTCTGTGCTTAGACACACGAAGGGATTAAATGTGAGGTTTGATTTCTTTTATTTCTTGTCTGACTCACCACAAACTCATCCAGCTATACCATAGGTGAGAGTAAGGTACAGAAGTGACAAGATCTCAGAGCTTTATTTTTTTTTAACCAGGTTCTGACAGAGGCTGTGAAACCACTTGGCAAGAAGACCAAGGTAGAGATTTCTGGGTTATCTGGGAGGTTGCACCCTTACATCATAGAATCATAGACTTGGATCATCTAGTTCAACTTGGAAATCATCTAACTCAGATCTCATTTATTGTAAAAGTTCGTCTGCAGTGATCCTGACTAATGGTCATGCAGTCTTTCCTTAGGCAGGGTTAGTGATGAGGAGGGGTCTACCTCCTAAGGCAGTGGACTCTGGGTACTATTAAAATTGAAAGAGAATTTCTTTTTAAATTAGGTAAAATTATCTTCCTTTTAACTTGTGCCTATTGGCTCTAGTCTTACTCTCACCAGCAGTGTAGAATTATTTCTTATTCTATGTGGCAGACTCAGATGGTTGCCAATGCCTCTAACATCCTTTGAGCTTCCCAGGTGGCCCTAGTGGTAAAGAATCTGCCTGCCAATGCAGGAGACCCAAGAGATGCAGGTTGATTCCTGGGTTGGAAAGATCCAGTGAAGGGAGAAATGGCAACACACTCCAGGATTCTTGCCTAGAGAATCCCATGGTCAGAGGAGCCTGGCATGCTACAGTCCATGGGGTTGCAAACAGTTGGACATGACTCAGCGTCTGAGCACAGCACACAGCTAACATCCTTTAAGACTTCTTTAGGAGAAAAGTCTTCATTACACTCCTGTGAAGAACTCCAGATTGCAATGCCTGTCAATGTCTGGTCTGAGCCATACAAGGCAGAGAGTTCTATTTCCTTCTATTAGTTTAACCTAAAATACTTAAAGGCATTTTAAAAATTAAAATTAAAAAAATTTAATTGTGATAAAATACGTATAACATAAAATTGCCATCTTAATCATTTTTAAATGTTCAGTAGTGTTAAATACGTTCACATTGTGTACAACCAATCTCTACTACTCTTTTCATCTTAGAAAACTGAAACTCTGTCCCTTTTAAAGTGTAATTCCCCACTTCCTTCTCCTTCTGGATCCTGGCAGCCATTATTCTACTGTCTTTTTCAGTGAATGTGACTACTCCAGGTATTTTATATGAGTGGAAGCACACAGTATTCATATTTCTGTGACTGGCTTATTTCACTTAGCATAGTGTCTGTAAGGTCTTCCTTGGTGGCTCAGAGGGTAAAGCGTCTGCCTGCAATGTGGGAGACCCGTGTTCTATCCCTGGGTTGGGAAGATCCCTGGAGAAGGAAATGGCAACCCACTCTGGAACTCTTGCCTGGAAAATCCCATGGTCAGAGAAGGTTAGTAGGCTACAGTCCCTGGGGTCACAAAGAGTTGGACACGACTGAGCGACTTCACTTTCACTTTCAGTGTCCTTAAGTTTCATCCATGTTGTAGCATGTGCCAGAATTTCCCTCCTTTCTAAGGTTGAATAATATTCCATCATTTATGCATTCATCCATCTGTGAATACTTGGATTGTTTTTATCTTTTGGCAAACGTGAATGCTTCTATAACACTAATGTATAGTTATTTCTTCCAGACCTTGTTTTCAGTTCTTTTGGGTATAAACCCAGATGTGCAATTGATGGATTATATGATAATTCTTTTTTTTTTTTTGAGGACTGCCATGCTGTTTTGCATAATTGTTTTTCAGTTTTATCAACACAATGATATTCCACATGGTCCCAATTTTCTCACATCCTTGCCAATACCTGTTATTTTCTTTTTTTTTTTAATTTAAATTTTATTTTTTATAGTAGCCATCCTAATGGATATGAGGTGGTATCTCATTGGGCTTTAAAAATTTTTTTAAATTTATTTTTTGATGTATACACCACTATATTTATATATTTATTTTTGGCTGCACTGGTTTTTCATTCCTGCACGCGGGCTTTTTCTAGTTTTGGAGAGAGGAGGTACTCTCTGGTTGTGCATGGGCTTCTCACTGCAGTGGCTTCTCTTGTTGCAGAGCACAGGCTCTAGGTGCACAGGCTTTAGCAGTTGCTGCACAGGGCCTCAGGTGTGGCTCTCAGGCGCTAGAGCATGGGCTAGTAGCTGTGGTGCATGAGCTTAGCTGCTCAGCGGCATGTGGAATCTTCTCTGACCAGAGATTGAACCCATGTTCCCTGCCTTGGCAGGCAGATTCCTATCCACTGCACCACCGGGAAGTCCTCATTGTGCTTTCTTTTTTTAATATTTAATTTAGGAATAATTGCTTTACAATATTTTGTTGATTTCCGCCATACCTCAACATGAATCAGTCATAGGTGCTTTTGATTTGCATTTCTCTAATGATTAGTGAGGTTGAGCATCTTTTTATGTACTTGTCTGTTTGTATACCTTCTTTGGAGAAATGTTTCTTCAAGTCTTTCACACACTTTTAAAATTGAAATATAGTTGACTTACAGTGTTGTGTTAGGTTCTGGTATACAGCAAAATGATTCAGCTATGGATATAGACATAGTCTTTCAGGTTCTTTTCCAAATCTTTTTCAGGTTCTTTTCTATTGTATGTTAAAGCAAGTATTAAATATAATTCCTTATGCTGTACAGTAGAAGCTTATTGTTTACCTGTTTTATATATAGCAGTGTTAATCCCAAGTTCCTAACTTGTCCCTCCCCTCACCTTTTCCCATTGGTAACCAATCTTTTTATTTATTTTTTGGCTGCGCCGGGTCTTCATTGCTGCATGAGAGCTTTCTCTAGTAGTGAGAAGAGGGAGCTACTCTTTAGTCACTGTTCACCGGCCTCTCACTGAAGTGGTTTCTCTTGTGGAGCGCAAGATCTAGGGAGAATGGGCTCAGTAGTTGCAGGTTCCGGGCTCCAGAGTGCAGGCTCAGTGTTTGTGCTGCACAGGCCTCATGGCATATGGGATCTTCTGGGATCAGGGATCGAACCCGTGTCATCTGCATTGGCAGGCGGATTCTTAACCATTGATTCACCAGGGAAACCCTATTAGTTTGTTTTTTTATCATATACCTTTAGACTGGATTGTTTGAGATTTTTGTTCTTGATTTGTAGGAATTATTTTTATATACACTAGATATTAATTTCTTATCAGATATATGATTTGCAAATATCTTCTCCCATTCTGTGGGTTGTCTTTTCACTCTGTTGACTGTGTCCTTTGATGTGCAGAAGTTTTGAATATTCAGGTAGTACAATTTATCTATTTTTACTCTTCTTGCCTTTGCTTTCGGTGTCATGCTTCAGACTGTTTTATCTTAAAGCAATCACAGTTTCCTACTCTCCTGTTATGATTACAATCAATGAAAAGCCCTGATTGGATCTGTTATGCCTACTGCTGTTAAGCCTGGGGACCTTCATTCTACCTTCTCAACATTTGTTTCTCTAAAGTCTACTTACCCTTCAGTTCAGTTCAGTTCAATTCAGTTCAGTTCAGCTGCTCAGTTGTGTCCAACTCTTTGGGTCCCCATGGACTGCAGTATGTCAGGCTTCCCTGTCCATCACCAACTCCTGGAGCTTACTCAAACTCATGTTCATTGAGTGGGTGATGCCATCCAACTGTCTCATCCTCTGTCATCCCCTTCTCCTCCTACCTTCAATCATTCCCAGCGTCAAGGCCTTTACCAATGAGTCAGCTCTTTGCATCAGGTGGCAAAAATATTGGAGTTTCAGCTTCAGCATCAGTCCTTCCAATGAATATCAGGACTGATTTCCTTTAGGATGGACTGCTTGGATCTCCTTGCAGTTCAAGGGATTCTCAAGTCCATCACCACAGTTTAAAAGCGTCAATTCTTTGGCATTCAGCTCTCTTTATAGTCCAACTGTCACATCCATACATGACTACTGGAAAAACCATAGCCTTGACTAAATGGACCTTTGTTGGCAAAGTAATGTCTCTGCTTTTTAATATGCTATCTAGGTTTGTCATAGCTTTTCGTCCAAGGAACAAGCCCCTTTTAATTTCATGGCTGCAGTCACCATCTGCAGTGATTTTGGAGACCAAAAAATAAAGTCTATCACTGTTTACATTGTTTCCCCATCTATTTGCCATGAAGTGATGGGGCCAGATGCCATGATCTTAGTTTTCTGAATGTTGAATTTTAAGCCAGCATTTTCACTCTCTTTTTTCACTTTCTTTTTTTTTCTCCATTAAGAGTTTTAATTTATTTTATTTATGTATGTATGTATTTATTTATTATTGTTAAAAACTTTACTTCAATCAAATATAATTTAAGCAACCTATGAGAAATAGTCTGTTACATTTACCTTTTTCACAGCCTAGTCTTTTTTTTTTTTACTTTACAATATTGTATCTTTCACTTTCATCAAGAGGCTGCCATAAGGGTGGTGTCATCTGCGTATCTCAGGCTATTGATATTTCTCCTGGCAATCTTGATTCCAGCTTGTGCTTCATCCAGTCCAGCATTTCTCATGATGTATTCTGCATATAAGTTAAATAAGCAGAGTGACAATATACAGCCTTAACATACTCCTTTCCTGATTTGGAAGCAGTCTGTTGTTCCATGCCAGTTTTAACTGTTGCTTCTTGACCTGCATGCAAATTTCTCAGGAGACAGATCAAGTGGTCTGATATTTCCATCTCTTTAAGAATTTTTCACAGTTTGTTGTGATCCACATAGTCAAAGGCTTTGGTATAGTCAGTAAAGCAGAAGTAGCTGTTTTTCTGGAATGCTTTTGCTTTTTTTGATGCTCCAATAAATGTGGCAGTTTGATCTCTGGTTCCTCTGCCTTTTTGAAATCCAGCTGGAACATCTGGAAGTTCATGGTTCACATACTGTTGAAGCCTGGCTTGGAAATTTTGAGCATTACTTTGCTGGCATGTGAGATGAGTGCCATTGTATGGTAGTTTAAGCATTCTTTGGCATTGCCTTTCTTTGGGATTGGAATGAAAACTGACCTTTTCCAGTCCTGTGGCCACTGCTGAGTTTTCCAAATTTGTTGGCATATTGAGTGCAGCATCATCTTTTAGGATTTGAAACAGCTCAACTGGAATTCCATCACCTCCACTAGCTTTGTTCATAGTGATGCTTCCTAAGGTCCACTTGACTTTGCATTCCACGATGTCTGGCTCTAGCTGAGTGATCACACCATTGTGATTATCTGGGTTGTGAAGATCTTTTTTGTATAGTTCTTCTGTGTATTCTTGCCACCTCTTCTTGATATCTTCTGCTTCTGTTAGGTCCATACCATTTCTGTCCTTTATCGAGCCCATCTTTGCATGAAATGTTTCCTTGGTATCTCTAATTTTCTTGAATAAATCTCTAGTCTTTCTCATTCAGTTGTTTCCCTCTATTTCTTTGCATTAATCACTGAGGAAGGCTTCCTTATGTCTCCTTGCTATTCTTTGGAACTTTTCATTCAAATGGGTGTATCTTTCCTTTTCTCCTTTACTTTTCAGTTCTCTTCTTTTCACAGCTATTTGTAAGGCCTCCTCTGACAACCATTTTGCCTTTCTTTTCCTTGGGGATGGTCTTGATCCCTGTCTCCTGTACAGTGTCACACACCTCCATCCATAGTTCTTCAGGCACTCTGTTTATTGGATCTAATCCCTGGAATCACCCTTAAAGGCTAGGCCAAGTGATTCTTCCAGCAAGAAACCCTCTGTCTAGCATTCCCCACTGGGATAGAGTTTTTTTTTCTCTTGGTCCTTGTGCTTGATTACAGGCCTCTCAGAGTGTTCTATGGATTAAGCTTACTGGTTTATATACATTACATCTCTCAGTGACTGTGAGCTCCTTGGGGGTGTAATTTTGCGTATATGTGCCCTCTATAGTACTAGCATTGTGCCTTGTGTTTAGCAGTTCTAGCCCAGACTGGTTGACATGGCAGTTACATGCCAGATACTGTTCCACAAATTACGGTACTCATTGAGTAGGCTCTTTTCATTGGGGTGAAAAGCAATCAAATAATTTAAAACGTGGATTTTAGAGGTCAGGTCTGGATTTGAATTTTGTTCTTGTCACTCACAAGATACATGACTTTGGGGGAAGTTCCTTAATCTCTCCATGCCTTGGCTTTCTCATCTATAAAGTGGACAAGATGAAATACTCCAGATTTACTAGGGTTTGTGAGAGGATAAGGCATGTGAGCACTCAGCATTGGCCCCGACACACACTCAGGGGAAGCTAGTGATGTGCTCAGGGAGACTTAGTGACGGCTATTTTTTTTTTTTTAACCTGTATCTGCAAACAATTGTTTGTTCTCTTAGACCCATCACAAGCTGTTGTGATTGTCTTCCTACTTCAGAAATCGTGAATTCTTGGTGACAGACACCCTGCCTCTGTATCCCCCAGTGACCAGCACAGTGTCCAGCAAACTTAAGTCATCAGTGTTCGTTGGCTGAATGAATGAATCTGAGACTTTTGAACTGCAGCCCCCACCTTATATGTATGGAAATATTGCTGTTATTAGTAGGCATCACACTGTGGGGTCTTATAAATGCATACTTCAATGATTTATTTGGCTTTAGGGAAGTATGTGGAAGACAGTGTGAAAGACAGACTTGTAAATTATGAACTTTAAAATAAGCAGAATGAATTAGAATGCCACAAGAGGATTGATAATAGTAGGAGCAGACAGGTGGAGTCGAAAAATTAATGACTAAGGTAGGTGTGAGGGGTGGCTTTATGGAGATGACATTTGAAGTGAGGTTTTAAGAATGAGTACAATCTTGGTTAAATAAATCCACCTGCTTGTTTAAATCCTAATCAACCAGTAAAGTCTAAGATAGATGCTTCCTCTATCCGAAGATACTTGTTTTGCCCCACCTGCATATACCTTCCCTCTTTTGAGCATCCATGGTGCTTTCTTTCTTATCATCTTACCACCGGCCGTTACAGTACTTAATCTGCATTAAGTGATCAAAAAACTTTGTGCATTGAATTATAGCATCTTTACTTACATGCATAGCTCAGCCTTTGGTCTAACCCTGACTAGTCCAAGCTCTTTTAAGGCAAGGGTTGTACTCTAGTGCCTAGAATGGAGAAGGAAACGACAACCCACGCCACTATTCTTGGCTGGAGAATCCCAGGGACGGGGGAGCCTGGTGGGCTGCCATCTATGGGGTAGCACAGAGTCGGACGCGACTGAAGCGACTTAGCAGCAGCAGCAGTGCCTAGAATGTGCCAGGTACCATGTCAGGTACTCTGCAGATCCTTACAGCCACCCTACGAAGAAGGTGTTATTATCAGAATTTTTAAATGAGGAAACTGAAGATCAAGTAATACAAAAGTTGAGTAGTTGGGTCAGGATTGGAACTCACTTCTGTTGGACTCCCAACCTGCTGCTCGTAACTGAGTGGCTACTATATGATGCACTGCACAGTTGGGGGTGATAGCTGCTGTAGCAGAAACTGGTGACCAGCACATATGACAAGAGTCTTGTTCACTGAGCAGAGAGTGCCAAAGTGTGACCGGATTAGCATTTGTCATTTTTTTTCTAGCCATCTAAGAACACAGGGAAATCCCCTGGACAGAGGCGTCTCACCGTCCAAAGCGCATGGGGTCTGGAAGAGTCAGACACTGCTTAGCAACTAAACAGCAGCAAGGACACAAGGAATCCAGTGATCAGTAGGTGGCGCTAGAACCCCAGGCTGCTGCTGCTAAGTCGCTTCGGTCTTGTCCGAGTCTGTGCGACCCTGTGGACTGCAGCCTACCAGGCTCCTCCGTCCATGGGGTTTTCCAGGCAAGAGTACTGGAGTGGGTTGCCATTGCCTTATGATAATATAATTTCTCCAGTTTGCTTCCAAAGTATAAATGATGTGAAGTTTCTAGTTAAGTTGGAGTCTAGGTGGCATATTGGGGTGTTGTTGGCAACCAAGTTGCAAATGTAGACTGCAGCCAGATCGCAGAGGGCTTCTGTGAGCATTCAGTTGACACATACACTTACTGGGCATGCACCATGATCAGCCAGTCTGTGTGCATGCGTGCCTACCTTTCTGAATGTTACAGAGAAAAATCAAGGAATGCAGGTAACAAATTTCATTTCAAAGTACTATGTGATAAATAAAAAGTACTATGTGAAAAATCAGATCAGATGGGCACTGTCTATGCCACCCCACTAGGGTTGCTTTATTATGCTTTACTATAACGGTTTACTATAAAAGTTTACTGCAAACTCTGAGTTCCTGGCCCCCTCCTTGCCATATACACACTTTACTCAGAAGGATCTTTGTTGTTCCATCATCTTCAAGCCTTCTGTGTTGGAAACTTCTTCTGTCTCATTGCTGTATATGGTAAAGAAGAAGGGTAGAGTCTAAAATCATTTTGAAGCGACCACTGTTTTTGATGTAGAGGGTACAGTGGCAAACAGGACAAACAAAATCCTTGTTCTTGTGGGCCTTAAGTTCCAACTGAGGGGAGATGACTATAAACCAGTAATATGAAAACAATGTACCAGATATGAAAAGTGCTGACAATAGCGACAAAAAGAAGAGGATATAGTTCAGCGATTGGAAGACTGTTCTTTTAGATTTAAAGTTAGAGAAAGCTTCTCTGAGGAGGTATACTCTTTAGCTGATACCTAGATGAAATAGGAAGGCAGCCACATAAATTGGGGAGATGCCCATTCCAGACCAAAAAAAAAAAAAGATTAGCTGCTCTAAATAGGGAACCAGCTTATCCTACCAGAATCAAAGAAAGAAGGCCAGAGTGGTTGGTGACTGTACAAGAGAGTGTTGAAAGATGAGGTCTGGAAGCGACCCAACGTAGAAAGGCCCTGGGAAGAATGTTGAATGTTATCGTCAGTGTGGTGAGAAACTGTCAAGAATTTTAAGCAGGGGAGTGACATGAGTGGTTTACATTCCACAGAGGAGTAAGGACCTCCATCAGGAAGCTATTGCTGTATTCCAGGAGAGAGATGGTGGTGATGGGGGTGTTAGGACTAGACATGTGATGGTGAATTTGGTTCACACTATATTTTGAGATAGAAACAAAAGGACTTGCTGATGAGTTTGATTTGGGAGGAAGGAATGATTACAACAAAGTATATACCTTAGGTTTTTGCCTGAGCATTGTAGATGGTGCTACCGACTTACTAAAATGGGGGACATTAAAGGAGAAACAAGTTAAATCAAGAGTTCTGTTTGGGAATGCTAAGACTGAGATGCTATTTAGATGTCCAAGTGGAAATGCCAAGTAGAATATTGGAGAATATGTGAGCCTGGAGTTTAGGAAAGATGTTAGAGATGAAGATTGGAGAGCCTCAGAAATACTGATACATTTAAAGCCAAAGGACAGAATAAAATAGCCCATAGTTAGAGGAGAAAACAGCTCAGGAATCAGTCCCAAGGGGAAGAAAGTTGGGCTGCAGTGAAATAAAGAACAGTTTTCTGCAGGGGAATGATGTCCCTTTGTAATTTAGGTATATTTGGAGGAAGCGCTGTGAGCTATCTTCACAGTTTTCATAATTTGCTCAGAGTTTGAGAATAGATGGTGCTTAAGAGAGACAGTTTTCATTTTCAGTTGAAAAAATTTGGAAGGTTGCTCTATGGTTTAGATCCAGAGAGCTGCTTTTTTTTTTTAATTTTGCTGATGGCAGAGCCTACTTCTGGTTAGCCTGTAACACATTAAAATGTTTCTCCTCCCTCCTTTCACACCCTCTTAAGGGCAGACCCCCACTTCTCATCTTTGGTTTTGGGCTCAGCTTAGATAGCCCTGCAGTCTGTCATGTTCCCAGGTCTGCATGGGCTTAGGTTGTACCTGTGATGGGGAAGTTATACAGATCAAGTTTATCTGGTTCAATTCAGCTGCTCAGTCGTGGCTGACTCTTTGAGACCCCATGGACTGCAGCATGCCAGGCTTCTCTGTCCGTCCTGACTCTTGGAGCTTCTCAAACTCATGTCCATCAAGTTGTCCATCCTCTGTCATTCTCTTCTTCTCCTGCCTTAAACCTTTCTCAGCATCAGGGTCTTTTCCAGTGAGTCAGTTCTTTGCGTCAGGTGGCCAAAATATTGGAGTTTCAGCTTCAGCATCAGTCCTTCCAATGAATATTCAGGACTGATTTCCTTTAGGATTGACTGGTTGGATCTCCTTGCTGTCCAAGGGACTCTCGAGAGTTTTCTCCAACACCACAGTTCCAAAGCATCAATTCTAAAGTGCTCAGTTTTCTTTATAGTCCAACTCTCACATCCACACATGACTACTTGAAAAACCATAGCTTTGACTAGATGGACTTTTGTTGGCAAAGTAATGTCTCTGTTTTTTAATATGCTGTCTAGGTTGATCATAGCTTTTCTTCCAAGGAGCAAGTATCCTTTAATTTCATGGCTGCAGTCATCATCTGCAGTGATTTGGAGCTCCCCAAAATAAAGTCTGTCACTGCTTCCATTGTTTCTCCATTTATTTCCCATGAAATGATGAGACCAGATGCCATGATCTTAGTTTTCTGAGTGCTGAGTTTTAAGCCAACTTTTTCACTCTCCTGTTTTACTTTCATCAAGAGGCTCTTTAGTTCTTCGCTTTCTGCCATAAGGATGGTGTCATCTGCCTATCTGAGGTTATTGATATTTCTTTTGGCAATCTTGATTCCAGCTTGTGCTTCATCCAGTCCAGCATTTTGCATGATGTATTCTGCATATAAGTTAAATAAGCAGGGTGACAATATACAGCTTTGGCATACTCCTTTCTCAATTTGGAACCAGCCTGTTTTTCCACGTCCAGTTCTAATTGTTGCTTCTTGATCTGCATATAGATTTCTCAGGAGGCAGATCAAGTGGTCTCATATTCCCATCTCTTAAGAATTTTCCACAGTTTGTTGTGATCCACACAGTCAAAGGCTTTGGCATAGTCAGTAAAGCAGAAATAGATGTTTTTCTGGAACTCTCTTGCTTTTTTGTGCTCCAATGAATGTTGGCAATTTGATCTCTGGTTCCTCTGCCTTTTTGAAATCCAGCTGGAACATCTGAAAGTTCATGGTTCACATACTGTTGAAACCTGGCTTGGAGAATTTTGAGCATTACTTTACTAGCGTGTGCAATTGTGTGGTGGTTAGAGCATTCTTTGGCATTGCCTTCTTTGGGATTGGAATGAAAACTGACCTTTTCCAGTCCTGTGGCCACTGCTGAGTTTTCCAAATTTGTTGGCATATTGAGTGCAGCATCATCTTTTAGGATTTGAAACAGCTCAACTGGAATTCCATCACCTCCACTAGCTTTGTTCATAGTGATGATGCTTCCTAAGGCCCACTTGACTTCACATTCCAGGATGTCTGGCTCTAGCTGAGTGATCACACCATTGTGATTATCTGGGTTGTGAAGATCTTTTTTGTATAGTTCTTCTGTGTATTCTTGCCACCTCTTCTTAATATCTTCTGCTTCTGTTAGGTCCATACCATTTCCGTCCTTTATTGTGCCCAGCTTTGCATGAAAAGTTCCCTTGGTATGTCTAATTTTCTTGAAGAGATCTCTAGTCTTTCTCATTTTATTGTTTTCCTCTATTTCTTTGCATTGATCACTGAAGAAGGCTTTCTTAAGTCTCCTTGCTATTCTTTGGAACTCTACACTCAAATGGGTATATCTTTCCTTTTCTCCTTTTCAGTTCTCTATTTTCACAGCTATTTGTAGGGCCTCCTCAGAGAATCATTTTGCCTTTTTGCCTTTCTTTTTCTTGGGGATGGTCTTGATCCCTGTCTCCTGTACAGTGTCACACACCTCCATCCATAGTTCTTCAGGCACTCTCTATCAGATCTAATCCCTTGAATCTATTTTTCACTTCCACTGTATAATCATAAGGGTTTTGATTTAGGTCATAGCTGGATAGTCCAGGAGTTTTCCCTACTTTCTTCAATTTAAGGCTGAATTTGGCAATAAGGAGTTCAGTTCATGATCTCAGCCCCTGGTCTTGTTTTTGCTGACTGTAAGAGCTTCTCCATCTTTGGCTGCAAAGAACGTAATCAATCTGATTTTGATATTGACTATCTGGTGATGTCCATGTGTAGAGTCTTGTGTTGTTGGAAGCGGGTGTTTGCTATGACAAGTGTATTCTCTTGGCAAAACTTGTTAGCCTTTGCCCTGCTTCATTTTGTACCCCAAGGCCAAACTTGCCTATTACTCCAGGTATCTCTTGACTTCCTACTTTTGCATTCCAGTCCCCTATAATGAAAAGGACATCTCTTTTGGGTGTTGGTTCTAGATCTTGTAGGTCTTCATAGAACTGTTCAACTTCAGCGTCTTCAGTATTACTGGTTGGGGCATAGACTTGGATTACTGTGATATTGAATGGTTTGCCTTGGAAATGAACAGAGATTATTCTGTCATTTTTAAGACTGCACCCAAGTACTGCATTTTGGACTCTTTTGTTGACTATGAGGCCTACACCTAACTTCGTCCTTATATTAGCTGTTTCTCTCCATCCCAAACATCTGTCCTGCCAGTTTTCCTCTCATTTTCTGCTAAGAAAACTTTGTGACTCCTACTAGTAACAGAAAGAAAAAACCCCAGATAGAAAGGCTTCATGGTAGATTTTGAGGTCCTCCATGATCTAGCTCACTTTGCCCTTTCAGCTTTGACTCTCTTTAGTGTCTATGTGTATCCCTTTTGCTTCATCAAACTTTCCTGGGCTTTCCTTTGCTATATTTACTTGTGCTGTTTCCCAGCCTGGTTGCTTTAATCACTCCCATTCTTTACTGCCTGGCTCACCCACTGAGAGCCTTCAGGACCCCTGAGTCACTTCCAGACTTTGAGACCACTCACCCTGGTTTATTCTCCACCCTCTGCTTTAGCTTTCTGGGGCGAGTCTAAGTTGTGGAAAACATTTGTGAAGAAGACCCATCTTACCTATGAACAATTATGCCATTTAAACAGCAACCAGCATATGGGCCTCCCCATTGAACTTAAGGCCCAGGACAAGCTGTGACTTTTCTCATCCCCTCTCTCCTAGGACATGGCCCTGGTTTAGATGCTTTCCTTATAAAGCCTTTTAAAACCTTTTTAAGCAGAGCTACTCCCTTCTTGGTGTCATGACAGCAATTTTCTTGTACTTAGGACATTTTGGTCTTATTTAATGTTTTTTTTTTCTGTACACATATTTCTTGCTATTAGATAGGAATCTTCTTCAGGAAAGGAATTGTTATGAGGTTTTATATCCTTCCCTGTGAAGATGATCTGATAGTCCTCAGTATCCATTCTTATCTACTTCTGTGTTTCCTAGACTCCCTTATGTTAGAGTTCTAGATGTGAATTACATTTTATCAGTTAGGTGATTTTACATGATATTTGGAAGATATTGTGATTTGGGCTATTTCTCTTGGCAAATAAGGTTATGGAGTCATGGACGTTGATAGGCAGTTTCGGCAGCAATGTGAGGCCACTTCTGGATTCCAGCTTTCTCATTCCTTAACTGCAGCACTGGTGATGTATTGAACCCAATAGTTCCAGAAGTTGCTTCCTATTTTTCAATGATTCAACCCATATAATTCTGGGCACTAATTCCCCTTTTGATTAAAATATCCAGAAGAGGTTATTTTTCCATTCACTTACTGAATAAGGGTCTCATTAATTTTCCTTGTCTATTACTGCATAATAGATAGGAAAGCCCTAATAAATACTCAGTTGAATTTATTCTGAACTCAGACTAATTTTTTCCATCTGCCTATCTATTCAACAAATGATGAGGGCCACTAAACTTCAGTGGAGGCACTAAGTGCTAAGTAGTACAAGTTTGAGTGAGATATGGTCTTATTTCCAGTTTGGTAGGTGAGATAATTACTATAGTGTAACAAATGATATCGCAGGAATGAGTAAAAATTTAGGGGAAGGAATGCTTGGAGTATCCAGGGAAGGTGCTAATAGATGTGATATTTTAGTTGGGACACAGAGGATGCTGAGGTTTTTGCCAGACTGAAAGAGGGGGGAAGGTATTCCAGGCTGTGGAATTGTATATTAAAAATATGAATTATTGAAAGCTATGGTATACTAAGAAAAAGTATTAAATGCTCCTTAGAGGAGTCTTTCATGAGATTAGGCTGGGTAGGTCATCTGGGTTAGATTGTGGAGGTCCTGTGTGCCATGCTAAAGAGTATGAACTTTATTCTCAGGTCACTGAAGAGAAGGGAGGTTAAGGTGGTGGAAATGGAGAAGTGGGAAGAGATTTAAGAGGTGTGGTGGATGTAGAGTTGGCAAGACTTAATGATCACTTGCAGGCTTCCGTGGCTCAGATGGTAAAGAATCTGCCTACAATGCAGGAGACCTGAGTCCAATCTCTGGGTCAGGAGGATCACCTAGAGAAGGAAGTGGCAACCCACTCCAGTATTCTTGCCTGGAGAATCCCATGGACAGAGGAGCCTGGTGGGCTACAGTTCGTGGGGTTGCAAAGAGTCAGACAGGACTGAATAACTAAGCACACACACACACAATGATCACTTGAATATGGAGCTGAATGAGTGGAAGGGGTCAAATTTGACTCCTCTGCAGGGGAAGGAGCTGAAGATGATGTTTAGATAGGTTCCTTTTGACTCCTTGTTATTTGTTTCATATTAATTCTTATTTTTTTAAGTGCTCAGGAGCTCAAAGAACAAAGAGATCTTAAAAGTGGAGAAATGATTTCTTATCCTTGGAAAATGCCTACAGGTGAGGATAGGATGGCCCCATAGTGAAGAAGGAAAAGAGTCACTGAGGTTGATGCTCACCAATCATTTATTGGGTATTTTAATACAATTCCATAGACTTTCTCATGAAAGATTTTCAGGCTCCAGGACCTAGGGATCAACAGTGTTGCCTTGTTGGAATCTGCGAACAGGTGAAATGTTTGCTGTTTTGTGTGATCAGAAACTAAAAGGCATCAAACTGGAATCAGTCCAATCAGCTCTCATGATAGCTCAGTGGCTAGTCCTGATGAGGGGTAGAGACATGGGCAGTGGGGTGTTGTGGACGTCTAGCAGCCTCCCATTGTATTTTATTTTAGTGTAGGCTACGAGGCTTGCAATTCTGATGGTTTAGCCACAAGAGCTCTCTAAGTCCTGGTGTCCTCTCCTCAGGTTATAATGTATATCTTCAGAATGCCTTTCCTGTTTCTGAACTTTTGAGTGAAATTCCTACCTTTCAATGATCCAATCATGTCCCACCTATACAGAGAACAAACCAGGAAATGATTTAAATCCCCAAATTAATCAAAATTGGGATCTGATTATTTCACCCAATTTACCACTCAGATTTTACCCAACCAGAGCACTCTGGAATTGCTGATCAAAGAATTGAAATGCCCTAGAAGTGAATACTAGTTCCTAAAAGCATCCTTGTGGTTAGACAGAGTAGAGGAGAGAATGAAGATACACATTTTCAACCTCTTAAGCAGAAGTAAGGATGAACTCGATGTATAGATTTCTTCCTTGGCTTCATGTTGCCTTAGCTCTTGGTGCAATGCACAGCCTAGTGCCAAACCCCTTTCTGCTCTTGCACGTAGTCATAGAGTGGATTGGGAGCAATAGTTGCCTTGATAGGGTGACTTCCACCTTGTTCTCTTCTTTGGGGCCTCCCAGCATTCTGGGTTGGATGGAAGGCCAGGTCACTGTGTCTTCCTTGGGAACTTGGACTCTGGCCATCTTCATTCATATGGAATTTTTCTCTGTTGGCACGTCCTTGCTGGGTCCCATGGGATTGTTGATACTGGGACTCTTGATACCTCTCTTTATCCTTATGGGTTTGCCAATCCTGTTGTTGTCGACAGTTTTGATCCTCTTCATGGGTTTGCCTGTCTCGTCTCTGACGGGTCTGCTCATCTTCACGTGTTTGCCTGTCTTGTCTCTGACCAGTCTGCTGATCCTCATGAGTCTGCCTGTCTCGTCTCTGATGGGTCTGCTCATCTTCATGGGTTTTCCTGTCTCGTCTCTGATCTGTCTGCTGATCCTCATGAGTCTGCCTGTCTCGTCTCTGATGGGTCTGCCCATCTTCATGGGTTTTCCTGTCTCGTTTCTGATCTGTCTGCTGATCCTCATGAGTCTGCCTGTCTCGTTCTGACGGGTCTGCTCATCTTCATGGGTTTGCCTGTCTCGTCTCTGACTGGTCTGCTTATCTTCACGGGTTTCCCTGTCCCATGTCTCACATGGAGTTTCCTGACCCTCATGACTGTGTCTACCACAGCTTTGGTGGTCCTGCTCTTCCTCTGCCTGGTGGCTCTGCTTCTCACCATGACTCTGCCTGGTCTGGACCTGTCTGTGGCCCTGCTCACTACTGTGTGACTGCCAGTCTCTCCCTTTGTGACAGAGTGGCCTTTCTTGCTGAATTTGTGCTACTAGTTTGTGTTGGCTATCCTCTTCAGAGTCCCATGCCTGGCGACTGTTCTGCTGCTCTTCCCTAGTCTGGAATCTCTGTCCCTGATTTCGGTTTACTTCCTGTCCTTGAGTCTGTTGACCTGGTCTTCCTGGCCTTCCCGATTGCTCAACATGTGAATCTCTGCTTGTTCCCTCACTCCCTTGGAAGCACCTATTTTGCCTAGTTTCCCCAGTCTCTGATTGATCGTATTGAGAGTTCACACCTTGTCTGTCTGTCTGACTATATTGAGTGCTCAGGCCTTGTCTGTCTGTCTCATCATAGTGGAAATGCTGACCTTGTCTGTCTGTCTGGCCATAGTGAGAGCTCAGGCCTTGTCTGTCTGTCTGGCCATAGTGAGAGCTCAGGCCTTGTCTGTCTGTCTGGCCATAGTGAGAGCTCAGGCCTTGTCTGTCTGTCTGGCCATAGTGAGAGCTCAGGCCTTGTCTGTCTGTCTGGCCATAGTGAGAGCTCAGGCCTTGTCTGTCTGTCTGACCAGATTGAGAGCTCTGGCCTTGTCTGTCTGTCTGATCATAATGGTAACTCTGGCCTTGTCTGTCTGGCCTTGTCTGGCTATAGTGAGAGCTCAGACCTTGTCTGTCTGTCTGGCTATAGTGAGAATCCAGTTCTTGCCTATTTCTCTGACCACAGCCTGATTCCTGACCCAGCCTTCCAGACTGTTCATTATAAGAGCCTGATTCCTGTTGGTTTGTGTGGCTGTACTGGGGTCCTCTCTAGGTCTTCCAGACTGGCCATAGCTTGACTGCTGTCCAAGACTATCAGATTGGCCATAATGAGAATCTTGAAGTTGTTTCTCATACTGATTTAGGGCAAAGACATAGCCTTGTCTTTCAGGATTGACACTGCCAGATTTATTACTCAGTCTTTGACCAGAGCTGGAGTCCTGACCCTGTCTCTCAGTCTGACCATAGTGGGAGTCCCTGTCTGGTCTCTGAGACTGACCGTAGCGAGAGTCCCTGTCTTGTCCCTCAGATTGACCATAGTGGGAGTCCCTGTCTGGTCTCTGAGACTGACTGTAGCGAGAGTCCCTGTCTGGTCTCTGAGTCTGACCGTAGCGAGAGTCCTTGTCTGGTCTCTCTGACTGACCGTAGCGAGGGTCCCTGTCTTGTCTCTCAGACTGATCTTGGTGGGTATCCTGGCTTTGTGTCTCAGACTGACTGTGGCAGGAATCCTGCCTTTCTCCCTCATGCCTCTGCCTGTGTTGTCTGCCTGTATTTCTTGGAAACGTATGGCCTTGTGTTCCCTCCTGCTTCCTTTCTTGCTGAGAGGTTCTATCTCCATATGATTCATTATCCAGCCTATAATAGCAGGCTTGGGCCAACTGGAACACCATTAGGAGATATTCATGAAAATCAACATGCTCATTTCTGTTTCTATCCAAGAGGCTCAAGATGGTTTCCACAGTCTCTGGGTCATTTGGTCTCTGTGCGAAGATAAAACAAGCAAAAAAAAATCAGATGTTCTCCTATGGATGCTGTCAGTATCTGTGCCCCAGTCCATTTAGTCCTGCATAAACCTTCGATTGAGAAACCACTAATCTAAAGTGGCCTACGCTTGGTTCTAGCCTTTGATAAGCTGGTTCTCAGAATCTCATCCCTTGCTGGACCAATGGGAACATGACAATAGGGATAGATACACTTATTTAAAATCAGCTTCATTAATAATTACTTTGAATCATTTGAGGAAGCTATCCCATTCCATCCCATGCTATGTTGTAATTGTTTGTTGTCTGTTTTTTCTATCCACACTGTGAGATCCTGGAGGGAGGGGGAGCTGGTTTTATTCATGTTTGTATCCCCAGTGCCCAGAATGGTGCTGGTATGTAGTAGATGTTCAGTGACTCTTTACTGAACAAACGAATGAATGAGATGTGTGGACAGCACTTAAATATGGAAATCAAGATACAACTCTCAGATTTTCTCCTGAGAAATGATTTCCAGCCTGAAGCTGTACTCTCTCTTGTTTGAACAAAAATACAAAGAGGTGTGTGTGTGTGTGTGTGTGTGTGTGTGCTGGAAGAGAACTGCTAAAGAGCTGCCTGAAATTCTTTTAGTTATAGGGTAGATCATGAACAAATAAAACAAAAAGCATGACGTTCTAAAGGCAGATGCCAGTGTAATTCACACTTGTCTCCATGGGGCTCAAAGTCTGAGCATCTTACCCGGAGGATGTCTCCAAACTCAGCCAAGAGCAGCTGCTTCAACTCCGCCTTGCATAGTGAGGTGGAGTCCCCATTCTCTTTGGCATATTTCTGGAACACCTTAATCACGGTGAGTATGCTGTTCAGGAGTTCGGTCATTTTGGCAAAGATGAAGGAACCTAAAAGAAGAAATATTATATTGTCTATATTTACAATGAAGACCAGGAGACAGCATTTCCAGAGGAAAAGTGGCCCCTTTTGGTCAGGGAAAAAAGTTTAAGAAATGACAGAGCTCACTGTTAGCTACACTCTTCACTCTCTTTGACCCACAGTCAGACTCCAAATATCATGTGTTCAATGGAATAAAGGTGAAAACTATGTGTCCCCTGCTATAAAAAGAGACAATATCCTAGAATACAAAATATTATAGGGATTTTATATGCTGCGTCTTCTACTTCAGATGGGACTTGCTTGATTGAAACGCTCATATTAGAACAAAAAGGAAGGGAGATCAGGAAGGCCGTAGAGGCAGGGCCAGAAGCCAGTATGATAAGGCACAATTTTCTACCAATGACCAGCACATTGAAGAGGGTGCTTCTGAAAAGTCCTCAGTCTTCTAATGAGCTTCACTTAGGTGGGGAAGAAGGCTAGAGGTCTCTTGCCATGTGCCAAGGAAGCTTTCTGAGAGACTAAATTCTAGCAAATGCTTCTGGCCTGGATAGTCATGTTGGAATGTTATAAATATATTGCAAGTAGAATAAGTGGATACAAAAACTGTTCTAGATAAAAATAGCAAGCTAAATTAACTGCATAGATGAGAAGAAATATGTACAGTCAGATAGGTTTACATAGCCATGTTGGGAGGCTGGAGTCTTCTGGAATCTCCATCTCAATTATATTTCTTCTAAAGAGGGCGCTTCTGAAAAGTCCTCAGTCTTCTAATGAGCTTCACTTAGGTGGGGAAGAAGGCTAGAGGTCTCTTGCCATGTGCCAAGGAAGCTTTCTGAGACTAAATTCTAGCAAATGCTTCTGGCCTGGATAGTCATGTTGGAATGTTATAAATATATTGCAAGTAGAATAAGTGGATACAAAAACTATTCTAGATAAAAATAGCAAGCTAAATTAACTGCATAGATGAGAAGAAATATGTACAGTCAGATAGGTTTACATAGCCATGTTGGGAGGCTGGAGTCTTCTGGAATCTCCATCTCAATTATATTTCTTCTATGATGTAAAGATTCTTGTTACTGAGTTTGCAGGCCTCTAGACTGAAGTCCTAACTGCAAAGCACACTGGATTTCTAAAAGCATGCCACTAGGGATAAGTGACAAATGATGAGTTGCAGGACACAAGCAGAGTCCCTTATGGCAATTCATTGCAGTGATACTTGAATATTATTGTGGTCCCATGGTCTGGGGCCTTGGCCCTAATGAGCCCTAAACTCTTGAGTCTGGCCTAACTTACACAAAAGGGAAATGCTCTGCTATGGGGGACTAATTTATCCACCAAGAGTTCTAGGCCTTCATTCTGAGATGCCTAGGACACATGGAAACAATGGCATGTGTATTTTACAGGCTCAGAAGTACATCCCTCCCCCCATCCCTGTGAGCTATCATATTCTAGATAGAGGCACAGGGTACCTCCCCAGCCCAGCACATCACAGCCCCTACCAAGAGGCTCTTGGACTCTGCTGTTGCTTCCCCATGCATGTCTTACCTGCTTGAGGAGGTATCAACAGAAGATTCTGAAGCCGGAGAGGATACTGGACACCTGCAAACCCATCCTATTTATAGAGGTTTTAATTGTCCTACTAGACCACCCCAGGAGACACCCATTCTGTGGCAGAACCTGAATCACTCTGGGCCCAGCCCAGCTTGACCTCTCCCTCTGCAAACCGTTTGATTTATTTACTTCCCCCATTTACTCATGAACCTGTTGTCATCACAATAGGTGACACTGTTCAAGTCTTGGCCCCATTAATTAGGGGAGTGTGTGTGTAGGCATGCATGCAGCTGCTGCTACTGCTGCTAAGTCGCTTCAGTTGTGTCCGACTCTGTGTGACCCCATAGACGGCAGCTCACCAGGCTCCCCCGTCCCTGGGATTCTCTAGGCAAGAACACTGGAGTGGGTTGCCATTTCCTTCTCCAAACATGCCTGCAGCAGGGGTTCCAAGAGACAGAGGCATGGGCCAAGTACATCCTTAGCATGTGCCACTTAGCAAGACTAATGGAAGGCAACAGTCAAATCATACTGAAGAAGGATGCTAATCAGGTCACGGCACAAAAATCTGACTCTAGGTGGAGAGCCAGGACATAATTATTGGAAGAGATTTGTTTCAGGTTGTTTTGCTAATGTGTGTGTGTGTGTGTGTGTGTGTGCATGCTCGGTCATGTCTGACTCTTTTACCCTATGGACTGTAGCCGCCAGGCTCCTCTGTCCATGGCATTTTCCAGGCAAAAACGTAGGAGACAGTATCATCCTCCTTCTCCAGGGCATCATCTTGACCCAAGGATTGAGCCCGTGTCTCCTGCATTGGCAGGCAGATTCTTTACCACTGTGCCACCTGGGAAGCCCAGTGGAAGTGGATATGCGTATTTTAATCTATTGATCTATTTTTAATATTTTTTACATTTCTGTTTCTTAAAAATTACTTATTTATTTTAGACTGTGCTGGGTCTTCATTGCTGTGTGTAGGCTTTCTCTAGTCTCTGTGAGAGGGGGCTTCTCTTTGTTACGCTGCCCTGGCTTCTCGCTGTGGTGCCTTCTCTTGTGGCGCCATGGGCTCTGGGTGCTTGGGTTTCAATAGTTGTGGTACATGGGCTTAGTTGCTCTGCAACATGTGGGATCTTCCTGGACCAGGGATCAAGCCTGTGTCCCATGCACCGGCAGGTGGCTTCTTAACCACTGGACCACAGGGGTAGTCCCTTTTTAAAATTTTTCATTTAACAGCTCTGGAGGCTAGAGGGAGAATTAGATATATGACCAGTTTTGGAATGGAGGGGTGTGATGATGGTGGAGTTGCCACCACCGGATGCTTTTAAGTTCTTGCTAAAAAGTTAGAATTGAAGGACAATGTGGAAGTTTATGATATCTATGAACAGAGCCACTTGTCAGTGGCTCTATTCTCCATCTCTGCACCTGTGACATGCCAGCAATGTCTCAAAACAGGAGATTCTTAGTAAATGTTTATGGAGTAAATGAACTATTGAATTATGGAGGCATTTGAAAATCTTGTGTAAAAAAGAAATTTAGATTTACCTCTCCTTTCTAATTTGTCTTACATCTAGATCCGTGGTTGGACTTTTTCCTAGGTATCTGTACCTCAATCAGTTTTTAGTGATGACACTTGCTATTATTCACTGTGTGCTCAGGATTCTGAAAAGGAATCACAAAAGAACAGAGATATTTTGGTCCAGTTCTAGTAAAGTACCTTCACATACAGAAGGATTTTGAGCACAACGAGCAAGACAGGAGAAGTGCTGAGTGTTAGCAACCCCAGGAGCATATGGAATCGTCATGGGCTGAGCCTAGGTTTCCCTTAGAAGGTGGGGGTTTATGTTGTTCCTTGAAGATTCAGGTGGGCATGAGAAAATGGAGAAATCCTTGTGGGAGAATGGAAATACCAAAGATAACAAAGGTGAGAATTCATAGGGTGTGTTTGGATTGAGTGAGTTGGTGAGTCTGGCTAGAGCAGAGGGTATCCAGAAGAGTAGAATTATAGAATTTTGGATCTGAAAGGAAATATAGTCTTAGCGTCCTAGTTTTACAGATGAGGAAACTGAGATCCAGATAGACTGAGTGACTTTGCCAAGGGTCTCACAGGGCTTTGGCTAAAGCCAGGCCTGGAATCCTCATTCCCTTACCCAGCTCAATATGCTTTCTTACACATTCTCTGAGGCAGCTGTAGAGCCTGTTTTCAGGTTTATTTTGATGAGAAATGGGGAGCAGAGAACATTTTAGTCAAGAAAGTGACATGATCAAAATACTGTTTGAGGGAAGGTGGTCAGTTAATCTGACTATGATGAGGTTGCCGGCTGTCTCCCTCTAGACTGTGCTCTCCAGGATGGATTGGAAAGAGGAACATCCAAGAACAGAGACCAGTTAGGAGTTTATTGTATGACCCATGTGGGAAGTGATAAGGGCTTTGACCTGGATGCAGAGGTTCAAAATGATAGGGAGGTAGTGGATGATAGGAGAAGAGGGCAGAAGAAGGAGAAGAGGACATTAGAGGATGAGATGGCTGGATGGCATCACTGGTGCACTGGACATGAACTTGGGCAAACTCCAGGAGATGGTGATGGTCAGAGAGGCCTGGCATGCTGCAGTCCATGGGGTTGCGAAGGTCAGACGTGACTGCGCGACTGAACAATGACAACAGCAACAGCAAATGATAGAAGGAAAGATGGGATTTGGGGACATTAGATAAGGGCAGGGAAGGTGGAGAACTCAGGAGATAGGGAGCTCCAAATCTTCAAGCCTGTGTAAGTGGGAGAACTGGGGGGTACTAAAGAAATGTGACTTCTGAAGTGGGCCAAACAGGGTGGAAGATTCCACTCCTTCACTGACATTCCTGCACCCTCTGCTGTTGGAGTTCTTGCAGAGCTGGTCACAACTTTAATATTGAGAGCTGGGTCATGTAAATATTCTCCTTCTGCTTTTGTGTCTCAACTTATGAGTTATGTCTCTTTAATATGTCTATTAGAACCAAAAACCTAGAGAAGTTTTGGTGACCCCAGAGATAAGTAAAGAGAGTAGAGGTGAAGTGAATAGAGGTTAAAGACAACAGCTACTGTGACAGAAAGGGGCAAAGTTGAGGCTCCTTTCTGTTGGTGACTTCCAGGGCTCCCTAGGAACTGTTTCTTTGGGTTAGATGAAGAGTTCTCTGCCTGATGTTGTAGTCGAGGGAAAGATTATGTTCTTAACAGCAGGATCTGCTATGTCTGCACGCACTTAACACTTGGAAGTTCCTATAAGACAAGTAGAGAACTGTTTATGTTGCTCAATCACTTAATCAGTGGGGACTTGTGAGAATATGAAGGGCCATTTTGTAGGCATTGAGATAAAAGACACAGTCTTTGTCCTTAAGTGAACTTTCAGTCTCACTAAAGGATGGGAAACACAGGCTCCTTCTTTACAGTAAAATTGCTCCTGTCATTGATAAGAGTATTGAGAGAGGTTAATTAGAGGGAAAAAAGAAGAATGCAGGGGCTAGAAATAGCATATATTTGAAGAAATCATGGAACAGACTGGGTCATTTGGGGCAAATCGCTTAATCTCTTGGTGTTGAATTTCTTTGTCTACTAGAGGAGAGTGTTGGACTGATCTCTAAACTTTTTTTGTGGCATTAGCATTCTAAGTTGCTGTGATTGCAGTGTTAGGATTATTAGGGGCTTCAGAGGTTATGACAATCCACTCCTGTACTGTTGCCTGGAAAATCCCACGGACAGAGGAGCCTGGTAGGCTACAGTCTATGGGGTTGCAAAGAGTCAGACACGACCGAGCAACTTCACTTTCACTTTTCTTTCAGAGGTTATATTTTAAGTTTACTCTGTTCATGAATTTGATAAAGGGCTAAGAACTTTGTGTTCCTCAGTCTTCCTCTGTAGGAAACCAGAGGACAGTTTATGGTGTTCTATTACTTAGTGTTTAAATTGCAAAGCTGTTTTTATTCATTGTTTTTCAATGTGTTTTGCTTCTTTTATTCAAATTATGTTGGAATGTTGACATGTCGTCTCAAAGGCAAGATGCTTTTAAACTGCAGTTTATTGTGCTAGGCTCTATGTTAAGCATTTCACATATGATGTCTTGTTTAATTCCACAACAACTCCATGAGGCAGGGGTTATTATCAGTTTTCAAACAAGATAGCTGAGGTTCAGAGAGGGATAAATAATTTGCTTAAGGTCATGCAGCTTCTTCTTGATTCCGAAGCCCTTGTTGGCAGTCTCTGTGTAAAAGTGTTTCCATTGGAACAGGACTTTGTCTACTCTCCAATGAGAGACATAGCTTTCCACAAAAGCTGAAGTGAGTAAGAACAAAGTAACTTCTTAATGACATGCTATGAAGGAATCCAACCTTGAAAGGGGAACCTCCTCATGCTTAACCAGTCAAATATTTATTTTCCTATGCTTCTCCAGTACCTAAATGGTACTGCACTGCAGGAGCTTGTAATCTATTGGGGGAGACAAGATGGACGCTTATATTGCACAAAAAAGTATCCTTCTGCCTTTATAATGGACAGAATGGGATTGAAGAAGTTTCTCCAGTAGCCCCTTTCCTACAGCTTGTGACCCTATTGGAAGCCTTTCATTTCCATTTCTTTGGGATGCAGAAGTGCCCAGTGGGTGTGACAGGCACTATTTTGAGCTAATAGAGTTTTTCAGGGAGTCTCCTTGTCCTATTTTAATCAAATCATTAAGGATAATTATCATGGAACTCTTAGACTTCCTTTTTCCTTCTGCTGAGATGTTGGGTGCATATTTAATGAGATGAAATCTACAGGATCTGGAGGATGACTGTTCATATTACAAAGGAAGGTCCGTCCATTCCTGCTCAGCCCTTTGGCATTAAGCCAGTAGATAAACTGCAGATGGGGCAAATGAATACCTCTCCACGGAGAGGAGTGGGACTAATTAATAGACATAAAACTCTTTGAGATTTCTTGATATTGAAAGGTCATTTATTATCATCTGTATAAATAAGTTCTCATTTAAAAATCTTTCCTGGCAGATGATTACCCTTCTGTTAATTACAGGCCATTTTCCCTATTAGTGACATCTGTGAGAGTCAGTGGTTTTTTAAGATAACACTAGCCTCAGCAATATTTCCACCATCAGAAAATGTGTTATAAGTCAAAGGAAGGAGGTCTAGGGTTCCTGGGGGTCTAATGCACAGGATTTAGTCTGGAGCTGGGCTCCCGCATCGCTAGCTAATAGCCTAGCCTTGTCTTTTACTATAGGATTTGTTTTTGGATATAAGATCCCATCATTCAAATGTCTCAGGTCATATTTCCCCCCAATGAAATGAGCTAGAAAGTGTCAGAAGCCATTGCTGAGCACAACCCATGGCATTTTAGGTACTTCCTAGGTCATGGTTAGTAATGCCACAGGCCAAAACAAATGTCTTCAAAATTGGCCACATGTGGCAGAATTTGGATCATTTAGGTCAGGTTTCTAAGGGTTTTTTCCCCCCCTTTCATTGAAGAGCTTTATTAGGATGTAATTCAATTCACACACCATACAATTTACCTCTTTAAAGTGTATAGCTCTGCAGGTCTAGGTTCGATGCAGGATGTAGGATGCTTGGGACTGAGGCACAGGGATAATCCAGAGAGATGGTGTGGGGCGGGAGGGGGGAGGTGGGGGTCAGGATTGGGAGTTCATGTACACTCGTGGCTGATTCATGTCAATGTATAGCAAAACGAATACAGTATTGTAAAGCAAAACAAACTAAAAAATAAAAATTAATTAAAAAAATAAAGTGTATAGCTCAATGTTTTTTAGTACTATGCAACCATCACTAAAATCTAGTTTTAGAATATTTTCATTACTCCTAAGGAAATTGTGTCCATTAGTAGTCATTCCCAGTTTTGCCTTCTTCCATCTCATGACAGCCATTATCTACTTTCTATCTCTACAGATTTGTCTATTCTGGAAATTTCATATTAATGGAATCATACAGTATGTGGGTTTTCACTTAGCATGTTTTCAAGTATCATCCGTGTTGGAACATGAATTAGCACCTCATTCCTTTTTAGGCTAATGTTCCACTGTGTGGATAGTCTGCATTTTGTTTCTCCATCCATCTGTTGATAGGCATCTAGGTTGTTTCTTCCTTTTGACAATTATAAATAATGCTGCTGTGAACATTTTGTGTAAAAGTGTTTGTGTGGACATGTGTTTTCAGTTCTTTGGGGCATGCATCTGAAGGTGGGGTTGCTGGGTCATATGATAACTGTATGTTTAACTTTTTGAGGAACTGTCAAACCGTTTTGAGTTGTTTTTACAAAACTTTCTAGAGAGAGACTGTTGATTTAAAGGTCTTGGCTTGAAGATGCCAGCAGGATAAGCCAGCTTGGCTGAGGTACACCTAGGCAGAGGCAAGTGATTCAAGTTACTGCTAAGGCTGTGTGACTCCCAGGTGTCTTGTGCAACCTTGCAACCCAGCAGCCACCAAAGAACCCACAGTAGTACACACCTGATAAATATTTGTTGACCGAAGGAATGAATGTGTCCTCAGGTAAAGTGGGAGTGGAGGAAGTGGGGTGGGGAAGGTAGGTAAGCATATTTTCTGTGAAGTGTCAATCATATTTTAGGCATTACTAGCAATTCCTTTGGGGTCCCCTCGGTGCTTTCAGTTCCCCACCCCTACCGTTCCACCCCTTGAGTCAACTCCATCGGGATGGGAAGAGATGAATTTGGAGAACCTGTGTATGTAGAAATCGGTACTCAGGCATTTGTCTATTTTGCTTTGAAGAACAGTCAGATTTAATTTTTTAAGACTTTGCGTATATTTGATAACATATAGTAGTTGTCTTTCTCAGTCTGACATGTCACTAATCATAATAATAGTTTTCCCTGTAGCTTTTCCTGTTCCCTCACCTTGGTGCCTCAGTAAGCCCTTGGCCCGAGCATTGGAGGCCCAGGGTTCTCATCAGCACCCCATACTCACTTTTGCTGTGAACTTGGAAAAGACGTTTCCATTTGGTCACTCAGTCTCCTTATTTATAAACAAAGAGGTGGGGAGGTTGGAAGTCGTGAGTGGGTGAACTGGATATCTCCCACCTCTGCAAGGCTGCTCCCTCAGGCCTCTTTGCAGTCTCAGATCTGTCCCAGGCCCCTGTCTCTCTCCTCCTCCCCTCCATTCCTGCCGCTGCTCAGGAGAGGAGCTCGTTACTGTTTGCTAGGACTGTTGTGTAGCTATCAACACATCTTCTCGCTTTCAGTCTCCCTTTCTAATTTATTTTTTAACATGATCCCTAGAGTGATTTTCTGTTCTCAAGAAGGCTTACAGTTTTCCAAAAGAATAAATGGTTACGATTTTTCCATCAGAATCAAATCCAAGATTCTTAACATGCTCTTGGAGGCCCTCCATGGCAAGTAGATCTCTGTGGTTTCACGTAGTCTGACTTCTTTCTAACCACAAGGGACTTCTTGATGTTCTCTCACGAAATCCTGCACTTTCCCTTTGCCTGTCTTTATTCACACTGCTCCCTGTTTCTATCTATCAAAGTGTTGCCTATTTTAAACACATTTAAATACTTACCTTTTTTATAAAAATATTTCCAAGTCTTCCTCATCAGCACTCTCTTGTCTCTTTTCTGTCCCCTCTCCCCACATTGTTGCCCTTTCAGGGTATCTACAGGGTTCTCTTTGGTATTCTGTAGATGGCTTTGCCCCATTTGCTATCTCCTTAGACTTTGAGCTCTATGAGGGACAAGACGGCCTGGTAATCCCTCTGTGTGTCTCCCACAAAGTCTGCTTTGCCATCACAAGAGAGGTGTTGTTTAAGTATGAGACTGGATGCTTTTCTCTGGCTCCTGTGCCCCTAGTAGAGTAGGATTTTGAAACATACAGTTGAACCCTAATTCAGCGTGGTCTTTTAGCACTTTCTGCTGTTTCCCACGTGTAGTTCTTCTCTCTGAACTAGAAAATGCATTTTTGAGGGTGGAGACCTTGGATTCCCTTCCTCCGAGGCCTCCCATGTGCCCTGCCACAGTGCTAGACCCCAACGTGTGGCTGAATGGATGACTTTCCACCTCTACAAGTCTGTGCTCCACGGGGAGTTCTGATTTGGGATTAGAGCTTGTTTTCAGTTTGACTCTTTGGGGTGAAGAGAATATTTCGTGAAAATTATAGCTCTTCACAGAGCATGGAGCAGGTAGATGGGTTTGGAAGCCCACAGTGGTAGGCTCTGATAAATTCAGAAGGTCTGGAAATGACAAAGGACTTACACAGGGAAATAACAGAAGAACACTTTTAGTTTCCTTAGAAATAGCTGGATACTATGGTTTCCAGCTGGGAAGGTGGGGTCAGTCTGAGGCACAGCCCAGGAGCATAGCTCTCATCAGTAGATGAGTGCGTCTGTGACACTGGGCCGCGTGTGCATGGGGAGTTCTGGAGTAGGGAAGCTGAAAGCAGTATTGTGTGAGAGTCAGACTCATCAGGCCTCCAGAGGTCATCTTGCCGCATGTCTGCCACATGTGTTCAATGCCCAGGTCATCCTTGGCAGGTACCAATCCTAAAGCTCCCTAGAGGGGCAGATTTCCCACTGTCTCCAAGAAACTCATGCCCAAGTCCCATTCCCTCAGCTGTCGGGAGCAGTAGGATGCTGGATCAGGGTCCTGAGGGTGCGCGAAAAGAAAAGCAGGTGGCTGAAGGAAGTTATTGCAAAGGCTTCAGAAAAGGGAGGAATCCTTATGAGGCTTTTGCCAGCAGAGCACAGAGAGAGTATTAGAGGTCACTAGGGGATGACCTAGGGCTTTCTTTGGAGGAGATTATTTGGAAGTTGGGAGGGATGCTGTCCCCACTCCACTGTGATTTATTACTTAGTCCCCAAAGTAAGAGCAGTTGACACTTGAATAATATACCTACCTGTCATGTCCGCCTAACAAATTCTTAACATAGTTAGGAAACAAGAAGGAAAGATGAAGAGGTTAGAGGCCAAGTTCGAATTTTCTTCATTGACTGATTCATTCATTCATCATCGACTAATTCATTCATTCATCATCTTGACAAATGTTCAGTAAGGAAGACAGACCCATTAACAATAAAAAAGGATTCTAAGGAGAGGTTATGGCAGAGCTGGGGGCCAGGGTTGGGAAGGAGCAACATTTTATCATCATTAATTCTTCCCACAGAGATATGGATGGACATATACACACTACTATATATCAGATAGGTTACTGATAAAGACCTACTGTAGAGCATAGAGAACTCTGCTCAGTACTCTGTAATGACCTCTATGGGGCAAAAAAAAAAAAATCCAGAAAAGAGTGAATATATGTATAACCTGTCACTATACTGTACACCTGAAACTAACACAGCATTATAAATGAACTGTACTCCAATAAAAATTAAAAAAAATTCTTCCCCTGCAGCGGGATTAGCCTAGACAAGCTCTGTCTCTCTCGGCTCAGCATCTATGCCCCAGCAGCCTCCCACCCTTCTCTGTGCCCCAGCCATGACTTGGCTCAATTACCACACCACTGTGCCATTAGAGTTCTGCCTAATCATCCCCCTTTCATCTCCAACCTCTTTATTGTGGTCTCAGATGCTCTATGTGGCCCCAGTCACCCCCTGCAGGAAAGAAATCATTAGCTTCTTGCAGCATCCAGAAACAGCAGCACCTTCCTATCCCAGGAGCAGAGCGGAAGGTGGCCACGGTTCAGGGATTAGGAGAGGAAAAGTGGCCGCAGAAGGAGGGTTTTGTTGTGACATGTTGCCTAGACTGGTCAAAGTCAGTCGGAGCCTGGCTGCCTATCTGAGCATCTCTCATCTATTAATCTGTGCAGCCTGCCAGCCATTCCTGCTGGTATGTAAAAGCAGAGGGTATAGCCCCCTCAACAGGGGCCTCTGGAGCCTGACTCTGCTGTGAGGAGGTACGTTGGCAAAGGTGAGTGCAGGAAGGTTCCCTGCTTTCTGGAAGGATCAGAGCCCCTGCTTCCTAAGCCTCTCAGGTTCCATAGAACAAGGTGTTTCCAGTAGCTAGAGCCTCGCTACTTTTGAAAAGGGAAATATTAAGGCCTGGGAGAGATCATGTGATTTTTATAAGGTCTCACAGGAACTCAGTGGTAAAGTGATGGTTAGAATCTCAATGTTCTAATACATGTAACGTGGAGTCTTCTTGTTCTGAGACTCTTCATTCTGCTCTTTTCTCTAGTCAGCCCCAGGCAGAAGGGATTCAAGCAGGTCTATTTGGGAATCCCAGTTCTGCTCAGGATTGTTGTAGGAATTAAATGAGCTCAAGTGTGAGGGTGTCTCATGTAGCGCTCAGGACAGGGAAGAGTGTGGTCAGTGGGTACTCTCCTTCCCTTCCGAAGTGTCCCAGCCCTTATCATCACCTTCTGGAAACTCATTGGGCATCAGAGGTCCTGACCAACCTGGGTACACTCCTGAGTTTATTTAGGTCTCCATTTACAGGATGTGTCAGGAGCTCAAGTACTTTATGGGTAAGGATTAATTACTACAATGATTTAATATATTAGCCACCCACATGGTGGGATACTGCTTTAAACTACTCTATTTGAGAAGCAGTGGAAGAACTTTGTGAGGCTAATAAGATCTGTGCCATTAATTTGGATCTTGATGGCACGGGCTATGGAAAGTAAACCATTTTAGAGTATCTGTTTTAAGCTACACTTGTGCCTTTGCCATAACCTGTTCCTTCATGATACATTCCCATAGCCACCTAGCATTCCTGGTAAGGCTCATGCTTCGTAGAGAGCAATGCATCTTGCAGAAGAAGAGGGGGGCAGTTTCCACCATGGAAGGATCATGAATAGGAGGTGGGAGGAGAGAGGCAAGGACAGATTGTTTCTGTCATTCTCTCAGTGACTATTATGATTTTACTGACCATCTCTTTAGTCCAGAAAGTGGGCTGGAAAGTGACATGAAATTCATTTGTAGGCAAATGCAAAAAAAAAAAAAAAGAAAAAAAAGAAAAGAAAAAGAAAACCACATTCAGTGAAAAATATTTAAAGTGTGAAGCTTGTAAACTGCACTGTAGGGGAGAAAAGCCAGACCTGGTGTCAGAAGATTTTGCTTCCAGTCCTGGGTCTGCGGATTATCAGTTGTTCAGCATGGTTAAACTTGAAGAATTCACTTCAAGACTGAGAAGGGAGGATGAGGGGTAGTGGGGGTGGGGGCTGTGGACCTGTGTGCTACAGGAAGTGTTTACCCACCCCTTCATTGGCACATGCTGATTCGGATGTTACTCGGTCCCACCTTGTTACACTCTGGGGTTTCCCCCACTAGGCTGTGCCTCTCCACGTGGGGGGCCCAGTCTCAGACACCAGGAGAAGGGAGCACCTCCTCTTCACATGGAGCCTTTCCTGGGAAAGCAACCTTTGCTTGCTTTTGTTATCAACTCCCCATCTATGTCAGTGTCCCTCTGTCTCGATCTTCCCAGAAAGCATGAAGGTTGGTCCATAATGGCAGGCCAATATTTTTATTCTATGCTTATCTCAGTAGACCCCATACACATCTTTCCTCTTATCACTCAGTGGATGTTTAGAGTGTGCACAGACAGATGCTGGTCTTTGCAGGGTCTCTTGTCTCCATTCCAGCATGGAGGGTAGTGAAGACAGAGTGGACTCTGGAGGAATGTTAACTGCTTTCAACATTTCTTTCTGTGTGTAAAAGTCTTGGCACAATCCTTGGTGTGTGATCAACTTGACACCAGTGGCTACTGTTATGGTTATTACTGTTACTAAAACCAGCCCAAATTATCCATAGGGAACAGTGGGCTCTGAGCTGTTCATGTGGATGCAGGAAGGGGCCCAGGAATTCCTTCACTGCTTCTCGAGGTTGTGCCTCCGTGCAGGCGTGTTTGGGCTCCTCTTCTTGCACATCACCACATCTGCCGTGCTTGGCCTCTGTGTGGCGCTCCAGCTGTCTGTGCCTCTCCTCCCTGCTGAACTGTGGCCCTTCCAAGGGCTCAAGGGCTCCATCTCTGGTGTATTCCTCTCTGTGTCCCTCCCTCACGGCACAGTGCCTAGCACAGAGCATGTCCTTAGGATAAATGAAATAAAAAGAAGGCCCAAATGATGGATGTCACTGATATGTGTACTGCAAATGAACCACAGGACTACTCTCAGTCTCCCTGGTGCCAGAGCCAGACGGCCTGGGGTTTGAATGCTGGCTCTGGAGCTTATGAGCTGGGTCAACCGGCAGTGACTGGCACACAGTAAGCACTCTTGCCTGGAAAATCCCAAGGACCGAGGAACCTGGTGGGCTGCAGTCCATGGGGTCGCTGAGTCGGACATGACTGAGTGACTTCACTTTCACTTTTCACTCTTATGCGTTGGAGAAGGAAATGGCAACCTGCTCCAGTGTTCTTGCCTGGAGAATCCCAGGGATGGGGGAGCCTGGTGGGCTGCTGTCTATGGGGTCACACAGAGTCAGACACGACTGAAGTGACTTAGCAGCAGCAGCAGCAGCAGCAAGCACTCAGTAACTTATATAGTTTCTTTTTTTAATCATCATCATAATTAAGAGGTTTTGGTCGACAGTCCCTGAAATAGATGAGTGCAGTTTTGGACTCTATACCTTATATGCTATGTTCTAAGTCACTTAAGTTGTGTCTGACTCTTTGGAGCCTATGGACTATAGCCCTCCAGGCTTCTCTGTCCCTTGGATTCTCCAGGCAAGAATACTGGAGTGTGTTGCTATTTCCTCCTCCAGGGAATCCTCCCAGGGATCAAACCCTCATCTCTTGTCTCCTGCATTGGCAGGCAGATTCTTTACCACTAGTGTTACCTGCATACCTTAACTAAGAAATAATTTCAAAATCTTAGAAAAGGTAACTAGGAGGTGATGATAAAGAACCTCCTACCTCATGGCATCTGTAATTGCTGTTCCCACTGGTTGGAATCTTGTTCCCACAGATAGTAACATGGTATGATTTTTCATTTTTTCAGGTCTCTTCTCAAATGTGACCTTATCAAAGGAGGCTTCCTGGTTGCATGGTAGAACCCCTCCCCGCCCCTACACTGCTAGTCATCATCTTCTAATTCTATTTCATTACTCTGATTTATTTTTCTTCTTAGCAATTATCACCTGGTTTATTGCATATTTTCTCATTTATTGTCTCTCCTCCTTACTAAAAAGTAAGAATCTTATAATCCTAGGGTCTAGAAAACTGCCAGTCATGTGGTGGGTTTCCTAAATCATTGTTGACATAATTGAATGCAAAATTAAGTCTCTTCATTTAGAAAGGATAACAGCAGGGAAGGGGTTACATGGAAGACTGTAGGTTAAGAAAGGCCTATATTACATGAATATAGCCATTCCACAAACACCTAATAGAATAAGGAAGTCCCCATACCTCAAGGCTTGAGAAAGGTGAGAGAAAGAAAAAGAAGTTCTGCTTTATACAACAGATCATAATTTCAAGGGATTCCTTGCTCCAACAAATGATGCTAGCTGAAGAGTAAGAATCCATTCATAGATTTCTGGAAGCTCTGGTACTGTCCTTAGCCATCTGGCAGCAGAAGTTTCCATACTTTTACTTCATTTCACTCCTGCTGCCTCTGTTAGAAGTAGGATCTTGGGCAAATGCACACAGGGCTGGTTTCTGATTGACTGTTTTAGATGATTCTATGTGCCAGTGCAATGAAAGAGAGAGGCAATAGGCAAGGAGTAAGTGTTGATGAGAGCAAAGAGGACGGAGGGAGGGTCAGAAAGAGACAGAGTGGGGAACACCAGATCTACATTGCCTATGGGTCCTTTGGAATGGGAGACATAGGGAAGAAGCCATGGAGGAAGTGTTCACATTTGAAAAATTTGGGGATTACTGTGAACCTTAGGTTGGAGAGCAGTTCATTTGTTCCATGATTCTTTCATTGAACCAACATTTATTGATAACCTACTGTGCATCAGACACTGTTCTAGAAATGAGGGTTACATCAGTGAGTTCCTGTCTTCATACAGCTTTTTACATTCTAGGATGGGAAGAAATATAATAAACACATAAATAACATATGTAGTATGTTGGTTGGTGCCAAGTACTATGGCAAGTACGACACTGGGAGATGGTGGGGGACAGGGAGGCCTGACGTGCTGCAGTCCACGGGGTCGCGAAGAGTTGGACATGACTTGGCGACTGAACAACAACAACGCTAGGGACAAAAATAAAAAAGGGGAAGGGATGGGATGTGCTGGGGTGGTGGAGCTGGGCAGGGACAGGGTATGGTTTGTAGTCAGGTGGCTGGGAAGGCTGCATTGGATGGTGGCCTGAAGTTTCTGGTCTGGCCAGAGGCCGGACATTTAGCCACATGCTTCTCAGTCTCTTTTCTCTGTGCATCAGGCACTAGTGTTTCCTTTCCCATCCAAGTCCTTCCAGTTTATTGAGTAAACTTAGGCTCTGGGGACACACCGTGAACGAGATGGATGCCTTGGTGGGCCTTTCAGTCCCGACACCGTGAGGAGTGCTGTGTCAGGACACTCTCAGGGCCCTGAGGCAGCACAGAGCAGGGAACCATCCTCTCCAGAGGGTGTCAGAGAAGGCTTTCCAGATGAGATGGGAGGCTGAGTCAGTGTGGCCTCTCTTCATTTCCAGTCCTCTATCCTGGCCTTCTGCCAGTTCCTTTCTTTGTTGAATGTCTCCCCAGATTTCGAGTTCCTCCCCATCTCACCTTTCTTGTTGTCTTAGGCTTCATGACTGATTCTTGGCCTCTATTTCCCAGTTAAATGAGGATAATAGCTGTTGCCACCCTTATGCTCCTAAGAATGCAAGGGTGTTTCAGAAGATTAAGAGCATTTGGGGATTAAGGACACTTGATGATAGTTTAAAAGCTTTTAGCTCCTGAATTAGGGCATCTACCTGACACAATGCATTGTTAAGCCTCACAGATTTCCCTATGGCCATACTTCTGTTTCTTTGTAGGCTCAAGTTGGACATATTTGGGAAATCTGGGCATAATTACTTGGGGTATTAAGTCCTTGTTCCTGGGCCCCACCCCCTTATAGGGCCTTGTAACAACAGAGCTCAGGTATGTGGCAAGGGATGTGGCAGGTGTCAGGGAAGTTTGCTGAGGGCCACCCACAGCCACAGCAGACACAGTGCAGGTGCCTCAATAGCTGCTGTGTCCCCTGACCATGGTTCTCACTGGTCAGATGGCTCTGCAGCCTTGCAGCAGGGGGCCTTCCTAGGTATGGTTATTCTTAATCTGACCTAGTTCCTATTTCTGACTCCATTTTCCCCTTTAGAACTCTCCTGCTGTGGTTGTGTTTTGCTGAGCCCTGGGCCCATTTCCATACATTTTCTCAGTTGTGAGTCCTGAGAGAAGAGCCAAGGAAGCCAGCGAGTGACTCTCAGGAGCTCTCTGCAGGTACACCTCATCTTTATCATCCATGACAGCAGTGGCCATTATTTGTTGAGCATCTGTGAGCAGGGCATGGTGCCAGAGAACAAGGAGGTAAAGGATATTTTATGATTTCAAAGAGATTATAATTTACTTTAGATAGTACAGCAGAGCACAACATACTCCAGTAATTCAGTTCAGTCAGCTGTGTCCGACTCTGCCACCCCATGGACTGCAGCATGCCAGGCCTCCCTATCCATCACCAACTCCTGGAGTTTACTCAAACCCATGTCCATTGAGTCAGTGATGCCATCCAACCATCTCATCCTCTGTCATCCCCTTCTCCTCATGCCTTCAATCTTTCCCAACATCAGGGTCTTTTCAAATGAGTCAGTTCTTTGCATCAGGTGGCCAAAGTATTGGAGTTTGAGCTTCAGCATCAGAGTTTGAGCTTCAGCATCAGTCCTTCCAATGAGTATTCAGGAATGATTTCCTTCAGGATGTACTGGTTGGATCTCCTTGCAGTCCAAGGGGCTCTCAAGAGTCTTCTCCACTACTGCAGTTCAAAAGCATCAATTCTTCAGTGCTCAGCTTTCCTTATAGTCCAACTCTCACATCCATACATGACTACTTTCTTTATATACAGCTTTCTTTATAGGTCAACTCTCACATCCATACATGACTACTGGAAAAACCATAGCTTTGACTAGATGGACCTTTGTTGGCAAAGTAATGTCTCTACTTTTTAATATGTTGTCTAGGTTGGTTATAACTTTTCTTCTAAGGAGTAAGCGTCTTTTAATTTCATGGCTGCAGTCACCATCTGCAATGATTTTGGAGCCAAAATAATGAATGAATGAATAAATAAACAAACAAACAAAATTAAAAGACACTTACTCCTTGGAAGAAAAGTTATGACCAACCTAGACAGCATATTCAACAGCAAAGACATACTTTGCCAACTAAGGTCCGTCTAGTCAAGGCTATGGTTTTTCCTGTGGTCATGTATGGATGTGAGAGTTGGACTGTGAAGAAGGCTGAGCGCTGAAGAATTGATGCTTTTGAACTGTTGTGTTGGAGAAGACTCTTGAGAGTCCCTTGGACTGCAAGGAGATCCAACCAGTCCATTCTGAAGGAGATCAGCCCTGGGATTTCTTTGGAAGGAATGATGCTGAAGCTGAAGCTCCAGTACTTTGGCCACCTCATGTGAAGAGTTGACTCATCGGAAAAGACTCTGATGCTGGGAGGGATTGGGGGCAGGAGGAGAAGGGGACAACCGAGGATGAGATGGCTGGATGACATCACTGACTCGATGGACGTGAGTCTGAGTGAACTCCGGGAGTTGGTGATGGACAGGGAGGCCTGGCGTGTTGGGATTCATGGGGTCGCAAAGAGTCGGACACAACTGAGCAACTGAACTGAACTGAACTGAAGCTGTGCTTTTGGTTGTCTACTGGGTGAAAATGAGCAACCCTGCCCTTATTCCTCCTCCTTTGAGCACTGGCCTGAAAGTGACTCAACAGGAAATCCAAGCTTCCAAGCTGTGTCCTTGACCCCATGCCTGTACTTACCTTTCTCCTCTTCCCCATCCATGTTCTTTTAACATCCACCTCTTCCACGTAGCTTTTCTAATTCCTTAAGCCTCCAAGTAATCTTTCTTCTCTAATAATAATACTTTAAGCTATTATTTATTGAGGTTTTTAGACTCCATGCCAAGTGCTTTATATCCATTATCTCATCTGATGCTCACAACAAGCTTATGAGATAGATAATATTATTACAGGGAAGTAAGGCTAAAAGTTGTTGAATAATCTGTATGAAGTAGTAGAGGTAGTAAAGAATCAGAGCAAGATTTAAATCCAGGCAGTCAGACCCGGGAAACTATAGGCTTAACATTGCAACCACAGTGAGCTCCAATTAGTTTAGAGCTGTTCATATTATGTATTATTTACTTATTAATGCCATCTCCAAATATTATTAGGCACCAACTACATTCAAAAGGCCTTTGTCGCTGTTAAGAGCATATGTTAACAGTCCTCATATTCTTAGTGTCTGTATGTGTCAATATAATCCTCAAAATTTGACTGCACCCCCTTGAGAGCGGCTCCGATTTCCTGCATCTCTTCTATTCCCGCCTTCCTTCCCCACCTCATTCACATGCTTAGCAGGGTGCTGGGTTCAGATGCTTGCCTGATTCATGAACTTGATTTCCTTACAGCGTCCACAGTCTGGGACACATGTGATGCATCCTCAGATCAGTGGGGAGCTTAGACATTTTCGGGTCCATTTTACCTGACCCCAAGCAGCCCTGCCTACAATGATAGCATTCTAGGAAATACCATCATCTAATTTAGGGGTTGGCAAACTGTAGTAATGGGCCAATCAGTTACTGCTGCCTATTTCTGTAAGACCCAGGACCCAAAACTGATTTCTGTATTACTCATTACAAAACAATCAAAAGTAGAATACTATTTTGTAACACATAAAAATCATGTGAAATTAAGTTTTAGGTACATAAGCTTATTGGAACGTGGTGATGCTCATTTGTTTCAGATTGTTTATGGTTGCAGTTGTGCTGTGGGAGTGTCACACCCTTGCTGGATATGCTACCGATTACAGTAGTGCAGTTACACCTTGAGAGTGTCTCCAGTGCCACACTTACTGTTACACTGTAACATTATTTTGTTTTTTATTGCCAACGCACACTCATCATGTTAAAGCAAAAAGGGATAGAAAAGTAAACTTCAAATGTCACATTTTTAAGGCACTTTTAAGCTTCCCCAGTGGCTCAGTGGTAAAGAATCAGCCTGCCAATGCAGGAAACACAGGAGATGTGAGTTCCATCCCTAGGTTGGGGAGATCCCCTGGAGGAGGAGATGACAACCCACTCCCATATTCTTGTTTGGAAAATCCCATGGACAGAGGAACCTGGTGAGCTACAGTCCACAGGATTGCAAAGAGTCGGACACGACTGAGCATGCACGCACCTAAGTGAAGGTAGGGTTTTACTTTTTGACTTGCTATATAGAGGGTAAAGCAGTACGCTTATTATGCAGTGACACAATAGCTATGCTAAAACAATATGATATATTTTGATGTGATCAGACTAAATACTCATCACAATGTTCCTAACTTATAGGAGGCAGCAAGTAGAAAAATTAAGATTTAAAATGAAATATTTTTTCACAGCAGAATTTCTCAACAAAAAATGAAAGAGAAACAGCATCCAAAGTAAGTTTCTGAGTGGCTCATCTGTTAGTCAAGTGAGGAAAGCTGTTTACCCATGTTGAGCTAATTAAGTCATATTCAATTGAAGCAGGTAAAGAAATATGTCCAGAGAAAATAAACTTGCTTAAGAAGACTAGGCTTTTGGAAATGATTGGGGAAATAACATTAATATTCAGTTAAAAACAAAGCAAAACAATAATTTTGAATGCTTTTCTGTTGTTCCTGAGAGTTGATGGATGTTTCTGATGCTGCTCAATTGTTTATTTGAGGAGTAAATACTTAGTTTGAAGTGACTCAAGAATTAGCCTCTGTGAGTAGTCTGTGTAACAACTACCTGCAAGGATCTTTTCAAAGTAAATAAAATACTAATTCCTGAAGTGGAATCTGCTAAACTATGTGACAACTGATGGTAAAAATACATGTGGAGAAGAAAAGGGCTGAGTTAGAAAAATTTTCAAGCTTGTGAAGATGTATTGTTAAAACCTGTGATTAATTATGGTGTTATTCATCAGCAGATAACTCTGAAAACTTGAAATCTTTCACATTATGAAACCACTGGTGTCAATGGTGAACTTCATTTGCTCTTACAAGCTTAGTCATGCTCACTTCTGGGATTTTGGGGTCAGAAACCGAAGCTGAAAACCTTCACTTGCCCTACCACACAGCAGTTCAATGGCTTAGCAGTGGCCATATTTCATTGTGATGTTTTGGGTTCAGGCTGAGATTGAAATTTTTATTGAATGAAGAATCATCTTCATCCACTGTTTTTTAACACAAATCATTTTGGAAATAGCTTTTGTGGCAGACTTGATAATGTTTCTTAATGAATTTAATCTAAAATTACAAGGGAAAACAGTGCTTAGCTATGAAACTTATGCTGCAGTAAAGTTATTCAAAGACAACTAACATTGTTTGAATCATAAGTAATGTCATACTGTTTTGTTGGCTTCCTGTTCTGTCCAAAGTTTAAATAAGAAATTGCATTTTCATTGCCACATATATTAGTAACATATATTTTTTGAGTTCAAACTACATTTTCAGCAGCGTTTTCCTGGACCTCAGTGCAAGTGAAAAGGAAATTTTTGTTTTTCGAAATCCATTTAATTGTGCAATTCAAAAGCTTTCTCCTTAATCTTCAACTGATAGTAGTTACTCTTTAATATGATGCTGTGTTTTAAGGCAAATATCAAGAAATGAATCTAGTAGAAGTCTATTAATATCTTCTAAAAAAGGTGAATGATATTTGTGGATTGATATCAGTATTTGGCAGTATGTACCCATGTGAGAAAACATTTTAAAATATATTTAATTTCATTACATGTCAGTAACAGCAGATGAATATTTGCAATTGATTTTGGGTGATGGGAAAAAATAACTTTGAGCCTCAATGAAATGAAATATTATTCCTTAAAAAGGAATTGCAGTTTTTCCTCATTGGGTTTCCCATGTGGCTCATTGGTAAAGATTCCACCTGCCCATGAAGGAGACATAGGAAACATGGGTTTCATCCTTGAGTCAGGAAGATCTCCTGGAGGAGGAAATGGCAACCCACTCCAGTATTCTTGCCAGGATAATCCCATGGACAGAAGAGCCTGACTGGCTACAATCCATGGGGTTGCAAAGAGTCGGACACAACTGAGCACACACACAGTAGTAGTAGACCTATATTACAAAAAATTGTATTCAATTATTATTTTTTATATTTTGAACTTTATCAAAAGATTGTAGAAACTTGTTTTCCCTCTTGTTATATATAAAAAAATATGTGATATACTTTCAGTCCACAAATGCCTAAAATATTTATTATCTGGATTTATAGAAAGTGTTAGCCCACCCCTAATTTGATTTATACTGGAACTGTCCAGGGACAAGATAAACAAGCAGACAGACAATAACCAAAGATCCTATTTTCTTGAATCTCAGTTAATACTTAAATCCTTATTGGAATGAATGTAACAAAACAGAAACAGACTTAAAGATACAGAGAACAAACTCTTTGTTATTAGAGAGAAGAAGCATAGGGAGGAGCAAAGTAGATGAAGCGGATTAAGCGGTACAGACTATTCAGTTCGGTTCAGTCTCTCAGTCGTGTCCAACTCTTTGCGACCCCATGAATCGCAGCACGCCAGGCCTCCCTGTCCATCACCAGCTCCCGGAGTTCACCCAGACCCACGCCCATGGAGTTAATAAATAAGTTACAAGGACGTAATGTACAAAGAATATAGCCAGTATTTTATAATGACTTTATGTGGAGCATAATCTATAAAAATGTTGAATCACTATGTTGTACACATGAAAGTAAAATAATATTGTAAGTCAACTATATTTCAATTTTTGAAAGTCTTTAGTTCTGAAATTTATCTGCTTTCCTTTTGTGCTGTCACATCATCAGTCATCAGTTCATTGTGGGAATCAGTTTTAATTTGTTCTGAGTCAGTTCTTTGCAACAGAGTAATGAAACTCTTTATTTGCAATAAAGAAGCCCAAGCATTCAATAAAGAAACCCAAAGCTTTAGCGGCCTGAATTGGCTCAGCTGGTTTTTGGTTTATGGGAACTGTTGCCCTCTGAAGTAGACAAATGCCTCTAGGGGTGGAAAAGGCAGAGGTTGAGGAAATCCTCTGGACTGCTTGATGTGGTTGTGGAAAGGAGTAAGTTCAGAGGTTTTGGACATACCTGGGATGTTGAAAGAGAACAGAGGGGCCTCTTGAGTGAGGACAGAACCCTGGGCTCAAGGCAGGGATCAGGTGTTGGCTTTGGCTCAGCTCAGCCCTGCCCCTTGGTCAGAGTTGATACTTCTTCTGTCTTCCTTCAGACCTCTTTTGTTTGCTCTTTGATATTTGTGTTCAAGAAGGGAGTCGGTAACACTTTGTTACAGATGAGGAAAATGAAGCTCAGAGAAGCTAAGTAGGTAACCAAAACCTTAGCTGACATAGTCAGTATAAGGTGGAGTGAGGACTTAAAAACCAAGAACTCTGCCTCCCAATGCAATTCCTTTGCCCTCTGACTAGTACTATGCTGGACATGGCTGATTGATCAGAGGGTCTCCAGAGGACTTCCCCCTTCAAAAGATATTGCGCTGCAAACCCAGGGTTAGTTTTGCTCATTGCTTTCTTGAGGCACCCTCTTTCAAAACGTGAATTGGAGTATTAAAGCTTTAATGCTCTTTTTTTTTTTCAGACTTTTTTTTTGCCATGTCATGTGGCTTGCGAGATTGTAGTTCCCTGACCACGGATCGAAACTGGGGCAGTGAAAGAAGAGTCTTAACCACTGGGCCATCACAGAATCCAAGACATTAATACTCTTCTAAGTAAATTCTTTTCTTTGTTTACTCACATCTAAGACAAGAATGTTTGTGTTAGGAGTTTTACAAGCAGAGATGACAAGGGTTCTGAAAAGGTAAGTGAGGGATGCTGAATTTAGATTTTCCCTTTTCATAGTTTTGCTTCGAGCTCCATAGGACTCATGTCACATGAAAACTTGTTTTCCTCCTGGGGGAAGAAGAATGAATCTGGACTCTTCCAGGTAATCTCAGCAGTTGGTCTGTTGCCTGAACCTCTCACCAGGTGCAGGCCTGTCCTGGTGCCCCTCCCCATGGTGGTGTCCAGCCTCTGTGTGGTCCTTCCCTCTGATGGAGGAGGCCCTGGGAACTACCCACACCTGGGCAGTTACAGCCACGGGGAATATCCATCTGCTTGGGGCTATAAAGCTACCTGGGAACTCTGTTCCTTGGCTTCTATTCTGCCTTCAGGAACAATGTAAATCAGGGCCCATCAGATTCTTCCTTCAGGTGATTTCAGGAAACAATGGTCCAGGCTTCCTCTTGTATCTCCTCTTCCCTGTGTCTATCTCTTTTGTCTTTAACTTTTTGTGTATGACAGGATCTCCAGAACACTTACAATCCTGGCTGTCAGCTCCGGTCACACTATAATTTGTCAACTCCTCTCATAAAGCTGGCACTCAGAACTGGTAGGTCACATTCATTCATGTTTGTCTGTTAACAGACATTTATCTGGGCTTGCTCTATGCTGAGTCCTGGGCACATGTCTGGAGGTTACAAGATCAGATTCAGTTCATGGCTTTGTGGTGCTGATTAATTTAATTATCAAATAATAAAATTCATTCTCTCACCTCCAGTCTGTTTATCGCACCCCTTTTCTCCTCTTTGAGGAAGACACAGGCAGAGACAGGCCAAAGTCTCACAGAAAGAGTGTTGGGAAAACTCTCAAAACTCTGGATGAGTTTTGAGGCAGGGCTTTGCTGGCTCAGCCAGTTGTGGGGAATGCAATGTCTGGGCGGCAGTTTTTCACAGCTATCAAAGTCTTCCCCTCAGAGCAGTGAAACTACATTTGTCCTTAATGTTTTCCCTGGCCCTGGAGCACGAGCTTGAATCAAGGCTGGCTCAGTTGTCTCAGGCTGGCCCACTGGCTGATTCTCAGAGCTCTGGAAGCCCACTGTAGCAGTCGATGGTGCAGGTCAGTGTGGCTCCTCCTGCCAGCCTTAGAGTGGTGACAGCTCGGGCACAGACTGCATGGCAGTAGTGAAGCAGAAACTTGGTCTCCTTCCCCAGGCTCAGCAATAGCAAGAGACCAACAGAGAGCAGTATTATTTTTAGTCTTGTTGCTCGTGTTTCATTATTGCTTTTATTTTTGTGTACTGATTGTTCTAACCATGCAAAATCTAAAGAAGAGTTTCATCTCCACAGACACCCTGGGCTTGGGAGCTTACCCAAGTCAGAAGAAACGAGAGGGCATTATGAAAGAGCCAGACCTGAAGAGCAAGGCCTCCCCCAGGTGACAGAGCTGGAGCTGGGGCTGGTGGCAGGATTCTGACTTTGGAGAGGATGAGACACATTGGGATGAGAAGGCTGAATGGCCTCTAGCCTGAGTTGAAAGGAGGTGAATTTCAACCCATTTCCCACGTGGTGGGCTTGGGAGCATGGGGCCCACCTCTAGTGTTCCTTCTTACCCGAGGGACTGCAGACCTGGCTTTGGAGTGTGACCTGGTTATTAGAGAGGAAGAGGGTTATAAGGTTGAAATAGCTTAAGATCAGGGCCAAAATGAACAGACCCAGAAAATTTGGAAGAGAATAAAAGTCAGAGTGATGGTGATATGATGAAGTTTTAGGTTCTCGCTGGGCCTTGAATTCTTGCTTTGAAATCTGTTTGTCCTCCTAGCCAGGGAGCACTTTGGAGCTGGGCTGAGCACTAACCAGCCACTCACACCTGGGTTCCACTGGAGAGTCTTCTACTGTCCTCTGCCAAAGCAGGCGTCCTTGGGCTAAGTACTCCCCTCTCTGTTCCAGCTTCCACTTTTGTTGAGCCAAAGAGGGGATCTTTGAGTGTCTGTGGACACCTGGTGGCAGTTTAGAGGAATTAAAACCAGGTCATCAGAGAGCGGAGCTCTGTGTACATTGCACAGGTATGCGTCATGGATCCCAAAGCACTGCCTGGGTTTGGAAGCTAAGTTAGTCAATCTGATATCAGTCTGAGGGTTTCATCCTGGGAAGATGCTCCTGTTTTATAGTTTAGATTTGTCTAGAAATTTATCCTTGTTGCTTGCCAAAATGCTCACATTTGGTTATAGTTTGACTATTCAGTCCCATGACTTCTTCCCAAGTGGGGCTACTGGTAAAGAATCTGCCTACCAATGCAGGACGCACAAGAGACACAGGTTTGATTCATGGGTCAGGAAGAACCCTCGGTACTCCAAGCAAATAACACCCTACTCTCCAGTATTCTTGCCTAGAAAATTCCATGGGCAGAGGGGCCTGGTGGGCTACAGTCCATGAGACCACAAAGAGTTGGACACAGCTGAGCACATGGGACTTTTGTAAACAATTTCCTTTCTTGGTCTCACAGATTTTATTCTAGAGGTAAATGCTTATGGATCTGGGACTAACCAGTGTGTGAAATATACCAGAAGTATTATGGTGCTTAGCAAGACTTTCAATTTCCTATTATCATCCTCATTTTATAGATAAAAATCTGAGGCATGGAGAGAGGTTAAATGACCTACCTGAAGTCACATAGCTAGTCAAAGAGAGAGAGTACGTTTGAACCAAAATGGTCTACTACAGATCTCTACCTTTAAGTTTGAATAAACCACTGATGGTTTGACATTCATGTACGTTTTTTGAGGGATCCTGAAAAAGTTCTTCAGTCAGACAGTTCAGTCGCTCAGTCATGTCCGACTCTTTTCGACCCCATGGACTGCAGGATGCCAGACTTCCCTGTATATCACCAACTCCTGGAGTTTACTCAAACTCATGTCCATTGAGTCGGTGATACCATCCAAACATCTCATCCTCTGTCGTCTCCTTCTCCTCCTGCCTTCAATCTTTCCCAGCATCAGGGTCTTTTCCAATGAGTCAGTTCTTCATATCAGGTGGCCAAAATGTTGGAATTTCAGCTTCAGCATCAGTCCTTCTGATGAATGAATATTCAGGACTGATCTCCTTTAGGATGGACTGGTTGGATCTCCTTGCAGTCCAAGGGACTCTCAAAAGTCTTCTCCAATACCACAATTCAAAAGCATCAATTCTTTGGTGCTCAGCATTCTTTATAGTCCAACTCTCACACCCATACATGACTACTGGAAAAAACATAGCTTTGACTAGGCTAGTTTGTTGGCAAAGTAATGTCTCTGCTTTTTAATATGCTGTCTAGGTTGGTCATAACTTTTCTTCCAAGGAGCAAGCATCTTTAATTTCATGGCTTCAGTCACCATCTGCAGTGATTTGGAGCCCCTCAAAATAAAGTCTGTCACTGTTTCCATTGTTTCCCCATCTGTTTGCCATGAAGTGATGAGACCAGATATTGTGATCTTAGTTTTCTGAATGTTGGGTTTTAAGCCAGCATTTTCACTCTCCTCTTTCACTTTCATCAAGAGGCTCTTTAGTTCTTCACTTTCTGCCATAAGGGTGATGTCATCTGCATAACTGAGGTTATTGATATTTCTCCCAGCAATCTTGATTCCAGCTTTGCTTCTTCCAGCCCAGCATTTTGCATGATGTACTCTGCATATAAGTTAAATAAGCAGGGTGACAATATACAGCCTTGACATACTCCTTTCCCAAACTGGAACTAGTCTGTTGTTCCATGTCCAGTTCTAACTGTTGCTTCTTGACCTGAATACAGATTTCTCAGGAGGCAGGTCAGGTGGTCTGGCATTCCCATCTCTTGAAGAATTTTCTACAGTTTGTTGTGATCCACACAGTCAAAGGCTTTGGCATAGTCAATAAAACAGAAGTAAATGTTTTTCTGAAACTCTCTTGCTTTTTTGATGATCCAGCAGATGCTGGCAATTTGATCTCTGGTTCCTCTGCCTTTTCTAAATCCAGCTTGAATATCTGGAAGTTCATGGTTCATGTACTGTTGAGGCCTGGCTAGGAGAATTTTGAGCATTGCTTTGCTAGCATGTGAGATGAGTGCAATTGTGCGGTAGTTTGAGCATTCTTTAGCATTGCCTTTCTTTGAAATTGGAATGAAAACTGACCTTTTCCAGTCCTGTGGCCACTGCTGAGTTTTCCAAATTTGCTGGCATATTGAGTGCAGCATTTCACAGCATCATCTTTTAGGATTTTAAATAGATCAACTGGAATTCCATCACTTCCTGTAGCTTTGTTCCTAGTGATGCTTCCTAAGGCCCACTTGACTTCGCATTCCACGATGTCTGGCTCTAGCTGAGTGATCACACCATCATGATGATCTGGGTTGTGAAGATCTTTTTTGTATAGTTCTGTGTATTCTTGCACCTCTTCTTGATATCTTCTGCTTCTGTTAGGTCCATACCATTTCTGTCCTTTATTGTGCCCATCTTTGCATGAAAATTTCCCTTGGTATGTTTAATTTTCTTGAAGAGATCTCTAGTCTTTCCCATTCTGTTGTTTTCCTCTATTTCTTTGCACTGATCACTGAGGAAGGCTTTCTTATCTCTCCTTGCTATTCTTTGGAACTCTGCATTCAAATGGGCATATCTTTCCTTTTCTCCTTTGTCTTTAGCTTCTTTTCTTTTCACAGCTATTTGTAAAGCCTCCTCAGACAACCATTTTGCCTTTTTGGATTTCTTTTTCTTGGGGATGGTATTGATCACTGCCTTCTGTACAATGTCATGAACCTCCATCCATAGTTCTTCAGGCACTGTGTATTAATCCAATATATGTTTTCCACTGAGGGTGTATAGTTGTATAATGTTTACCATCAAGCATTTCCAATTTCTTATAATACCTATGAAGGGGACATTAGAGAGAATTTTTTCACTGGATATTTTCATTGTCTTATTGAATAAAAGTGGTAGATGGGCTGGAAGGAATTATTGCATTCTGCCACAGAATGTCAATAAATCACATCCTACCTCCTGCTCTATTGCTGGACAATGCTGGAACATTAAGCAGGAAGAAAATACAGTAGCCAGAATGCTACTTTCTTACTGATAGTCATTCAGTTATAGGCCGTGGCTCTAGATCTGTTGCTGGGGATTACTCATGACTCATGGTAGACCCCATGGTTAGGCAGAGTTACCCACCTAATGGCAGTCCTGGGCTTGGGCAGGCTTCCTTCAACTTATGTAGGTCCCTGCTATGCCATGGAGGATCTCTGTAGCTCCTAATAGAAGGATAGCAGACCTAAGCCAATTACCCTTACTAAATTTACCAATCAGATAAGTCTTTCTACCATTTCAAGGGCAGAGACAAAAAGACGTGGAAAGAGGCCAGACATGGGGAAAGGCACTCACATCCTCCAGAGACCTTAGACATCTTGTTGTTTTGCCCTCTATCCTACAGATACAACAGAATTCCATGGAGGGAAAGGACTCTGATAAACAAGTGTTGCAAGGTCATCAGGGAGCAGAGCCCGGAAACTATATATCCTGACCTGGGTCCAGACTCCAACCTACTTTGCACTATTTAGTTCTCCTCCAGGAAGAGTGAGCAGTGGGAGTGCTCTAAAACCTGGTGTGCAAGGGCCCTGGTGGGAAGGGAAGGAGGACGGAAGCCATAAAGCCCGGGTGCCTTGTGAACAGAGAATAGAGTGACCCCCTCAGCACTTCAGAGCATCAAATATTGGAGTCAAACTTTCTTTCCCCTGCTGTCCTCCTCACAGTTCCACCTAGGTGGATGCTGGAAAGACTATTTGAGATTACTCACTCTATATGTCAAGGCTGTATATTGTTGCCCTGCTTATTTAACTTATATGAAGAGTACATCATGCGAAATGCCAGGCTAGATGAAGCACAAGCTGGAATCAGGATTGCCGGGAGAACTAACAATAACCTCAGATATGCAGATGACACCACCCTTACGGCAGAAAGTGAAGAAGAACTAAAGAGGCTCTTGATGAAAGTGAAAGAGGAGAGTGAAAAAGCTGGCTTAAAATTCAACATTCAGAAACCTAAGATTATGGCATCTGGTCCCATCACTTCATGGCAAAAAGATGGGGAAGCAATGTAAACAGTGACAGACTTTGTGATGGAAAGGGAAGCCTGACGTGCTACAGTCCATGGGATGGTAAAGAGTTGGGCCTGCCTGGATGACTGAACTGAACTGAACTCTATCAGAATTCTTCAGTGAAACAGAGCCAATAGGATTTATATATATGTGGGAAAAGTTTTATTGTAAGATATTGGCTTGGGCAACTATGGAGGCAGGCAAGTCTAGCGTCTTCAGCTTAGAGACTCAGGAGATCCCATGGTACAGATGAAGTCTGAAGGCATTCCACCAGAGAATTCCCTCTTGCTCAGATCATTGTTGTTGTTCAATCATTAAGTCATGGCTAACTCTTTGGGACCATACAGACTCAGCATGCCAGGCTTCCCTGTACTTCATTATCTCCCAGAGTTTTCATAAACTCATGTCCACTGAGTTGGTGATGCCATCCAACCATCTCATCCTCTGTTCCCCTCTTCTCCTTCTGCCCTCAATCTTCCCCAGCATCAAGGTCTTTTCCAATGAGTTGGCTGTTTGACTCAGGTTGGTGGGTGTTTTTATTCTATTTACACCTTTAGTTGATTGGATAAGATCTACTGATGTTATGCATAGCACCCTGCTTTATTCAAAGTGCACTGATTTAAATGTTGAAAGTGAAAGTCGCTCAGTCGAGTCTGACTCTGCGACCCCATGGACTATACAGTCCGTGGAATTCTCCAGGCCAGAATACTGGAGTGGGTAGCCTTTCTCTTCTCCAGGAGATCTTTCCAACCCAGGGATCGAACCGGGGTCTCCTGCATTGCAGGCAGATTCTTTACCAACTGAGCTGTTAGGGAAGCCCTTTAATGAAACACCCATGTAGTATTTATTCAATTATTTCCTTTAAACCAATGTTAATCTCTCACTTAAAAAAGTTAGTCTCAGAGCAAAATAATATTCCAGAAAAGGCGTTGTTATACTAGTAATTTCTTTTTAAAACACTCAAGAGTAAATAATTCAAGAATTTCAAAAAAACTTACGTGGCGCCTAAAACCGTCTTGCATCCTCCTTTTGGGAAACTGTCAACAGAGCTGCAGTTAAGGAACGAGCCCGACGCCCCGCCTGACCACTAGGGGGCATATTTTCCCGCCGTCCCACCCCTGGAGGGCTGCCACGGTGCTCCCAGACCCAGGCGCCCTGAGAGGCCCAGAGCTGAGCCCTGGGGTGCCAAGGGCTCTCGCTATCCGGAAAGGGCTGCTGGGGTTAGTAGGGGAGGTAAGGCCAGGACTCTGGCATGGCGCCCTCCCAGATGCGGAGGATCCTAGAAGCAGAGCCTTCTTCACTGAGGATGAGGTGGGAGCGAGCGGGGGTGGTCAGGCGGCCCAGCTGCCTCATGCACTGGGGGTGTGTTTGGAAGTGCGAGAGGCCCTGCTTCAGGTCTCTGCCTCAGATACAGTGGTGCGCGTGGCCTTGTCTGACCTCGGGGAAAGTAGAGAAGGCTACTTCTGGAAAGAGTGTCAGAGTCTGGCTGACTCAGCCAAGTGAGGCTGTTGGGAGCATCCTAGGGTCACATGGCCTTCTGGGGAACGTCCACCTTCTTCTGAGGTGGCCAGGATGAACTGGGCGGCGTTGGGATCCAGAGCCCAGGACTGAGGTCGTGCCTGGCTTGAGGGGAGGCAACACTGTGCCTTGATTTCTCTTATCAGTATTTTAATTTAAGTGGTTTCACTACTTAAGCGAAAACATTTATTTTAAAAGGAAACTTTCTTCTATAAAATGGTAGTCATGGTATGTGTGTCAACGGATTGATGTACAGATAAAACAAATTAATACATGAAAGTTCTTTAAACAGTACCTGACACTTAACAACTCAGTTAGTGGTACTGACTAGGAAACATTGGGACATATAGTCCTTCAGAGGAGGTTTTAACTCTCTTCTAGCAACTTCCGTGACGGCTCAGACTGTAAAGGATCTGCCTGCAATGAGGGAGACCTGGGTTTGATCCCTGGATTCGGAAGATACCCTGGAGAAGGGAATGGCAATCCACTCCAGTATTCTTGCCTGGAGAATTCCATGGACAGAGGAGCCTGGCGGGCGACAGCCCATGGGGTCACAGAAAGTTGGACATGACTGAGTGACTTTCACCACCATTCCAGAAACTTTTGGAAGCTGCTGATTTGCAGTCTAGTGTTCTTTTTTAATGGGTAGCCTGAGTGTCCTCACTTGCTGAAAGAAGTTCCCTGCAACTCCATTCCCCACTGGAAATTCATCAGGTTAATTGCTGAGGTAGCTACTAAGTAGGATTGCCAGCAGATGGCCCTAGTGCACCGCGGTTGCCTTTGCCTTTTGCGGTTTAATTTAGGGATGTTTGAGGGTGTGGGCAGGAGATTTCCTACTGTAGGTTTTTCCTTTCATCAAATTTTGACCTTTATTTTATTCATTATTCAAATATTTATTGGATGCTTATTCTATTCCAGATGCTATTCATAGACTTGATGTATATCAATGAACTGGAACAGAGAAGGAGCCTTGCTGTTCATGAAACTTACATTCTAGCAGGCAGCAGTAAAGGTAATAGATAAATGATACAGTATGTTAGAAATGTTATAGAAAATTGTAAATCAGAGTGTGTGTGGGTGAGGTTGTTGAAATAGGCTGGTTGCCGTATTGAATAGGGTGTCATTTCATCAAATTTTGACCTTTATTTTATTCATTATTCAAATATTTATTGGATGCTTATTCTATTCCAGATGCTATTCATAGACTTGATGTATATCAATGAACTGGAACAGAGAAGGAGCCTTGCTGTTCATGAAACTTACATTCTAGCAGGCAGCAGTAAAGGTAATAGATAAATGATACAGTATGTTAGAAATGTTATAGAAAATTGTAAATCAGAGTGTGTGTGGGTGAGGTTGTTGAAATAGGCTGGTTGCCGTATTGAATAGGGTGTCTAGGATAGGGCTTATTAGGGAGGTGAGATTTGATCAGAGTCAAAAGAAATGAAGTTAGCCAAGCAGAGATCTGGGTAAAAAGTAAGTATATTTTTATTTGAAGCAGTTATGTGTGCATGCTGTCACTTCCATTGAGTCCAACTCTTTGTGACCCTATGGACTATAGCCCACTAGGCTCCTCTGTCCATGGGATTCTCCAGGCAGGAATACTGGAGTGGGTCGCCATGCCTTCCTCTGGGAATCTTCCCAACCCAGGGATCGAACCATCTTGCATCTTTTGCAATGGCTGGCAGGTTCTTTACCACTTGGAAATTCCCTGGAGCAGTGACATTTACCCTAATTGAGGCTCAGAGAAGTTAAATGACATGGCTGAGGTCGTACAAAGCTGAGGTTGCTTACAGGGTCGCCATGCCTTCCTCTGGGAATCTTCCCAACCCAGGGATCGAACCATCTTGCATCTTTTGCAATGGCTGGTAGGTTCTTTACCACTTGGAAATTCCCTGGAGCAGTGACATTTACCCTAATTGAGGCTCAGAGAAGTGAAATGACATGGCTGAGGTCGTACAAAGCTGAGGTTGCTTACAAAGGTGGTATAATCCCTCCCCATTTCTAGCTCCATCTTCCTTTACCACTCTTTGTTTTCCAGGGTGTTGGAGACTTCCCGTAAACCTGTAATTATGTCTTTCCTCCAGCTCCTCTTTATCCCTGTTTGTCAGTTTTTCCATACTCTGTATAAAAGTAGATTTTTTTTTAAAGCAAGCATAGCTTGCTAAGTGATGACTTAGATTGGCTTGACATATTTCCACAATTGGGTGATACCAAACTTCTCTGTGATCTTTCTTTTTTATGTAATCAATAAATATGTATTTGCTTCATGCTGTGGAGGATAGAACTGAGGCATGGTCCCTGCACCTAAGGGACTAATAATCTATCCATAAACATTTTTGACCTTGATTTCTTTCTAGTATAGATACTTTCCCCAAACAAGTCCACTGATGATCTGTACCTACGGCTTAACCTTAGAATTGAGTTCGGTTATCAGACTTAGTCACCAGTCTTGGTGTATAGGTTCTTGACCTCTGCCCTAGATTCCTTTTGCTGCTAGTTGAGGCATGATGTCCCTGGTTATCCCCCAGTCACAGGTCTGCACTCCTTGTAGCCTGTTTCTAGACCAGGTCTGTGAGACCAAGCTTATGCTTTATCCTCTACTCCTTGGCTTTGATTACATACCCCACCTAGACTTTTCGTCCCTCACCCAGAACTGTCTCCTTGCAACCTATATTCACAATTTTAGAAATCTCTCCAATCTCTTGATTGGAGATTTTACATCTTCCTGTTTGGAAATTATGCTTCTTGGACACTGCTGTGTAGACTTGTGGACTTGGAGACTATTCTTGGTTCCCTGAACTGCCTCTATGAGCCTGAGTTATTTCTCTCAGGCTTTGGCCCTGAGAACTCTGGATGTATACTGAATTCAAGTTTGAAAGAAGACACAACTGCACAGAATCTCTCTCTCTCTCTTTCTTTTTTTTTCTAATCTGCTTTTATAGGGAGTATGGAAAAGACTGCCAGACTGGGATAGAGAAGAGCTAGAGGAAAATAAAGAGTATGATGCAACATATGAATCTGTGCTCTTCCTTTGCCCCAGAGTGAATGTGAGGATTTTTTTTTCTTCTGAAAAGAAAGGTATCAGTGTGTTTTCTGAATAAGACATTGATCAGGGTAAGCAGTTCTTTGTGTAGCACATGGCACTCACCTCAGAATTAAAGGAGTCCCTTTAAATGCGTGTTTCNGACCAACCTAGATAGTATATTGAAAAGCAGAGACATTACTTTGGCAACTAAGGTCCATCTAGTCAAGGCTATGGTTTTTCCAGTGGACATGTATGGATGTGAGAGTTGGACTGTGAAGAAGGCTGAGCGCCGAAGAATTGATGCTTTTGAACTGTGGTGTTGGAGAAGACTCTTGGGAGTCCCTTGGACTGCAGGGAGATCCAACCAGTCCATTCTGAAAGAGATCTGCCCTGAGATTTCTTTGGAAGGAATGATGCTGAAGCTGAAGCTCCAGTACTTTGGCCACCTCATGCGAAGAGTTGACTCACTGGAAAAGACCCTGATGCTGGGAGGGATTGGGGGCAGGAGGAAAAGGGGAAGACAGAGGATGAGATGGCTGGATGGCATCACGGACTCAATGGATGTGAGTTTGAGTGAACTGCGGGAGTTGGTGATGGACAGGGAGGCCTGCCGTGCTGCGATTCATGGGGTCGCAAAGAGTCGGACACGACTGAGCGACTGAACTGAACTGAATCCCAACAGAATGATTCTATTGAAATATAAATCAAAGCATGTAATTCATTTGCTCAAAACCTTGTTGTACCTTCTCATTTTACTCAGAGTTAAAGCCAAAGTGACCTTACAGAGACACAGCAAGCCCTACACCATCCAACCCCATTGTCTCTCTGACTTCGCCTTCCACAAAGCTCTCCTCCCCACCCCTCTGACACCACACTGGACTCCTGGTGCAACAACGATGCCACACCCTTGGAAACTTTGCCCATGCTGGTTTTTTTTTTTTGTTTTTTTTTTTTAAGTGAAACTTCTCCTCAAGTCATTCCTATTCCCGTGTCACTTTGTTTTTCACGATAGCACTTTATAGCTTTTAATACACTACAATATTTTTTACTTGTGCTGTTCATTTTTCATCTGTTTCCCTAGCATATAAACTTCATGAAAGCAGGGACTTTTGCTGCTTTTTTTGTTTGTTTTGTTCACTCCTATAGCCCCTGTATCTACAGCAGGATTCAATTATTATTTGTTGAATAAATGAATGAATGGTGATATAATGAATGACAGTTGAAATCCAGAAAGTCAACTAGTTAAGGTGATCTAAATAGAAACAAGATTTGACTTTCTAAAGAAAAATTCATTTTCAAGATAAATAGAAGTCACATAAATTAAATAAATGCTAAAGGATCAACTTATAGACCTATGTCCCAAAGTCTTGAGTTCACTGAGAGATAAAGTTGGTTGATCTAGCTATCTAGTTTCAGAGCAGAATATTCTTCTTATTCATGGTCATTGAACACTGTTGGTTCATTAGATCCCCTTGGCTAACATATAACATGCCTTTCAGCTAGCCACAGATGCAGCGAGGAGACCCTGTAAACAAAGTCAAGAAAGTGAGTTTAAAGATCTCTTCATTCATGGTTTTCTTGTTAACATTGCTTACAAACTGCATGCTCTTTAGAGCTGCTTTCCACCTTAGGAGATAACACCAGGAAGCCTGAAAGACTCAAAAGGGATGTTGAGAAAATGTGTAGTTTGTTCCAGATAGGAATTTGTACTTAGACTACTCCATTTCAAGGAAACTGTCCCTGCAAATGGAGGTGGAGCCACAAACATTTCAAAAAACTGCAAGTCACCATCAAGAAGTTAGAGGTCACATGACTGGAATCAGAACTGCATTGCTTCCCTTTCATGTCTCCTCAGTGGTACTAATGCTGCAGTACCCACCCTGGGCTTCTTAGATGAAGCTAAGAAGAATGGAAACAATACTGCATGCTGTCTTCCATCAGAAAAGTAAATCAAGGACTTGGAGAGGCCAACGAGCTTAGTTTTATGAAATCTACATGCGAAGAGTTGACTCATTGGAAAAGACCCTGATGCTGGGAGAGATTGGGGGCAGGAGGAGAAAGGGACGACCGAGGATGAGATGGCTGGATGGCATCACAGACTCAATGGACGTGAGTCTGAGTGAACTCCGCGAGTTGGTGATGGACAGGGAGGCCTGGCGTACTGCGATTCATGGGGTCGCAAAGAGTCGGACACGACTGCGCGACTGAACTGAACTGAACATATATATACAACAGAGCAGACACAGAAAGATGCTCATTCACATATGACTCCAGTTCACACCCATGAGCTCCAGTAAACTGAAGCAGCCACATTGCAACTTTAATTGAGTATCCAAATAAGCCACTGGCTTTCCTGGACCCACCATGTATTCCAGCTCTCCACTGGTGGAGGGGAGGTGATGGAAATAAATATTTCCTAGGAACTGATGATCTTGTAAAGCATTTTGTGGTCTGGCTTTACTCACTCATGTTTTTACACATTTGATCAGTAAGCATGGATTGAGTATCCATTTCATGTAAGCCAGGGATTGGATCTACAAGGACAAAGAGGGGACAGGAGCCTCATGGTGGAGTCCAGCACATAAACAAGTAGAGTGGCAGCTCCCTGTGATGGAACACTGAACAGTGGAGACGTAGTCTATCTGAGGAATGGCTTCTAAAGCCAGAACATGTAATTCAAAATCATCTTTAAATCCCTTAAGAAACACTATGTTAAGTACCAACTTACAACTTCTCAGTAAGTCTATTTCAGCTAGTTTTTCCACCAGAGAGCTGTTCTTTGGCTGACACAGACAAGTCGTTGGCTTCTGTTTAGGGGTCATGTAGAATACCAAATACAAATCTTCGAGCAGCAAAATTCCAGTCAACATGGGAAGATTCTCACAGAATTAAGGTCATATGAGAACTGAGGCCAGCCTGAGACAGACACTAATTAAGGGAAATAGGTGGCAGAATCCCAAACTATGTAGCGCAATGTTGCGCCCTCTCTGTCTCTCCTCACTCTCTCTTCTCTCTTTCTATTTGGGCTGAACAAGAGAGCTGTTCTTTGGCTGACACAGACAAGTCGTTGGCTTCTGTTTAGGGGTCATGTAGAATACCAAATACAAATCTTCGAGCAGCAAAATTCCAGTCAACATGGGAAGATTCTCACAGAATTAAGGTCATATGAGAACTGAGGCCAGCCTGAGACAGACACTAATTAAGGGAAATAGGTGGCAGAATCCCAAACTATGTAGCGCAATGTTGCGCCCTCTCTGTCTCTCCTCACTCTCTCTTCTCTCTTTCTATTTGGGCTGAACACATATACTTGAATTTGAGTAAGTTCTGCTGCTGCTGCTAAGTCGCTTCAATCGTGTCTGACTCTATGCGACCCCATAGACAGCAGCCCAGCAGGCTCCCCCGTCCCTGGGATTCTCTAAGCAAGAACACTGGAGTGGGTTGCCATTTCCTTCTCTACTGCGTGAAAGTGAAAAGTGAAGTGAAGTCGCTTAGTCGTGTCCGACTCTTAGCGACCCCATGGACTGCAGCCCACAAGGCTCCTCCTTCCATGGGATTTTCCAGGCAAGAGTGCTGGAGTGGGGTGCCACTGCCTTCTCCAGTGAGTAAGTCCAATGCAAGAATAAAGTCACTGGATGGTACTACGTGTTGGATGCTTTATATACTTTTTTAATCCTCAAAATAGTTGTGCAAAATGTATGTTATTTTATCCAGAAGATGAGATAAACTTGGCCAGGATCATATAGCAAGTAAGCTAAAGTCCTTGTATCAATCACAGATGGCATAATAACATTGGAAACTTGACTTTCTAATAAAATAACTATTTTCAAAGCAATGGGCAGGGTACAGTGACCTATGATGGACAGGGCAATGTCTTGGACCTAATGACAGAAGGAGCAAGGAACATAAGGAAAGAGAATTGTTGAGTGGTGGTTATAAGCTGAGAGATGCCTAAGCATGGAGGGAGCCAGAGGCATAATATTCCCCAGCTTCTCTCCACTTTCAATCTCCTGCCTTTTTGCAACCTTCTCCATTAACTGAACATAAGAAGACAGAGGGCAAGCAGACCTGTTCAAACAGCCCATGATGTTTAGTCTTCTGGGACAATGAAGTGGGTAGTTGGTGAGTCAGGAGGGACAAATGGAAGACAGCCAGAGCAACTCTCTGCCAGGGAGTAAGTCATCTCTTCAGTATCTGACTCATCTGCACATTCCACTGAACAATGTCTGTCACAGTATAAGTGATTAATGAACACATGTATTCATGCTTTTTTTCTTTCCCCTCCACTTTTCTGTCTCCAAAACCTCAGGCATTGCCAGCTAAATGTGGGCAGCTAGTAATAATCTATATAGTAGGAAAGGATTGCTCCCTTCTTCACCCCTCACCATAGTTTGGGAGGTGTGAGTGGAGAACAGTCTAGAGCAGGATTCTCCCTTGTAAAGACTCTATGTTCCTTGCCCTTTTGCAGTTGGCCAGGAGTCTGGGAACAGGGAGGGTGGAGTGTTTCTTTTTCTGGGGATGCTTCCAAGTCATTCTGTAGAGCATCAGCAACTTTAATTTGGGTCATAACCAAAGCTTGAGAACCCAGCTACTCGAACTTCTTTACAAGATGTTGGGGAGAAAACACACTCTTTTTCAAGTGGTCAAAATTGTTGTCAGAAGCATTTTAGATTTGAATCATATTCATGAGAAAAATGTGGCAGAACAGAGCTGCATATCTGTTCCTTCCATTAGTGCTTATTAACTGTCTATCAAGCGACCCTGTACCACAAACAAGCAGACTGAGAAGACAATAAGGATGAAGAAATATAGTTTAAAGGCTAAAACCAATAATGATTTTTTTTCTCCTCAGGGCCCCCTCCCAAAATTTAGTGTTTCAAAATTGGGTCAGTCCTGCTCTGAAGAGGTCATCTTGCTCTGATGAGACTATTTGTTTATTACAGACCTTTCATATGGTTGTTGATGGTCTTTAAACACAAGCAGCTGAGATCTCACTATCTGCAACACTTCTCTGGACATATCTGCATAACAAGGGAAGGTGATATGGAATTGTCAGGCTTGAAGGTCCTGGGGAGTTGTCTGGTACCTCTTTTATCTTTTTGTTCTCAGTCTTCCCCACACTAGTTAACAGAACTCTTTCTGAGGGTGAGGGCCCTGAAGAAGGGAAACCTAACTTGCCTGTCATGCTAATAAGAAAGCAAACTTTTCTCTTTGAATCTTGCCTGTTCAAAATTAAAAATGAAAATATGATAGTTTAATACATTTTATGACCTTCATGTTTTATTAAATTTCAAAAAGGCATTCCATTCAAAAGAGGGTCAGGTTTTAAATTAAGGCTCTACAACAAATATTTAAACTCAGGTTTAATAAAAAAGTTACTGTGTATTCATGTACTTGCAATTGATTATAGAAGACTTAGGTACTGAAATTTTAAAAGGGTAATAGATATTGTAAATGGATAATAATGTTTAACAGAATATTGAATCTGATATTTATTTGGACTGTTTTATGTACATTTTGAAAATGTATGAAACAATGAAAATTAATTTTTAGGTACAAGTGCTTCACACATACAAGGGGCATAATAAATATTGATTGAAAAATGTATGGATTATAGGAATGAAAAAACATCTACAGACTTTATACTCTTTTTAAAATGAGAACTTCTACACATTAATTAATTCAATGAGCAAAATTTCATATAGAGTTTAATTTATTCTAACATCGCAACAAGCCTTGAAGGAGTCATGTGAAATATTCATGCATCCCAAAGAACTATGGAAATCCTAAGGAGTTATATGAAATGTTCATGCATCCTTAAAGAACTGAGCATTGAGGAGGAGAGGCATAACCAATATAGACATGTAGCACTGAGAGAACAAGAGGAAAGAGATACCTGGCTCTCTTCCAGCTTTCAGGGGGCCTGGAAAAGTTAGATAAGACTTTATGAAGGATGGAAAATTGAGGCAGCTCTTGAGTAACTTCCAAAGGGGCATATAATATGTTCTCCCATCTTATCATAAAAGCATTTAAAGATTGTCTAAGGACTTGCCAAAGATTCCTAGGAAGGCAGAATAAAAAGGCTATTTAAAAAAATTAAACTTCCTCCATACCAGTATTTTTCTTCAAGGAAATGTTCTCTTTAGCTTTGCTTCCAGAAGTTTTACTATATGGTTCCTAGATACAATATTTTTGTATTTTTCCAATATGATTCACAGAGCTTCTTAAATCTGTGGATAAGTGTCTTTCATTAGTATTGAAAAATTCCTTTCACCCCTCCCCCCAAATATTATTCCTTTCTTATCCTTTCTTCTTCTTCTCCTAGGGTGACAGTTATATATATGTTAGATAGTTTAATTCACTTCCAACATTTCTTTCTGCTCTATTCTTTTTATTGTTTTTCATTTGGGGTATTTTAAAAAATACATTCAGTAATCCTATTTTCTGTTCTATCCAGTCTGCTGTTAAACCTATTCAATTGAAGATATTGTATTAAAAAAATTTTGTTATTGAAGGATAACTGCTTTACAGAATTTTATTGTTTTCTGTCAAACCTCAACATGAATCGGCCACAGGTATACATCTATCCCCTCCCTCCTGAACCCCCTCCCATCTCCCTTCCCATCCTACCCCTCCAGGTTGACACAGAGCCCCTGTTTGAGTTTCCTGAGCCATACAGCAAATTCCTATCAGCCAGCTATTTTACATATGGTAATGTAAATTTCCATGTTACACTTTCCATACATCTCATCCTCTCCTCCCCTCTCCCCATGTCCATAAGTCAATTATCTATGTCTTGCTACCATGTAAATAAATTCTTCACTACCATTTTTCTAGATTCCATATATATACATTAGAATAAAATATTTATCTTTCTCTTTCTGACTTACTTCACTCTGTATAATAGGCTCTAGGTTCATCCACCTCAGCCTGCAACCCAGGCTCTGCTGAGGAGAGCAGGATGCAGGAGACACTGTGCCCGGGGATGGATGGTACCTAAGCTCTGGGCAGCCTTTTGGAGCTAAACTCCCATACTGTACTGACAGAGGAGTTGGAATGGTGACACCATGCCACCATCCCTGGTCTCTTAGCTCATGGCCACGAGGACATCTGACTTCATTCAGGGATCCTCACTGCCTCGTCAGACTTCATAGTAGAAGATGACCTCGTAATACTTTGGGGTGAACTCTCCTTACCCATGCTGTCTGTTCTCTGATATCCCCGAATGCCTGATGTTCAAAGTCATTACAGTGAGGAGAGTATGAGCTACAGTTTGAGCCAAGTATAAGAACTATGTCTGTCTGACCTGGTTGTCACTGTCTATCCTATCTGTGCTTTAGGGCTTTCTCCCTTGAAATTAGCCTGAACAATGGTATCAGCTTCATCAACAACGATGTTAGCCTCACCAGCAAGGACTGTGCGAGTACCAGGGTAAGGCTCTTGCAGCTAGGCTGTCCTGACACCCTGCACCCTGGGGAGGCAAGTGAAGGGAACAGCACCCCGGACAGGTCCAGCAGATAGCCTGATGCACCTTAAGCACCATCTCGCAGGTAGCTCAGAGCCCTTAACCCTACATCTGTGTGCTGAACTCCCATCAGGCTTGGGCAGTGCCATAGGAGAGCTACTAAAACGAGCACCTGGGGTATGCCTTAACGTCCAAGGCTTGCAAACCTTTGCTCTCTCTGCGAACCAAGTGTCATTGAAGGCACATGTAAGGGCCCAATAAGCAGACTCCAGAGATGATGCTGAGGCTCTGCCCAGCCTGGAACTACCTTGCCACCTTCCCTGGTCTGGGCCTTGTGGTGGGGACCTCAAGGCTCCATTCTGGATTCCAGCTGGGGTGAGTGGGAGAAGTTGGGACCCTGTGGAGTAGGAGACAGAGTCCAGGACCTCTGGGACCCCCAAGCCCTCCAAATCTGGGTTCCAGTCACATGGGCCTGGAGGGCACAGCAGCTGTGGCCGTACCCAGCCAGCTTTGCCTGAGGCTGCAGAGCCAGGAAGCGGGAGTGAGGCTATGGACAGGTGTTCAGGGCGCCCTGCCTCTGCTCTCACACCCCCATCTCTCTCCCATCTGGGTGTCACAGCTGTCTGTGATCCTCACAATACCCCATGCTCTCAGCCAACGCAGGCAGTGAGGGCTGTGCCATCACTCCTTGGAGGACTGGACTTCCTTAACAGGTCTCTGGAGAGAGTCTCTGAGCAGGGCCAGCAGTGGGATCTATGGCTCAGGGCTCCACAGGGTACCAGCTGTGATCTTCTAGAATCTGTTTCCTCAAGTGGGGTGAACAAGCAGAAAGGGGTAAGGGAGGACTGGGGTGGGGTCCAAGTGGTAGGCGCCTGGTCCATGCCAAGACTCTGCCATGTGTTTTTTCTGTAGGCAGGAGGGCCAGCTGTAGACACGACTACCCCACCAGCTCCCTCAGCAGCTGCCCAGCCGCCTCCAGAGACGCAGGCCACGCCGCCCGCGCCACCCGCACCGCCCGCGCCGCCTGTGCAAGTCATCCCCTATGTCAACCCTCTCTACCTCTTCCCACTCATCCCAGCCCTGCTCCTATTGTCCCTGATGTTCTGCTGCATCTGGTGGCTATGCCGCAAGAGGGTGAGTGAGCCCTGCCTACACAGCCTGTGTCCAGCCCTCACCGACCCCTGAGGGACCGAGCATGGGCCCGCTTCAGATCCTGCCTGTGGGCAGGTTCCCATCAGCTCCAGCAAACAAGGCACAGACTCTGTCCTCCCCTCCTGGGCATGGACAGTCGGGGCTTCTCGGGGGCTACCTGCCTCATGCTTCCACCTTCACATAGACGTGGCCTATGGGTTGTCTGGCCCCTGAAAAGAAGAGACCCCAGATCCCCTGAGAACCACACTGCCCTACAGCAGAAAGACTCGGGTAGATCAAAGCCCCAGAAGTCTCTGCTGTTGGGGGAAGAAGAGGGGTCTGCATGGGCACTGATGGCCCAAAGGGAGAAGGATGCTGGCCTGGAGAGTGCTAACCTCAGAGGCGGCTGTGCCTTTGAAAGCAGCATGGATCCCTGCCCGTCTCTGGTACCTTAGTCTCTCCTTCATCAGTCACACAAAGTCACCGGGATGCGCAGGACCCTATGCTGGGCACAGAGGGGCAGGAATGAAGTGCCCGCCACCTCTGCCCATAAGAGCTCATCGTCTAGTGTCTGGTCTGGTGTAGGCACCGGGGTGAGGGGAGGGCATTGAAGGTAAATGTCACCTTCAGAGGGTGTGGCAGGTGCCCTGATAATGAGAAGAGTAGAGACTGGCCCTGGGGAGGGAGGGGAAGGAGAGGGACTGGCCAGCCGGGTTTGCAAGGGCACAGGTCAGCTCTGGGTGAAGAAGAGGGAAAGTAGAGCTGAGGAAGGACAAGCAAAGCAGCCTAGAAGCCAGCGGGTCAGGTTTCTGCAGAGGGCAAGAAGTGAGGAGAGAAAGCATGGGGAGAGGGAGGTGGGCAGTCATCCCTGAGGGCTGGGAGGCAGGGAGGGCTGCAGGGGGTGGGAGAGGGGAGCTGGGAGGGGTGTGGGGAGTGCTCTCTTGTCCTCATATGCTGTCAGGGCTGCTGATGAAAACTCCCATGTACAGCCTCTACCAGGGACCAGGAACCTTAGTCTGTCTGTCTCCCACTTAACCATACATGGAGGTCTTGATTCCCCTTTGATAACTGAGGAGCCTGAGGCCCAGAGAAGGGGGAGCCTGTTGGTTATAGACCTACAGACAGCAGACACCAAGGTTGACACCCCAAAACCCATTTTCTGCCTCCCTACTGCTATTGAGCAATGTCCCCTTCTATCTGCGAAGCTGAGCCAGAGCCCTCCACATGCCTTTTAACCCATGATTTTAACCACAGTGACTGTCCCTTGTTGTGAGTACCAGATAAGCAGGAAAAGATGGATGGAGGTGAAAAGTCATTAAGGAGGTGCTGTGACAGCCAGGTTGGGGTGGGGAACTTGAGGGAAGCCAATTCACGCTGCAAGGTCTTACCCCAGAACGTGTCAGTTCACTGAGGTGAGGTGAAGTCGCTCAGTCGTGTCCGACTCTTTGCGACCCCGTGGACTGTAACCTACCAGGCTTCTCCGTCCATGGGATTCTCCAGGCAAGAATACTGGAGTGGATTGCCATTTCCTTCTCCAGAGGATCTTCCCGACCCAGGGATTGAACCCAGGTCTCCCGCATTGGAGGCAGACGCTTTAACCTCTGAGCCACCAGGGAAGCCAGTTCACTAGAGAGAAGTTTTACAGGCACTAAGCTTGACAACTTCCATTTTGATCACTTCCATTGCAGACCGTCAAGGAGCCACCGCCAGGGCTGAATCCAGAAAGGGTAAGTGATGTGCTTGGTCCTGATGTTGAGAGCATGCCCACTGCACACAGTGCCCTACACAGAGAGGCCCCCAGAGGTATATGGGGAGACGTCCTCCCCCACCCTCCAGCTCTCACTGATCTGGGCAGAGAGTAGTGGTAGAAAGAGAGGGTGACAGAGGGAAGGCAGGGACGCTGATGAAGAAGCAGACTCGCAAAATGTCACCCAGAGAACACCATTCCCCAGCCCCCAGCATGGCTGACCTCAAGCCTTTAGCACTGGGTCAGCATGTGGGGTAGCCTGTCTCAGGAGCTATGATCCTTCCTGGAATCAATGGGCTTTTTGTCAGTTCCCGAAGGACTGTTTGTAGGATGGTCCTTTCAGGACCCAGGTGAGTTTTTGGAAAAGGATCCTCAGGTTTCAGGGACCTGGACCCCCTCCCTGAGCTCTGCTGCACGTTGGGCCTCTGTTTCCTTATTCTTCATCCCTGGCTCATTTCAGGGTGAGGGCCTTGGTGGGGTTGGCCTCTGGGGGACTGAGGAGGGAGGAGGGAGTCTTATCTGGCATCGAGCTGTGAGAGAGGTGAGTCAAGGTGAGCACAGGTGCCAAAGTCAGGTGCGGAGGCAATGGCTGACCCACCAGAGTGGGGACCCAACACAGGGTCCATAAGAGGCAGTTAGAGCAGGAGCACCATGTCCCAAGACGGGAGGGCCTGGGTCTAATGTCTAGTGGCAATCAGGGTCTCTGCAGGGCTGGCACAGCACTGGCTGCCGTGGGGCCTGGGGGCTGCATCTGCCCGAGGCGGGGGAGTGCAGCCTTGCCCCCTGCTGCTGCTGCACCCCTGCCAGCCGCCGTCACATGGCGCAGCCTCGCACCCAGCCTCTCCTGCGGGGGCGCCTCTGGGAGCCAAGGGAACAGGATAGAGCTTGCTGATTTTTGGAGAGGAGCATCAGGGTCTCTGCAGGGCGGGCGCAGCACTGGCTGCCGTGGGGCCTGGGGGCTGCATCTGTCAGAGGCGGGGGAGTGCAGCCCTGTCCCCTGCTGCTGCTGCACCCCTGCCAGCCGCCGTCACATGGCGCAGCCTCGCACCCACCCTCTCCTGCGGGGGCGCCTCTGGGAGCCAAGGGGACAGGATAGAGCTTGCTGATCTTTGGAGAGGAGCCATCTTTGTAAGCCAAATGGAGCTGGTGCGCTTTCACAGGGAGGCCACTCTCTTCCTGTGCCGGGTGCTGCTCACTTGTCCTTGATTCTCCCACAAACATTTGCTGAGTGGCCGGTGCTTGACAGGTGCCAGATGTAACATGTCTGCACCCAGGAGCTGCCAGACAAGAGCGTGGTGTTTTTTCTCCCTAGGAGCTGGAGGAGACATGCCAAATGCCGTGCCCCACAGTGACTGTCCCTTGTGGGTGCCAAGGATGGGGAATGAAACAAATGGAGGTGAGAAGGGCCCTCGGGAAGGAGCACTGACTCCACGGCTGGGGAGCAGGAGATGAGGACAGCTGGTTCATGCACAAGTCTGACTCCAGTAGGCATGGCTTGAGCAGAAACGAGCTGTGGGCACCAGAATGGGATAGCTTGTGTGACTTTGTTCAGTGCTGCAATCAGATGTCAGTAATGTGGTGTCCAAACAGAGACATAGTAAGCAGGGCACAGGGATGCTCCCCAAGGGTTGGGGTCTTGGTTTTGCCCTTCATCATTGCCCCCTGAGACTGTGGGTCAGAGAACCCTGTCCTGTCTGGGTATCTGCCAGGAAGAATGCCCAAGAAGTGGAGACCTGGAGCTCATGCGACTCCAGGTGATTCTCCACATGGCACCCATGCATTTCCTCTGTGTCCTCATCTCAAGGATATCAGGACCTTTCTTCTCAGAACTATGACTAGAACTTCCAATCCTAAGTAAAAAGGCCTGGAGAGGCCTGTTTGCCTGCCATCAATCGTCCCTCTCCACAACTCCCCCTCCCCTGTGGGACTGCTAGCTGCACCGCACCCATGAGATCTTCCTGAACTGGTCACTCAAGTGCCAGCAGTGGTGGGACATGGTGACAGCCCCTCCCCAATGCTGTCAGGCCAACAATGACTGCATTTAGCAGGTAGCAAAGAAGACCTCCTGTGTCACTGCTTGTGACAATGGGGAGAAGCCAAATCGTTCCAGCTGTCATCCTTGGAATGTAACAATAACGCTGGGCAATTCTACTGTGCTCTTTCTGTGGGTCAGTTCTCAACTAAAAACAGTGGGACTGCTAGCTGCACCGCACCCATGAGATCTTCCTGAACTGGTCACTCAAGTGCCAGCAGTGGTGGGACATGGTGACAGCCCCTCCCCAATGCTGTCAGGCCAACAATGACTGCATTTAGCAGGTAGCAAAGAAGACCTCCTGTGTCACTGCTTGTGACAATGGGGAGAAGCCAAATCGTTCCAGCTGTCATCCTTGGAATGTAACAATAACGCTGGGCAATTCTACTGTGCTCTTTCTGTGGGTCAGTTCTCAACTAAAAACTTTACATGTCTTAATTGCTTTAATCCTCCCAATAATTACAGGTAGATACTACCATTATCCCACAGAGAGGCTGAGTGACTTAACTGTCACAAAGACTGGGAGGAGCACAGTTAGACTTGAATTCTGAGCCTGGCTCTACCCTTCTCACTGTCCGTACTCATGACCTCATGGTGCTTACCCACAAACCACCAAAGGTGGCCCTACACAGCTCTCTGGAGCCCAAAGAGGGCAATGGTTTGCCTGGAAATCGTTTGCCTGGCCGTTCCAAACTCAGACCCTTTCTACAGCCTAGACCAGGGGCCTGGAGGACATCGCGGACCCTGAGTCTTTAACGAAGGCTGCATGGGTCACCTTCCCTGAATCAAACACTGGCTCTTGGAGACTGGGCACTTGGGCGTTTGGAGACTGTAGTCAGGCCAGAAAGCCTCTGAACACCGATACTGACACATCTGAGGCACTGCTCACACCCAGCAGAGACATTATCTGGTGCCAGAAGTGCCAGCGTTCCTCTGGCTCTCAGCCCCAGGTTTGCTTGCCTGGAAGCCCCACTCTCCACCTGATTCTCCTGGACCCTCTCCCCAGAACCACAGCCTCAGTATGCTCACAAGAGCCCCGTGCCAGCATTATGCCTCAAACAGCAGAGACAACCACCCAGAGAGGCTCAGTCAGGAGCAGGAAGGACAGAGCAAGACAGAGATAAGACCCAGATGAGAAAACACCAGAAGTAGCCTTCCTGCCCAGAGCACAGGTCTCTGAAATGGTCACAGTCCCAGGGCTGCTCTGTGAAGCTCATGTTGGGATGGCAGAGTGGTGGATTAGGGAACTCATATCCACCCAGGGCTCTGTTCGGCCCCTGCAACAGCAGCTCTCAAGTCTGCCCATTAGTCTCTCTGGGTTCCCAGTGATCTGTGTGCTTCCTGGAGGCAAAACAGAGGCCTGAGAGATCAGGGAAGCTGCCAAGGCCACCCAGAGAGTAAGTGGCAGCAGCCAGAGCTGGCTGAAACCAGCCTGCTCATCCTGAGAGGGTCTGGGAGCCTGTGACTATGCCTGCTGGATGTGACCCCTCCCATTCCTCTGCCCCCCATCCCATTTGACCTTATCCCTCCCAACCATACTCCTGGGGCCCTGAGTGTTAAGGATATCTGTGGACACTTCCAGTATTCCAGGGGGTGCAGGAGTCCTGATTCCTTTCTTGACACCTTCTGTGTTCTGGTCCCAGGCCTTAAAGTGAATCATAGTCTAAGTGACGGGGTGTCAACTGGGAGCCTACCGTCTCTGCAGGCCAGTGTCAGCCCCCCGTCCCCACCCTGAATGTGAAACAGGAGGCACCCTATTCAGGGACGCATCACACAGGGGTGGCCTTGTGTTGTCCCTACCTGGACCATAGCTCCCCTCACTGAGAGGAGTTCTGGAGCTGGAGGAAAAGGCATGCCTCAGTGGAAACACGCCAAGACTGCGCTTGGGGGCCTCTCAGCCTGCCCTAGTTCAGCCCGGGCAGGGGATTAGGAGCATCAACCAGATGTCCTTCCAAGGACAGACATAAGCCTTTTTTCCTCTCACTGCTGACCATCCCCTGTGCCCTGTACCCCGTCCCAGGAGCTCTGCTCAGACAGAACCTTGCCCAGGCCCTCTTCACCAGGCTGTGCTGAAAAACAAGCCTCAGGGGAGTCAGTTCCCAGCAGCGCAAACGTGCAGCCTCTCTCTCTCCTCCATCCAGTTCCTGAGCCATGGGGAGGTGGTTTCCAAACTCCTCCACCTGGACTGGAAATGCAGTCAGGCCTGTGTATGTGAACATGCTCAGAGAGAGAACCGTGGAGTCTGGGGATGACCTTGCAGGAGCTGCCGCCTTCTAAAAGCTCAGCCAGCTGCTTGTCGGTGTTTAGATGTGTCTGCCTTCAGCACAGTACAATGCAGAAAATCCTCCAAGGTTCACTTTACCAAAACACTCAGCGTTTTTGTAACAGAAGCAATTGTTTTTGTTTATTGTAACCTTCTGTGAAATGACCATGTTTCTCTGCCCCACTGCCTTCTAATCCCCAGAGGAAATCTGATAATGGTCCCTCCCAGACCGTCTTTCCTACACACATAACGGAATGATGGAGCAAGGCTCAGTTTACTTTCTCAGTCTTGAGTCAAACCCACACTGGAGGTCTTGATTCTTTTTGTTCCCTGACTTTCCCAGGTCAGCCCATTCAGTTCATGGAAATCAGTTCTGCTAGACACATCAGCAAAATCGAGTGAAAATAGGAAACCTTCCACTCTCACTGAATGTGATGCTGGCAGTGACATAACTGTCTGCAGAGAGTATGACTCACTCAAGACCTTTTACACAAGGATCTCATTCATTCACACAACAGCGGCCATTTATACAGAGTAGGGATTGCCAGTGAGTACTTCATACAAGCTCAGTCTTTTCATCCTCCCAACACTCTAAAACACACACTTTCTCTTTTTTTTTTTTTTTTTACACAGGAATATGATTTTATTTTAAAGATCATTTTAGGCATCACAGTGCATGTATTAGGAATTGCAAAGATAAGTGCTTTGGAAAATATGTTATCTGAGGAGGGTGATATGTAATCTTCTTTAGCAAAGATAACACTTGTGGCAACATGGTTTCTATCTTCTAGTATTTGTCCTAGGAAATTGGTATCAAACATGCCCTGTGTTTTTTAGGAGATGAAATTTGGTCCTATGGATGAATGTAAAACGGAAGAGGTGTGGTGTGTGTCTCCCGCGCTAGGCCACAGTGGGTGTGTGTGCTGTCACTTTAGTTGTGTCTGACTCTGTGCAGTCCTATAGACTGCAGCCTTCCTAGCTCCTCTGTCCATGGGGTTCTCCAGGCAAGAACACTAGAGGGGGTTGCCATGCCCTCCTCGAGGCTATTTTCCTGACAGAAGGATCACATCCATGTCTCCTATGTCTCATGTGTTGGCAGGCGGGTTCTTTACTACTGGCGCCACCTAGGTTAGCCCAGGCTACAGTGGGTAGGAGATATAATTTTGTTATCACTACATCTCTGTCCCTTGAAAGTTAATATTCACAGAGAAGAGCACCAAGACCCAGAGAGTAGCCTGCTTGAGGTTGCCTGAGGTTGCTCTGCCCACTGGGCAGGAGGGACTGGTGCCCACGCCTGAGGTCTTTCCCCTGCACCTCTCTGTCTGCTGTGGAGCTGAGCTCTACACTAACACCTTGGGTAATTTCTGTGTCCCACTGACCCTCCCATTACTGTCTGGCACAGGGTCCAAGGTTGCACCAAGTGACCTTTAAGACCCGTTCCAAACCTCAGACCCTACTTCTAATTCAAACCAAGGAGAAAATGAACTGGTCTTAGTTGAGGAGCTTCACTATGTTTTTACAGTCTCTTCCCTGCCTGCCCTGAACCAACCGACTCATCTGTTCTTCCTAGAGTTGCCAAAGAACCGTCTGGAAAGCACATTTCTCAGTTTCTATCCCTTATTGCTCCAAAATCTGAGCAGTTCCCATCTGCCTAGGGGATAAATAAAATAATATGGAATGAATTAAAAAAGGTACATTTCTCTTTTCTCAGCCTGTTTGCTTTTAGACCCTACTTCTAATTCAAACCAAGGAGAAAATGAACTGGTCTTAGTTGAGGAGCTTCACTATGTTTTTACAGTCTCTTCCCTGCCTGCCCTGAACCAACCGACTCATCTGTTCTTCCTAGAGTTGCCAAAGAACCGTCTGGAAAGCACATTTCTCAGTTTCTATCCCTTATTGCTCCAAAATCTTGAGCAGTTCCCATCTGCCTAGGGGATAAATAAAATAATATGGAATGAATTAAAAAAGGTACATTTCTCTTTTCTAAGCCTGTTTGCTTTTATCTTCAGTCACATTAGGTCCCTTTGCAGAGCCTGCCCTCCTGAGAAAGCATTTTTCTTGTTTTGTTTTGTTTTGTTTTTTGAAAGCGTTTTTCTTACATTCTAATGCTCTCTGCTTCCTGTAACCTGGCTTTTCTCTCCTACTGAAATATGTTCCTCCCTGAAAACTGTCCTTCAAGGCTTTTCATCCTTGAAGGGAGTCTAACGTCAGCGCATGCGCCCAACCGCCAGTGAGTGCCAACCGCCAGGAATCCTGAAGGGTGTCTAACGTCAGCGCATGCGCCAAACCGACTCTCACACACACGCAGCCTCTCTCTCACACACACAGCCTCTCTCACACACTCACATGCACAAGTGCATGCACACACACATAGACCCATAGACTCTCTCTCACACACACACACGCGCACACACACACACCTCCCTCTGTAATGAACAGGAAATCCAGAAATGGAGCCAAAGCTCCAAAGCACTGGAGATTAAGTTTCAACCAACCATTTGCCAATTGCTTCAAGAAACACTCCTTCACTGTGGAGCAGCTGAGTTAATATAGGAAGTAATTGGTCATCGGCTTAGATCTCTTCATTAATAGAAAACCAGAGGAGAAGGAGACTCCCCTCAGCCCCCAGTCGCCTCCCTCACCCGCTTATGATCACACAACAGACTCGGGTGCTCTGCCATGACCCGGGGGCCTCCACCACTGTCTGGAGCCCCTCACTCCTCTCTCTCAACTCATATGCACAGCCCTGCCCCCTGCAGCTCCCAGTGGCAGGCTGTGGCTAGGGGAGAGGAGCCAGGCCTCAGCACAGGTGCCCTGCAGTTTTGCTTTGAGAAAGTCAAAGGGATCCTACAGGCAGAAGATACTAGGTCTGGAATGATCTGTTCATGTTCTAGAGTAAATAGAAATATGGGAGCCTAGAAATAAAGATAGAAGACCCCAATCTATTCAGAGTAGCAATAAAAGAACACACCCACACATATGTGACAATGTGTGCTGACCTAGAGTGTACAGAGATCACAGAACTCTACTCTTTTGCTGTGATAGAAGACTTGAAAATGCAAAAACCTGGACCACAATGCCAATTTTTCCCCCCAAAATTTATGGGCTTTAGTGAAAACTGTAATGAATACTTTTAGGGAATTTGACCTAAATGATTCTAACGTGATTGTAAAATTTGCCTGAGTAAATGAACAGTTTAGTTCAGGAGTTTGGGATGCAATCCTAGGGCAGGAAGGATCAGAATCCTGCTGTTGATGGAGACCCTACCCATGGGCTTGAGAGAAGAGGGAACCAGCCACAGTGCCTCTGGCACTCCCAGACTGGCTTGAGGGGAAAACAGAGGCAGCCTCAGAGGATGGTAGTCTGGATGTGGGAAATGGAGAGGCCGGGGAGGACAAGCCTGAAGCAGGGGAGCATGGAGGGCGCAGCTGGAACAGGAGCACTTTGTGTGCATTCTGGCAGTGCTGGTGACAGGCCAGGAGCCTGTGGACCTGACGGCCTGATGCACCAGGCTGAGCACCGGGCTGGTTTTCCAGGCAGTGAGGAAGCACAGCTGCAGGTGTGAGCTGAGGAAGAGGAAACTTGAGGAGGATGATTCCATGAGGGCTTGGATGTATGGGCAGTGGAGCCAGGTGACCAGGGGAGAGGAGGTGCTTGAGCCAGCCTAGGAAAGGAGCTGAGGGCTTAGACTGGCAGCAGGTGCAGAGGAACGTGAGAACGGATGGGCAACTGGAAACACGTGTGGCTCGGGACAGGGTCTGGGCACAGTGGGTCCCAAGGCTGGGCCTCACAGGTGCTCAAGGTAACATTTCACATTGAATGGCAGGCCCACCAAAGCCTGAAGTCTGTACTGCATATGGAGCACCTACAGGGACCGACAGGCCCAGACAGGCCCAGCAGGGGAATCAGGGACTCTGGGCAGCAGGAAAAGGGTGGACTTGAGTCAGAGAAGGCACTTGGCAGGCCCCAGGGAAACTGCAGCCTTCTGCTCCCAATTCTAGCGGCTTCTAGTGATCTGCAACACGTGTGGCTCGGGACAGGGTCTGGGCACAGTGGGTCCCAAGGCTGGGCCTCACAGGTGCTCAAGGTAACATTTCACATTGAATGGCAGGCCCACCAAAGCCTGAAGTCTGTACTGCATATGGAGCACCTACAGGGACCGACAGGCCCAGACAGGCCCAGCAGGGGAATCAGGGACTCTGGGCAGCAGGAAAAGGGTGGACTTGAGTCAGAGAAGGCACTTGGCAGGCCCCAGGGAAACTGCAGCCTTCTGCTCCCAATTCTAGCGGCTTCTAGTGATCTGCTCTCTCTTTTGTCGCCCGCAGGGAAAGTGCGTCAACTTTGCCCTTATGAGGCCCCACTGTGGGCCACTCCACTGCAGCCCTAAGGCCTGCGTTCAGCCCAGCCGGGAGTGCTTCACCATCAACAGCTGCTGCTCCCGGTTCCATCACCCCCAATCCATGTGCTCCAGGCCCCCCTCCAGAACGCAGC